>JASAOG010000043.1:3265000-3865000 GCA_030265305.1 Biomphalaria pfeifferi | reverse complement strand
TTTGTGAAGCAAGTAATGCTATTTCATAGGAAGTTGATCACATTAGAAAGTGTATTTACAACACTAACTTTTGTTTTTAAAAGTGCAATATTTGATGGCTAAATCTGCAAATACTTATGCTTTTTTTTTTCAATTTTATTTTTAAAACTTTACTTTATCTTTTTTTTTTTCAATTTTATTTTTAAAACTTTACTTTATTTCAAAAATGTTTACTGTTTTTTTATAATCTTTTTGTCTAACATGGTGCCTATATTATTGTTGCTATTGGAAAGTCATGATCATACTTCTTATTCTCTTTTTTTTAAGGAGGAATAGTTAAATTTAATTCTGTGAGAAAATGTTTTCAACAATATAAAACATTAACTTAACATGACACCCTCCTTAACCGTAGGTTATAGAAACAGATGACCTTTACATCATCTGCCCTAGAGACTACAAGGTCTGAAAGGGGAACTTTACTTTTTTTATCATATAGTCATATTCTCCCATCTTTTTTGTCTTGTGTTGTTACATAATTCTTAAATGTCTTTTGTTAGAATTCACTGGCATATATTATCATTATTTTTATTATTACTTTATAATTTTCTATGGATTTTCAACAGATGATCTTGCTTTTCGGTATATAGTGAATACTGAAGTATGGTGCTCTGTTCCTAGCAGATTATTATTCTACTAGCCTTTCAGTTTATTTAAGCATCCCAAATATCTGAATTTTTCTTTTCTTCGTTCTTATTTGACAATTGGGTTATATACTTTCAGCCCTGCATGTATCTGTGTTTCTTAGAATTAACTTTTTACTCATTTATATCATTGGTATATTGTCTTTGGCTGCCCATTGTTTGTAACCAATCATTTTCTCAGAGAACTATCGTGTCATTGTTCCTTTGGTGTCAATTTGTATTTAATTACCATCTCTAATGTGAATCAAATTAAATGTACTTAACAGACTACCTCATTTGACAGCTAGTTTTGATCCCAGTGTGTTAGAGTGACAATAAGCCATGAAAAATTAATCTCACTAAATGACACATATCATGGCAGTGGCTCGTTTTCACATGAAATGTATGTTAGATAGTTATTTCAGTCGTAACTGTCTGTTCTCTTTAGACCAACAGATATAAATACTTAGAAATGAATACAGGTTGCATAGTTAAGGAACATTATTAAAAAAATGTAAACCATCACACACTTCTCATAAATTCTACTTATGGTTTGGATTATAAGCAACTTTAATTCCTTCTTAACATTCTGATAAGTATCAAGAAACTTAAGTCCAAAAGTATTATTAAATCCAAGTATACAAATTCAAACTGTGTATGTCTTATAGTAAAATAGAATGTGTGTGTGTGCTTGACCTCCGTGACCCCAGCCATAAGGCTGGTTCATGACGTAGTAAATCAGCGACCATTAAGTGACTGAAGAATGCTTTGTGTGTGTTGTAAACTGAACGGTAGCACACCTGGCTGAATGTTTGCATTAGTGCTTAGGCTAAGTGGTATAGTCTGTAACTCAATAACTGTGTAGTCATGTATGTTATGACTTTTCCATAAACAGTATCACACCTACAGAATTGTTATTAGAATATAAAATTGATAAGTTGCTTTACAACTTAATGTACACACTAATGATAACAAGCATCACAACAGTAATAACACAACATGAAAACAAATGTGTGGTGTTATATAGCAATTTTATTTGCAGACAAAAGATGCCACTTTAATGAGTTAAGTTTTTATTGCTTAATGAACATATGGAGAAAAAATATATATTCCAATAATTTACAATACACACATTTTAAAAATACAATGGTTTCATATAATGTTAATGTTATTTAAATTTTATATTATCCATATATATATATATATGGATGGCTGCCTGGTCGAGCGGTTTGCTCATATAATGTTAATGTTATTAAAATTATATATTATTTATATATATATATGGATGGCTGCCTGGTTGAGTGGTTTGCGCTCCAGACTATTGTTTAGATTTATTGATGGTCCCAAGTTCAAACCCTGGCCCATCCCCAGTCATACAGTCATTAAATTTCTTTAGAATCACATGAACACAATAACCAGCAATATATCTTATCTTATAGATTACACAAGGTACTTCAAAAAACAAGATAATTACCCATAACATCTAACAGTTAGACTTACAGTAAACCAATCATCAAAACATTCCAGAAAATAATAGGATCCTAATTTATTACCCTGACCAAAAATTTTTCCAAGTTCTTTTATAGCCTCTATTTAAATTCTGAAAATATTGCAACTTAGCTAGACATTTTGCTTTTTTATACTACTGGCCATAAATTTACAAACCATGAGCATATATATTTTAAATGTTGACCACTTTCAAGTTCATTTCATTTCAAAGTGTTAGAGAACCTTTATGATGTTTTGATGAATCATTAAAATTAAGAAGGATAAAAGAAATATTTTCATCTTTTTGATTTATCCCACTGTATCTTAAACATTTAAATATATGTAGTGTACATGGTCAATAACTTATAAGCAGGAATCTGCAGGATGTGGGTAGACAAAACTTAATTTAGAAAGTCCATAAAAAGTAACATGGTCTTCTTATTGATTGCCTTATTACACACATAACATTTAGTCCTGTTTCATTTATGTCAATTTAATATATTTATTTCATTGTCATTTTTTTTATTTGTGTACTTAGTGTTTTCTTTAATAGCATTTAAACTGTTAGTATTGTTGTTAAAAATTTTTGTAGAATATTTTTCTATGAGCTCTAACAAATTAGTTATTTCATAAATGTAGGATACAGTTTTAAGAAGTAGCTTATCACCTTTACCAAATACTTCTGTTTGTTTAAAAAAAACATCAAAGAGATGTACCAAGAACAATAGAATATATATATACTACCTTAACTGGACCAGAACCTTTACAATGTACATAAATCATACACTCCTCTTGACAAAGAACATCCAAAACGAAGACACATTTATATTTCTTACACTATCTTGAAATTCACTGAAATCACTGATATGTTTTTTTTACTATTATATCCATATAAGTTTGACATGTTTAGGATGTTCCTTCAGAGTTGAAGATAGTTTACTTCCTACTCCAAGCCTCCCGCAGGACGACAGGGGATGGGAGCGGGCAGGGTTTGAACCAGAGACATCGATAAATCCAAACGACAGTCCAGCGCGCAAACCACAAGACCAGGCAGCTATCCTGCGACTTCCTGCACTCTCTACTCTTTCATGTATAGTAGCTAGTCCACAATACTTCATCGTCTTCAAAATGTTAACGGCAGATCTGAAAGTTAAATAAAGTTTACTATTAATATTTTTTAGAAGAAATGCAAACTGTAAATAAATACATAATATAATAATATGAAACATTTACTAGAATATCTATTGATAGAATCGTTATCAAATTAATAGATTTACATAGTTCTAGCCTAAAGTAGTATTTACCTCCTAGCAATAGCCTCTTTTTATAGTCTTGTTGATCATCAAAAGCATAAAAAATTTTTACTAGTAGCTAGTAATAATTATTACTTACTTTAGAGTATTCCTTTATAGTACGTAATCCTTCAGTACTGTCCATGATACTTCGTCTTGAAAATGTTAATGGCAGATCTGAAAGTTTAATAAAGTTTACAATTAATATTTATGAAATGAAATGCAAACTGTATAAAATATAATATAAGATGTATATATTAGGCCTATATATAACATCTAACATTTACTAGAATAATTTGGTACATCCCGGGGTATAAAATATGACAGATCTAATAGTAACTGCCTAACAGTCTAATAGAATGAGTCTATGTAACTAGAATACTAGTAATAGACTACAATAGATTATAGATCTGTACTTCTATTAGTTACATATATAATATAATACATTATATATCTATCTCTATCTATTATAAATCTATAAGTTACTAGATCTACCTGTCTATTTGTACTTCTATATATGGACTATGCTATTTGTATATAAACTAGATCTAGACTCTATAATTATTGACAGAATCGTTATTAAATTAATAGATTTACAATTAGATCTACATCGTCCTAGCCTAATTTGTAAAGAAATAAATCTAGATCAAGTATTCAATGCTTAGAATCCATAGATTCTAGTTCTACCCACTTTGACATTGTATAATGATTATCATGTTAATCATCAAAAGCATAAAAGTCAATTAATTATGTATAATGTTAATATGCTGGATCTTATATCTTTTCTTATATAATACAGACGTTACTTCAAAAAAGAAGATGATTACGTCCTACGCGTCATGCATTTAGTCATGCATATTAACCAATGACTTAAATTCTGCCAAGTCACTGGTTTTCCTGGCTAGCTCAGGCAACCCATTCCATGCTCTAATAGCACTAGGGAAGAAGGAGTATTTGTACAAATTTGTCCTAGCATATGGGACGAGGAATGTGCCTTTATCTTTGTGTCTTTCAGAGAATTTTATTAAACTTTGTTTTTGTATTTGAAGATTATGGTTCAGTGTTTTATGTATAATTGCTACTTTACTTTTGAGTCTTCTGTCCTGAAGGCTTTCTAAATTTAGTGATTTTACTATAGGTGTTACTCTAGTCAAATGTGAATATTCATTTGTTATGAATCTCACTGCTCTATTTTGTGTCTGTTCCAGTTTCTTAATGTTTTCTTGAGTTGAGGGGTCCCAAACAGAGGATGCATATTCTATTATTGGCCTAACCAAGGTTAAATAACATTTAAATTTTATGTTCTTATTTGATTTATAGAAATTTCTTTTAATAAATCCTAATGTTTTGTTTGATTTTTTATAGTTTCATCAATATGTGGATTCCATGACAGTTTTTCATTTATTATAACACCTAGGTATTTTGCATTTTTAGTCTGTGTTACTGGTTTGCCATGAATAAGATAAGTGGAATTAATTTGTTTTAGTTTTTTTGTTACTCTTAACAACTGACATTTTTCTGGGTGGAAAGACATGCTCCAATTTGATTTCCATTTCTGTAATTCATCTGATTCTCTTTGTAAAATATCTGTGTCTTGTGTTGTTTTTTATTGTTCTATATATTATGCAATCATCTGCAAATTTGACTTTTGTTCCTGAAGTAATGCAATTTGGTAAATCATTTATGTAAATTAAAAATAGTAGTGGACCCAAGACTGTTCCTTGAGGTACACCTGAGTTTACTGTTATCTGTGTTGATTTAGAGCCATTTATTATTACAGTTTGTTCTCTCCCTATCAGAAAATCTTTAATCCACTGATGCAGTGGACCATTAATGCCAAAATAATTTAATTTTTTAAGCAAACTATGGTGGTGAACTTTGTCAAAAGCCTTAGAAAAATCTAGTAAGATAGCATCTATTAGTTCACTATTATCTAAACCTTAAGAAAAATCATCAATTAGTCCTATTAGTTGTGTTTCACATGATCTATATTTCCTAAAGCCATGTTGGTATGGTGTGAGGAAATTTTGTTTGTCTAAGTGGTTTATGATGTTGCTACATATTATGTGTTCTAGGATTTTACATGTGATGCTGGTAAGTGATACTGGTCTGTAGTTTCCTGGGTCAGATTTTTCTCCTTTTTTAAATAGGGGGGTGACATTAGCTTCTTTCCAGTCCTTTGGTACTCTGTCCTGGTTAAGTGAAGCCTGAAAGAGTATTTTGAACACTGGGGCTAGCTCATTGCTTAGTTCTTTGAGTAATCTAGCTGGAATACCATCAGGTCCAGACGCTTTATTTGGTTTGGTGTTGGCTAATAGTTTTTGAATTCCATTTTCTTGTACTACTATATCTTCTATGTTGTCTACTTGGTTCAAATTCAGTAATATGTCTTTGTCTCCTGGGGCTGAGAATGCTGATCCAAAGTATTTGTTTAGGATGTTTGCTTTAGTTTCATTATCATTATGTTATGTTCATCTTTTAATGGCGCTATGCCTGTTGTTTCCATTTTCTTAGACTTAATGTATGACCATAGGTTTTTGTTGTTATCTTTAGATATTACATTGTTTATGTATTCACTCTGCAGCTGTCTGCTTACTTTTTGGGTTAAGTGTTTAATTTTTATATACTTTTTGTAAACTCTTTCTGCCTTAGTTTCTTTAAATTTTCTATATAGGTTTTCCTTCTGTTTACAAAGCTTCTTTAGTCTATTATTAAACCAGCATTTATTTAATTTGTTTGATGTGTATTTAGTTGGTATATGATTTTCTATAATGCTTTTAAGATGGTTTTTAATGAAATTTCAGAGGTCATCGACTGGTTGGTTAATGTCTTTTTCTAATAAGAATGTTTGTTGAAAGTTTAATGCAGCTTGGTGTAGTTGTGTTAGGTTACATTTATTCCAGAGTAAGATTTTAATGTTTGTTGAAAGTTTAATGCAGCTTGGTGTAGTTGTGTTAGGTTACATTTATTCTAGAGTAAGATTTTTCTTTTGGGTTTTGAATTGGCTACTGCTTTTATCTGACTGTGTATTTTTATGATCTCATGGTCTGATAGACCAGGGATAATATCATAATCAACTACTAATCCAGGTCTGTTGGTTAAGAAGAGATCTAATGTGTTGTTTAATCTAGTTGGCTTTTTAATGATTTGATCTAAACTTAGGTTGTGTAAAGTTCCTATGAAAAAGCTCATTTATGTCCTTAAGGTTTTGGTGTTTATCTATTGTTAGTGCTTTCCAATTTATATCAAGTAGGTTGAAATCACCCATAATCCAAAAAACTGCATTTTTATTTGTCTCTTTAAGTGTAGTAATCTGATTACATAGTTCCTGCATGTATTCTAAACTAGAATTTGGTGGTCTGTAAATGCTGCCTATTATTAGGGATGTTGAGGTGGTATTAATTTTACAAAATGTAGATTCTATATTTTTTGAGTTAGGTAAGGAATTTCTTCTGCTATAAAGTGTTTTTTTATTGCTAAAAGAACTCCTCCATGATTATCAGCCCTATCTTTTCTAATAATTTCATAATTACTATATTTAGATGTAGATGAAGATTCTATTTGTTTCAAAAGAAATCTTTCTATGTACACTACACAGCAACACAGTGGTTACGTACACACACATCATCAGTGACGCATAACCTTGTCCTATGACCAGTGATGACGTAGGCCCCGATCTGGTCAGAGCTAAGGCTTTCATATCGAAGGCGGTGTGTGTGTGTGTGTAATACAGCGTTTATTTTTATTTCTTATTTGTCAAACCTTCAACCATTGTTGTCATGGATTAATTTGTGTGTGTTTGTATCATCTAATGTTATTTGTATAGGACAGTTGGAATGTATGAGCTAATACCCATAAGTGAGAAGACACAAGGACAGTTGAAAGTGTGTGATGTTATGAAGAAATAGTAAAGTTTGTGCTTGTCAATCAAACAGAGTTATTTGGTGTTTTCATAGTTACAGCAGAACCTGAGAATGCCTACACAATGGTGGGAAACAAGTTTAGCTTCCACATAATTAAATAAATTAGAGCTATCAAATAATAAGACTTTCACTAACTTGATGTTTTTAGGGGAGACTGTGTGTGCAAATGATTAAAGCCACTTGAAATTGTTTATAACACTTGTGCACATATATCTAGTGATGGGAACTAAAAATTTGAAAAGTTAAACTAAAAGTTTATCATTAATTTTAAAATATAGTTAAACTAAGCTAAAACAAAAAATAAACTTACTGAACTATCTTTTTTTTTGGGGGGGGGGGGGGGGGGGGGGGGTGTTGATCTAGACCTTGCTAATCATCCAACTATATGCTTATGATTCAAATTCTTTTAACGCAGAAATATTTCTCCATAATAAAATCAGTAATAAGGAAAATGTTTCTTGCACACACATTGTAAAAAAAAAATTTGGAAAAGAAAATGTCTAAATAAATATGTGTGCTTGTATTTTTGCCTTGAATTAAAACCTTTAGCAAAGAAGGGTACTTTTATTTTTTAAAAATTATATTTTTTATAACAGAAAATCTTACTTATACTGTTAAAGTTTAAAATCTCATAAAATAAAATATATTTAGAATTTCATATTTAGATACTAAAGAAATAGAAACAAAATAGCTTGAGTTTTATGCTTTTTAGTGTAAAGTACAAGCTTGACTAACCATGCCAATGTGTTATTTTTTTGTCTGACCACTTAACATACAACTAACAACACTATTGCATAACCATGATGCACATAATGTACTTTATTATAAAAAAAATAGGCACAAAGAAATTAGCAGTGAAGTGCTTTTAATTTATAAGACTTCAATGTTACAGAAAACAAACATTGACTGCTCTTCATAATAATGGCAATGTCTTTGATTCTGAAGATAAAGGATGACCGCTATTCAGAAATGGTCACTAATAGCTTAAGTCATACAAAATATATTAATATACACAGATTTCATAAACTTTCTAAAAGCCAGTATAACTATTGCCAGTTTATTAATGATTAAAAAGTAAAACAAATCCACAAGACATAAGATGAACGATTGAAACAATTATTAATAATAGTAAAGAATACATAAAATGTACATACTTAACAATTTATTAACTGATAAAACAACAAAGTATTAAAATACAAAACATGATCAGTTAAAAAGACTAATACATTTAAAATAGTATTGTATCAGCTTTTTTGTATTTCTAAAAATTATACAACTAAACTATGTACAATTTAAATTTCATTTGAAACATTGTTTCGACTTTTAATTTAGTTCTAAAACAATAGCAAAAACATTTGTCTCAATGTGTCACACAAGTGCAACATATTTCCAATCATAATAACTATATACATTGATTTATCTATTTAACATTATAGCTCCAGGACAGTAAAAACAAAATGTCTACTGCGATGGCCCACTAATTGAAGGTGTTGATGTGGTTGGGGGAACTACAGCAGTGGTCTCATCTATGTTGAGATGTGAAATGAACCTCAGCCTGACCTTAAGAGCTGGTCTCAATTTACAGATGACTTTCTCAACTTCACTCCGGACTCCATCTCCAACAAACATATATTTGATATGATAGCTGATGACCAGTTAAAGAAAACAAGTTCTGTGGTAAAAAAAAAGTTTGAGACATAGTCCAAATTATTTCATATTTCTGGCACAAAAGAGAAAAAAAATATATACCAGTATTAGTTAATATTTGATTTCTCTACTTTTTTTGTGTGTTTTAAGAGTACATTAACAGACTAAGTATCTTAAAAAGTCCAGAAGAGAAAAGTTGAGGCAGCTGAAACATAGCATGCTTTACTTTGAATACTTTTATTAACTAGTTTGCATTATTTTAATTGTTGAAATTCCAGGTTAACGCTATATTTCTGAAAAAGTTAAAAAAACTAAATTTCATTAAAAGCTTGAGTATCAAAGTATTAACAGGTTTTATGAAGAAAAAAAAAAGATAATGTGTACCCCATTAATTTAACACCAGTAAAGCAAAAATTTTCATTTTTTTTAAAATATAAAAGATCTGTCTCGATGAGTAAAGAGTTAAAAAAGATTTAGATCTACTTTGAAAGGATACAGGTAGTCACAGATTGCATCCATGTGATATAAATGTTCACTTTTACTGTCTACGTTCAACAGAATGTCATAAAGTTCAACAGTCAACTGAAAAATACAATATGGTCAAACAAGTTTCATTTAAAAAAAAAAAAAGGTAAAAATATATATATATATATATTAAATTGTGCTGATTTGTCTGTAGATTAAAAAGAAAAACAGTGCAAGGGGCAGTAAACAAAACAATTAAGAAAATATTCTCAAAATTTCTAATGCTGCTACTTTATCATTCCTGTCTTTGCCCTTTTTGTAAAGGCCCTTGGGAAGTTATGTTTATATTTACAACACCTTTCCCTAATTTTAGGTGGATTTCAGATCCGTCTCTATTATCTAAACCAACTGACCTCTAGAAGACATCTTGTTCTTTCCATGTGGAACCGTTGTAGAAATGGACCAATCAGATGGCATAGAAAAATAAACTGGTTTTCATGTTTGATAACAGGTTTAAGTTTTTCTTTTACAAACCTTACAAAGAAATAATTTAAAAAAAAATGTATGAATTGATAACAAATCAAAACTGAAACAAAAAAAAAAAAAGAACAAGAACAAAAATGTATTAGGTTGTATACAAATATGTCAGAAAGTTTTCAAACATGTGCCAAAATTAATAATTTTCAAAATACGTGCTAAAGTTAATGCTGTGAATTAGACTGCTGACTCCAAATCTGCTGAATTAAATTTTCATAGTTCAATTGACACAATACTATATCTAATTAAAATAAACACAAAGCATAATTTTTGTTTTTATATTTGTCAACCTTTTTTTTTTTTTGCTGTCTTCCATGGAAAGTGATTAAATCAATAATAAAACCACCAAAAACAGTTTGACAATACCTTTCAAGATAATTTCAGCAGATGTAAAAGTCAACAATTTATCTACTTGTTTATATTACAATTATAAAATCTATCATTATTTATAATGAACCTAAAAACTTTCATATTCATCTGATACTCAAGTAGTCAACATTATAATCAAGAAAAAGTTTGCAGTATATTACTTACTGTGGCAAATGAGATAGCTGACCAATGCCAGCATGATGCCAAACACCTTGGCAGAGTTCCAGAATGGTAGAACACTGGTGCTCTGCATTCTGGAGGTGGGACAAGCTGACATTCAAAATCTTGAAGGGACTGTGATGAGCAGCTGGACTCTCTAACATTGGTGAAGTAATGGCTTTCAGAATTCTGTCATTTAGAACACTCCAATAGGATTCCTAAAGCATTTCAGAGAGCACAAACAAAAAATAAAATGGCTCATGCATAGGGAAAATAAAAAAAATGTTTGATCTAAATCAACTTACAAGTAAATGGTAGATACCTTTTTCAAAAATCTTTATCAAGCCATAATATATATTTTCTCCAAGAGTTGCATTTGTGTTATTATTTATTTACACTTCAATAATTCAGAGAAAAATATCTTTGAATCATGATATTGAACAAAATCTATCTATCATCACAACTTAAGATCTACATCAACATGAATAAGCAATTACAGAAACAACAAAACCTAATTGAAATATGTTTTCATCAAAACCAACTGTCACTTATCAATTTAAATATTATGTCAAGTATCAATTTAAAATAAACCAAAGTCTAGGTTAAGGTCAATTTATACATGACATAATATGGCACCTGCCATTCATTTTTTGACTCTTGGTAAAAAATTATTTGATTGGTTGTAGGAAGTGATTTCATTGGTTAAGCCAAGTATCATACTAAAGGTCAAATAAACATGTGGGAACGAGAATAAAGAAAAAGTCAGTCTGGAATGTAAATCTTGTAGAGATAAAACGTATATTAGTTTTGAGTTAAATTTGTAGAGATCAGGCTTGTATTTGTATTAAATCTAGTAGTAAATTTGAATATTTTATTTTGATACAGATTACTATTGTAAATACTGTACATTGCAGTGATTCCTAAGTTTGGATTAGAGTTCTGTATTTGAATTAAAAGAATCTTCACTTATTCAATCTCTAAGATAGTATTTAGATCTAGAGATATACATCTATAGAATCCCCAGTATGTCACAGTAACTTCTTGTAACATCTGACATCTCAAGAAAGTCTACAGCTTTAGCACTTTAACACCAGCACTACATTAGCACCTACATCAATAAGAAGACTTGTGACACCAACTTACAGGTAAAGCTGTTAATATAAGACCTACAGCATTGTACCATGACATCATATCCTTTTGTGGAGGTAGCAAAGATGATCTAGAAAAAAAAAAAAGATTAAATTTAAATTTCTGAAGAAAAAAACCCAACAATTTTCTAAAATGTTAAAAAAAAAAAAAAAAAAAAAAAGATTATTCTGTTAAGCTCTGGACACTACACTTAATAAACAACACCAACGCTCTAGTACCAGATTCATGAGTGAATTTATTTACAAACTTTGTAAACACACATGACACATAACATTCCAACATTCACTCCCTTAGTCACGGGGAATCATTCAAGCTACTCATATAAACAATGTCAACATTCATTACAATTTCTCTTTTTTCTTTTTCTCACTCATTCTTACTTTCACCTATAAAGGCAAAAATCCAGAATCAGAAAGAAATGTAGGAAAATCAACCGAAATCAACAAGTACATATTATATTAACAAGTATTTATACGTGACAAGAGTAGAATGTCAAATAACTCACAAATCAAACAAAGTAAACAATCTGTTTTAGTCACGGGTTTTTTTTTTTTTTTTTTTTTTTTTTTAACATACTATTTGAACTACAAGACAAGTATGGTGAATAACAAAATGAAATTGTAGGCATATTCACATAACTAGGAAAGATGATATATTCAAACAAAAAATATGGCAGGGTCATAGGTATGTTTACATTACTAGAAATAGAAATAGGGTGAATAGAGAAAAAAAAAAAAAACCAGTGCTGCTTACATATACTCATCCGGGAGTCTTCCTTCTTGCAGTATGGTCAGAAGTAGAAGTCCCGATGCGCCTCGTTTGGTCATCACATTAGCTAGTTGCGCTCTCCCAGGACACCAGCGAATTTCAATTCTTTCAGTCCTGTGCATCTCATTGATGGAAGCAATGTCAATACGCAGCCTTTTGTCTTCCACTAGCTTGGTGGTCTGCAGCGCTTCAATGACACTTTTGTTGTCAATGAAAACTGTGATAGGCAAAGACTGTTTCTCAATACCACAGAGTTCTTGTATTACAGTTCTGTAAAAGATGGCAGACTCTAGGCCTTCTTGCAAGCCTAATGCCTCAGCAGCTATGGTAGATCTCACTACCCTTTTGATCTTTGAGGCTCGCCAAAAAAATTGGACAGCAATGCCCGTCTTTGTCTTTAATCCATACAATATGGGCACTTGTACTTCCTGTACCACCACTAAGATTACCCAAGGCGGCATCGCAGAACAGAAGCAGCTCCCAGTCGTCTTCGGGTTTTCCATTTAGACCTCTATACAATTGTATGGGTCTTAAGTCTTTTAGGTTTTCCGATGACTTTTATTGCTCGCATTAGGTCTGTAACCACAGCTTTGTTTAACTTTGTGCTAAGATCAACTAACTCAAATGCCATATCAGGTCTGGAGCCTTGAACGACCCAATTAACTTGCCAATGAGTTTTCTATACAAAGACTGTTCTGTATCATTCAACTGCAAATCCTTTTGCAAACATCTTGCTGGGTCTAACTTTGGGCGATCAAGTTTTTCGATGTACGCTGTGTGGTCCAGGATGATCCCATCTGTGACTTGTCTGATGTCGAATCCAATGTAATAAAAATTTCGCTCTTCTATCTTTCCTGCCACAAATCGGTGACGCAATTCACACATAGTCTTCTCAAAAACATCATTGCCAGCATGAAGAAAATCGTCGACGTGGCAACAAATGATGCCACATACAACTCCATCAGTCATTAATGTGAACAGTGCTGGATCAAGGCTTGACTGTTTGCAACCAAGTTCAATAAGCTCTTCTTTGACGCTTAAATAAAACTGTCTTGCACCATCCTTGAGTCCATATAGCCCATACTTCAGTTTCCAAATAACTTTACTTGGAGTATTGCTCTCTTTTGGAGGTATAATATGTACATCTCTATTCAGGGGTTTTCCTTGTAAGAATGCAGATTTGATGTCTGTTTCTACAGCATCAGTCAGAAGTTTAACATTCTTTCCAGCCACTGTGACAGGTAACTCATATTCACCTTTTGATTTTATTATTGTTCCACCACCAAACTTAAACATTCTGTGACCTTCTCTTAACTTCACTTTGTTGCGGTCCTCTTCATCTAAAGAGCTCAAAAATGCCTCCAACCATATCATTCCACACACTGTACTACTGCATGCGCTGTCCAATACGGCACAGTTAAAAGCTTCGACCCCTAATTGGGAAGTTTCATCTTTGTGATTTCCTGTGAACAAACAGGCTTCTTCTTCCTGGTCAACGATATTGACCCTCTTAGACATGTTTTCCCAACTGTCGGGGCACTTGGGCAAAAGATGTCTGTGTGATCCACATGATTTACATGTTAAGACATTTCCATCGGGACCAACTGGGTTTATATTTTTCGAACTTCGTTGAACTTTTGGGAATCCAAAACCTCGGGTGCCGCCCCTTCCTTGTCCTCCACCTCTTACTTGATGTCCGACTTTAGGCTTATAATTACATTTTGTCTGATCTTCTAGTTTTCCAAAGCTACTGAAGTTTTCACGTCTTTGGTATCCCGCTGCCCATAAAGCTTCTTCATTTTCAGCCAAAAACGTTGGCTCAAGTTTGATACATGCCTCTTGGTCCTTCAGTTTACTTTCTTCTCCCTTAAACTTTTTCAGAGATGACTTAGCTTCTTCGTACAAGGTGTCACGATTGGCGTAATTCATTCCAGTCAAAACAGTTCAAACTCGTCAAATTTGTGAATGCTGTCTGCCAGGTCATCTTTGGCCAAGTTCTTGTCAAGAAACTGCAAAAGTCTCTCAAAGCCTTCCCGACACTTAAGCTCTGATAGGTCTAATTGTTCGAACACTTTCTCTCTGATCCCTGATTCACTGTTTTGTGGTAGTGAAAGGGCAATGGCTATAGCTCTTTTCTCTTCTTTCAGGTCAGTTATTTCATTCCATGCGAGTAACTCTTGTTTATACAACTCGTATGGCTTTTCTTTTATAAATGATGGAATTTCTATCCTAGTAGCCATTAGGATCAACTAAGTAAATATGTTTACTTACGCTCTGCTACCACTTGTTAAGCTCTGGACACTACACTTAATAAACAACACCAACGCTCTAGTACCAGATTCATGAGTGAATTTATTTACACACTTTGTAAACACACATGACACATAACATTCCAACATTCACTCCCTTAGTCACGGGGAATCATTCAAGCTACTCATATAAACAATGTCAACATATTCAATTAAAATATCCGAGCATTAACATTAATATAGTTTGCTAACCTTTGCAAAATAAAATTTCAACATACAAATTCATTGTACTAAGTTGTACACAAAGGGGAAAAGTTGTATTCTACATAGCTTTGGTTGAGGTAGAATTTGAATTCAGTGTGAAAGTACAACTTGAAAAATTAAGGGAATGTGAGAATTGTGTACATATGAAGACTTCAAGCTAAAAAAGGCAATAAAATATGTTTTTTATTTGTTGAAAAGCAGAGGATGACAGCAAGCTAAGTTTGAAATCATGTATGGACACATTGACAGCCTAAAGTACAACTCTGTAGATGTATCTCTTTTTTTTGTTAATACAGCACCCCAGTTTCTTCAATGATTGTGTTGTGACTGTATTGTAATGCCAACTTACGGTTTGAGGGAGACATCAATCAGAGCCTCCCCTACACTCTGTGCTGAGATAGGCAATGCCATAAGTTCAACACAGATTGAATGAAGAGCATGAGCAGAAGCATTGGGGAACTCATTGAATCTCCAGTCAGCAGACGGGTAAGGTGGTGGAAGTTCTCCTAAGATTGCTTTAGACTGTTAAGATCAATAATTTATACTCTTTACATCATTCTTGAGACTAGCATTATAACAGTGGTAGCAGATACAAGAAGTAAAGTTTAGTACAAACAAATAATTTTTGTTAGTGTTTTCGAAGGACTAAAAAAAAAAATTAAGATCTAGTATTAGCTCTAGGTTCTAAAAAAAGATACTGCTTCTCAATCTGTTGATAAGTTTGATGTAATACTCATGGTCAGGTGTCCAGCCAGATTCATCTTGTGATTTTTTCAGGTAAGAAAGGTAATCATCTGACAGGCACCAATTTTCTGGGCGAATGTCATTAAATGCCCCTAAATAGAATCATTTTTTAAAAATTTAATACACATTGTAATACAAATTTACAAATCAACTATCTTTCTTTGAAATCATATAACATTAATCTATAATGATTAAGAATCATTTTATAGATCTATATTATGATATAACAATTGTTGTTAACAAACCTAATATGCTATAACAATTGTTGTTAACAAACCTAATATGCTATAACAAAATGTTTATACTTAACTTATTATGCCATAAGCCACGTATAATGTTTTTGACATACCTATTATGGCATTCACTAGTTTGCGCTTCAGTACATGTTTATCTGCCAGTCTTTTTTCATAGTAGAACAATGTGTTGTACAAGTATGTGATTGGATGATCTGGCGAGTTAATGAAACTATCAGTTGGACATAAACACTAAAGATATTACAGTGAGAACGAAAGTAAGATTAGATACTTACCATGGAATTTATACAGTCCACCAATTTGATCCAGTATGATTTCAACTGCCTTCTGCATTACTACCATCTCCAAAAATCGATGAATCAAAATGTCTAAAACCTAGTTACATGGACAATTGAAATCTCAGAAAATATCTCAGAAAAAGTCAATAAAATAAATATATATATTTTTTTAAATTCTAAAATAATACTTACTGGAATAAATCTGAGACAAACATTTCCAAAATAAACTGGCAGATACTGATGTTGTAAAGTGTTGTTTAAATCTTGGGTTCCTTCATAATAAAATTTCTCTGGGTATTTCTAGTAACAAGATATTTAAATGTTTTAAGCGCCTTTGTTCATTGAATTATATTAAATATAGTACAAACAATTAATGTATCAATATAAGTCTAACCTTATGAAAGTTCATATGAATGTCATGCCAGTTGGACTGAGACCAGTGCTCTGATGTATTCTGTAACAAATTATGCACAAGTATTTTTTTTAGTACTATTAGAGCTTAAAAAAATAATACTATAAGACAGAGGTACACTAACATAAGGTTCCATGATTTCTTGACAAGAGCACCAGAAAATAGCTACAGCTACATTGATTTATTTGTCAGTGACATAGAGATACATGCTAAACCTAAGTATAAAAGGGTTTAATAAATTTGTTTACTACCACTGATATCTGAATAAATTGAATTTTACAATTTACTAACTTTTTATTTTTCATTAAAAGTGTAAAATATCTCTAAATACACCAATGTCTGATTTATTGTGAAGACATCTTTCAGTTTAAATGTAAAAAAAAAGAAGACAAAACATAAAAAATAAAAAGAATACATTGATTTCACTCCCTACCTCTTTGATGAAATCATGTATTCGTGCTTTGAAGTCAGGTTTAGCTGTTAACAAAAACTGAATCACAACAAATTGGACTTGTGCTTCTTTCCCCTCAAGACTTCTTAAAGCCTGAATACAAACATACACAATAATTAGCTGACTACATAACATAATGGTTGATGCATGTTCTTTTACATACAAATATGTAGCTCACAAATACTTTAAAATACACACTAGTTGTTGTTTTAAAATATATATTCAATAAAAAAGAAATGAGTACATTAGTTGCTAAAAAAATATTTAAAAAAACACCTTAAAAATATATAACATTTTAATTAAACTTAGCTTAAACTAATAGGTGACATCAAGCACAAGTTTCAAGCAAATTTAATACTTTTTAATGTAGATGACTTACCAAACAAAGGACAATTCTATCTATTGGAATAATATTGTATTTCCAAATCATGTCTGTCAGGGCTTCTATACACTGAAAAAGGCAAAAAATATCCAGCTTAAAATTTTTTTAAAGCTATTAATGCACATATATATGTATTAAAACATACAGTGAGTAAAATAGTTTGTAGAAAACATTCATCAGTCATAAGTTTCTGTTTAGTAAACCTATACAAACAATTTTTCTAAGGATGGTAACACATCTCTGGGACTATAAGGACTAATTCTATATAGATAAAGATATTTGGTATATATTGCTGACATTCAAATGAAACTAAAAATTCCATTAGAAATTTGAAAACCGACCTTTGATGAGTTCTGTAAAGCTGGACTAGATGCAATCTCATAAACTAAATAGTCGGCTAATGTCCTAAGATGTGTGGTCAGAGCTCTAGGCCCAAGTTTGTCCAAAACTCTGTAAGATGAAATAATTTGATAATTGTACTAAAAAATGTGTGAAATCTTAGTGGATTTTTTTTTTCTTACAGTGAAACTGTGGTGTACTTACTTGTAAGCTGTGGCTGGAACTCTATTTTCATCTTGAATAGTTTTCCATATTATGCTGTTTAATGTTAAAGAATATTTTATTAAGTTGTTAACAAAAGTGAGACTTTTAAAGTGCAAAATAAAGAGAAAAACTGAGTATTTTTAAACTTACCATAAAAATAAAGGTGGGTTACTTTGCATGGAGAAATGGGAAATGATGCTACTTTCATTGCCACCCATTGCTAAGGGAAAAAAAAAGAATAAACAATAAATTAGGACTACCAATAAATTACAAGTTTCTCTGCTTGTAGAAGTATTAAATCATACAACTTTCATTGCTACTGATTAAGTCACATTCACAATTATACATACATTTCCATTTTCTGTACTCATTTTCAACTGATGTCCTCAACTGATTTTTATTATCTTTATTGTTAATGTTATTTTTCTGAAAATATTCAGCAAGGCTCTGCAAAAAAAAACAACAACACAATTTTGTTTTCAACACAAAAATATTTTTTTCAATAACACATTGTTACTGTTTCTGTGGATCAATAGTATTCACACATTACATTACACACAGTTACAACTCAACTGCATTAAAGATGCTGATAATTTAGATACCATATAACTATTGATTAATATGAATCATCTTTTCAACATTTGTTTTATGAATAAATAATACAATACATAACAAGAGAATGTTTTTGGAAGTCCATAAGTAACTGCTATTTATATTTTAAATTCATGAAAAATATGGTTGTCTGTGTGGTGCATTTCTATAAGTATACAAGAGAATAAACTTTTCAAATATTGTTGAGAAATTGGCAAGAGCGTGTTGAAACAAAGTGTTTAGTTTCAGATTATCATTAGTAGTTTTTGCACCTATTTCAAGCAAAATAATTTTTTTAGCAACAAAAAATATCATATTTAGTTTTTAAGTTGTTTTCTTTACTTCAAAATCATATGTGGGTACAAAGAGCACACATATTTTTAAAAACAAAAGAGATGGCATTATGAGTAGCCAACCTAATTCATACATGATGCAGAAAATGGTGAAATCTATAAAGATTTTAGTTTCGTGATTTAAAATGACAGCTAAAATATGTTTTTTCCTACTAAGGCAACTAAAACTGCTTCAATTTTACCTGAGGGAAACATGCTAGGGTATTTGATGACCAGCTGATTGGTGTTTTCTGCATGACCACATTAAGGATATCTTCACACCACACACTGGACATGTTATCAACAGCTTTAAACACAAAGACATTTCTTATCTATAGCTTGAAACACATAGACATTTCTTCTATTATTATATAATTAATGTTTCACTTTATCATTGATTACATTGGATTATAAACATTAAACACCAATTATTTTGTCCAAACAAGATTGTATATAAAACATTAAAATAGGTAAGTGAATATAAAAAATCTGTCTTAAAGACAAAGAGCAAGTTTACACATACCAGTAACATGCATTGCTCTGGCTATGGTCAAAACTAGAGCTCTGTTTAACTCTTCTGAGTCACTGACTAGAAATGATGCACCACCTTTGGCTTCACTGGAGATTCTAGAGAGCTGTGGTTGAACTTCTGAACTTCCTAATCCAATGATCAACTTCAATATGGTACTTTCAACACTGGACAAAAATATCATGTTTTACAACTGTGTTTGAACTGCACATTTTGATAGCATAGTCAGTGATTTCAACTATAAATTTGTATTTCTCTATAATATCTCGATGTGTTCTAGTTAACACTTTATAAAATGATTCTAATGATAGAAATGGAATTATGGTTAGTGTGCTGGGACAAGTCTGGGAACACATAATGACACATAATGGAGTCCCCCAGTTAGAGATTGCCCATGTCTGAACAAGCCATTATACAGATTGTCCTTTTGGTTCATGTTTTGCAAGGCTGAGGCAAAACTGACCACACAGTGGGAAAAAGAGGAAACAGTGTCTTCTCTTTTCATTTGTCCCACACTTGCTGAATTCCATTTCAACAGGTCCTACCCTGTATGGTGAGATGTGCATTGCACAGAAGTGTAGGGTCAGAGCAAGAGAGAAACTGGGCATCTTAAACTCTCACTCATATGGAGTTTGATGATGAACACTTTATAAATATAAGCATATAAGCCTAATCTTGAAATGAAAATGAAGACATATACTAATTCCCCCCTTTCCTGGCTGCTAAATCAATAAAGGAAAACAACTAAAACTATTTGAGAAATCATTTTAATCTGTAAATATTACAATATGGCATGTCTGTAACTATTAATTAGACATGTACATACTTTATGATAGTAATTTTTTAAAAAATGCGACTTACCATTGGTAAAGCTGATTTTGATTGATTGGTTGATTACTGCTCATCTGATGTAAATGAGCCAATAGCTGAATACGGTAGTTGATTTGGGTATGATGGAGTCTGTAGGAAAACATTTCCAACAGCGTATGTAAAATTCCTAATGCTTGGTTCTCAACCACAGTAGGTAGCAACTGATCTGCAGATGAATAAAGATTGTAATGAATCAAAGTTGCATTAAGAACTCATAAATAAAGCTTCTATAAAACATGTCTACATTTAAGTGAACAGAAACATTGAACAGAAACACTCAATAAACTGAGTCAAAAAAGACAATCAATCAAGAACAATGTACAAAGTTGATAACAAATACTGACACAAATACAAACATAAAAAGATATTATACTTGTGCTAAGCACATTTTTAGAGGTTCACAAAAAGCCATATCTATAATAATAGCCCAAGAAGTCATAAATAATCTGTAATTTTTTTTTCAAAAAGTTTTAATCCCACAATAGTAAACTCACTTATAAATCCTTTAATGCCAAGACTTTCAATTTCCATATAGACCAACAAACGACTGTACGTCTCTACCAATGATGGGGCCAATGCTAAGGCTGATTTATTTTTTGCTAACTTGATCACTCTTGTAACAATGCTGTGAATCAAACTGTCAAGAATTCCTGTTTCAAAAAACTGAAACTTATTTATCTTATTCTGAACTATTTAATAATTAAAGCCTAAAATATGAGCTTACCTCATTTTGGCATGTACAGTTAGAGAATCCAAAAAGTTCATCTGAAGGGGTGTGGTGGGTGCTGATGCAGCTACACCTCCAGGTAAAATGGTTGTATTTTTATTGTTGCCATAGATTGTTTCAACTAGAAATCCCATAGGTCTGCTGAAGTTGTCAGTATCTGTGCTGTCTAATAGATGATAATGAAAAAAGATTATTTTTTATTTAGATAGAATACAAACCAGTAAAAATGACTATGTAAACAAATAACTAGCCAAAGCAATAAAAAAAAATTAAGAAAATTTCAGCGAACAATTCTTTGGAAAAAATGATAATGAGTTTAAAATTTGCTTTACAACAATATTTTTGCAATGAATCAAAATTAAGAAATGTTTAAAAGATTTCTGAAAATACTTACAGGCATTGCACATTAAAGCTATCCTGTAGCCCTGAAGTGTTAATGATTTGAGATTCTGTTTGAGAAATCTATAAGCAGAAAAAAAATGCACTAAATGTTGATATCAATCTAACTGTAAAAGTCCAAAATTGTCTTTAAATCTATAGTTAACTATCTTTCATTTATGCTTATACTTGATATTAGGTTTCTGTTTTTTCTGGTCCAAGCTGAATCAATATTTAATAGATCTAAGTTCTGCAGTGAACCAAAATAAAAAGAGTTAAATTCAGCTCCGGCACCAGCTACAAAACTCTACTTTTTCAGAATACAGCTGGATAATCTGTTGTTGTTTTTTCTAAGTCACATGATTGAGCACTGAACAGTTAGGCCTAACTAAAAGTTCCTGGATGTAGACAGGTATCTATTGTATCAAACAGAATTTGGACATGTCTACATGACTGGGAACCCATTTGTTAAGTGAAAAAGTAATAAGTTTGATTTGAATCCACTCACTCCAGATGATCCCTTAGTGAAACAGGAATTGGCCTCAACTTAATGTTGCCTGCCTTTTTGTTTAAATGTATCCAGATACATGTGGCAGCCATCACATGAGTAGACTGGGGCAGGTTGATGTCAGGCACAGGAATAGCTTCTTTATCATCATACAGTAGGTCATAGAGTTTCATCACTGGCAGGAAGTCATCAATCTGTGGATACACAAATATATTGCTTATTAAAATTTCATAATAAATTAAGGTTTTGTAAAAATGACAGCTATTTGTTTTCTAAAAAAAATTATTATTTTTTAAATTAAGTGGGGTATTACTGAAGTTATTGTAAGTGAAGAACATAACATTTTTGTTTATAAAATTAAAGAGACTTGCCGGATTCTTTTGAATGCTTCCTGATATAAACTGCAGCAAAACCCACATTAGGTGATGCCTGCCTTTTTTCAAATTCTTTCCTTTTAACTGGAAATGAGAATGATATGTAGTTAAATTTATATAAACAAAAATTCCTTTAAAGAAATTAACAAGCTTATTTAATACGAAACCTTTGTTGCTTTACTAATTTCACGAGAACAGCTGATCTTGTAAAAAATTAACCAGCGTATTTAGTAAAAAAAACAACAAAAAACTCTTAAAATATAATGAAGTTACCTTCTCATAAAGTGATAAAACAATGTGGGAGAAGCTGGCAAACTGGAAGAGTACAAAGTAAATCAACTGAGATGACAGATGCTGCCACTGCAGTTGGGAATGTCCTGAGGTCTCTTGTTCAAACCTTTCAAGTGCCAACACGAGCAGATCCACCAATTGCTGCTCCAGAACCTCACAGAGCTGCTTGGCCTGAAATGCAGTGCAAAAATAGTTTGTTAGTATCTGGATAGTATTTGGTAGAAATAAAGTGCTATAATTGTGTTATAAACTTTTTTAGTACCTGAATGTTTAACTCTAGCATATTACACACCAGCTCTCTGGAGTATGGTTGCTCCAAAACATATCTGAGTAGGTTATTTTGAGGTTCTTGCAATTCCTACAACAAACATAAAACAGGATTTTGACAATTTATTACTGTTAGATAAAATGTTAAACACTAATGCTAAGTATAAATAAGGAGACATAAACATGATTTATAAATTAATGTATTCATTTTTTTAATAAACAGAGAAAAAAAAAAAAAAAACACAGAAAAGAAAGTTAAAAAAACCAACAGGTTATACATACTCGATTATAAGGTAGAGGTCCATTAAGAGCAAACCTCAAAGTATTTCTATTCAATCTCCAAACATTGCTAGATGACATTGAATGTCCAACTATGGGGAGCAGCTGATGTCGTCCTAATCCCAGGTTTAAAAAAACATGTTTGAAAAATAAGACTGTGAAATGACTATCAAAAGATATTGAAAACCTAAAAGGTTAAAGAATTTTATTCTCACCTGATATAGAAACCATTTGAGCACAATGTCTGAAGCCATCAACAAAATCAAAAAGAACTTTTCCTAAAGGCTGGCAATAGAATCAAATGCAAAATTAAAATTGAAAACAATAAATTAGTATACATGTTATATTACTCAGTTGTTTGGAGTAATGTTATAAATAAGAATAATATTATTAATAAGCCTTTAACAATGTTTATTGTAAAAGTATTTAAGAATATAATTGAGTATACAATTTTCAAATCTAGCTTATATTTCAAATTCCTTAAAACACCTTTTGTTTTGAGAGTCAAGCTATAAAAACATCTACCTTACTTTTGGGAGTCAAGCTAAAAGAATATTTATCTTGCTTGGTTTTATTTTGGTCCTAATTAGTAGTACAGGTGAAATTTAAATGTGTAAATTTAATAACAATTTTGTATTGCATTTTTCTTTTCATTTCTATTTGTAAATCTTATTGACATTACAATAAAGTTATCAAAGATTTATTATTTAAGAATAATTTAAATCTATTTACAATGTGTGCCACCGTTATGACATAACTTGACAACTGTACTAGAATGAGCTGATGGCTAGCCATTTAGTGCTAATGTATTATAACAAGTTTCATGTATTTCTATTATTTTTAATATCTTATTTTAATATTTGTTAGTCATTTTTATCCACTTTTTTTTTTCAACCTTGTTAATTACAGAGCTATGCTTTACTTAAAAATAAAATTTAAATGTTAGGTAACATTGCTTGATAGCAAAATATGTTTAGCTACATTATTATTTTTTGTGTGTGTGCATATATTTACCCAATGTGGCCAAAGTTGATTTTTATCTGCTTCAAATTTTGAGATTTCATAAATGGCTAGGTAAGCAGGCATCAGGCATGAATTTCTGTTAATGATATATTTCACTAACTGAAAAAGAAAAATACATAAGAACAATTGTTACACTTGAAATAAACAGAAAATATTTAAGAAGAGGATATACAGCCAAGGCCTACCGTTTCTATTTCATAATCAAAACTTTTCAGACACTATAGACATTACTTTTACTTACCAATAATACAAATTATATTAAAAATAGTTTGGTTCCAATGAATTTTTTATAGGAAATATGTAACTTTATATATTTCATTTACAAATGTACATCAACTAAAAATAAAGTAAAAAATATTTGAAATCTTATACCCCCCCCCCCACCCTCCAAAAGCTTTAAAATATTAATTTAAATTTTAGTACAAGTAAATAAAACAATAGCGAAACAATGATTCTATTACATAAAAGATTTAAGTACTTACTGTAATAACAACTTTGATGAGAGGCAAACATGCAATATTGTGAGCGTTGTTTAGTAGCTGGCACTTTTCTAATACAATTTTTAACAAATCTCTGACACCCTGAAAAAAAAATGTATTCCATTTAAAACAAAAATGATCTAAGCATTTATATTTTACTATTGAATAAATGAACTTGAGGTCTGCTTAGAGTACCTTGTAGTCTACACCTCCAATTATCTTCCTTGCAAGTTTAAAGGTTGCTACCCAGTGAAGCTCTTCATTAACTGTTAGTTTGTCACAGGTCAACAAAGCATCACACACTGACCTAAATGATGAAAAGAGGATGAATTTCATTATAATCAATATAGCAGACTAAATTACAATGGGTTTTTTGAACTGTAGAACTTTTTTATTACAAGGTTACATCAACTCACTCTGTCCGGTACAAATCTTGTATACGTTACTGTCTCCAATTCCCATCCTCAGATCAAACTGAAACTTTGCACAATTATTCATTGTCAATGACAACACATGAATAAATTATAAAAATTAACCCAATTATTTAATTTTGTTTTATATAGAAAAGGGAGATAAATCTTGTAGTTTCAGCAGTTCTTTTCCTTATTAAATATAAGGTTTGTTTTTAAAAAAGTATTTTTTATATTTGGCTTAAAGTATGTGAAAATTGTTTACTTGGCTTCTACAATGTTATTTTCAACAAGAGCATCAAGTGATGCACAAATAGCATCTGCTCGTTTTTCATTCCACTGTTTGTGAAGATGCTGAACCAAGAGCCGTAAAGCTAAATCACGAGTTTCTTTTGGCTCCTGCAAATAAAAAAATAAATATTTTTTAAATTCAATTTAGATGCCAATACACATTCATTCATAACAGTGAAATGAATTTTACAAAATATTCATTTTTAATTTAAACATAGCAATAATATTTACATTCTCTAAAGTTGACCAAAATTCCTTCACGCCATCAATGCATCTGTCTTGCAATGTCTGCCCTGGTCTTTTAACTGATATATTACTAAAAGCATTTCCTATTAATGTATTGTCCTGTTAGTAGATTTAAAAAACACATATGTTTAGTGAAAACAAAGATATTATAATCTGAAGGTAGAAACAAAAAATAAAGCACAACTTCTTTAAAATATATTCTTCATTTACAGCATGAATAGCATTAGATGCATTCAAATCATCTACAAATAATTTAGCTAATTCAAAAAAGAAGTCTGATTCTTTTTTAAAAAAAAAGAAAATTGTGAACCTACAAAAACTGAATCAATTAGATTTTCCACACGTTGTTCTATTGACTGCACAACACTTTGTTCGGTAGGAAGAGACATCTCTCCATCAACAACTATACACTTGCAAAAAAAAAAATTAATGAAGTAAAAATATTATTATATGCCTGCATGTAATAATTTTAAATGAATTTTAAATAACTTTAAAGTTTTTATAGCATTTTCAATAGAAAACAAATACTATTTATAAATAAAACAATTTAAAATCAAGAATAATGTTTTAATATAAAAAAAAGAATTTAATGACTTTTAAAAAATTCCTAAAATTGAAAATTGTAAAAAAAAAAATAAAAAAAATATATAAATAGTTTTACCTGAACACAAAAGGACTTTTTAACAAATCATTCTGAATGAAAGGTTAAAAAGGAAATAATTTAGTTACATTACAGAATTTAGAATATTTAAAAGTTAAACCTACATATCTAATCAATAAAAAAATCAACAAGAATAGAGATATTATTTTTAAAATGTATGTATAAATATAAATATACTATAAATATACACACATATATACAATCTATCAGCACGAGGTTTCAATGATCAACAATAAAATTGAAGCGAGAAATAAGCAGATTTTTACAAATCTAGAAACCATTATATTGAATCTAAAAGTGAAATGCCAGTGTTTAATAATATAATCAGTATATATTAAAAGTTTATCGAGATCTAGCTGATTATGGCTGCTACTTCATCAATCCTATGAACTTATTAAGCCCTGAGAAACTTTTCTTCTTCACTACTTACACTAAAGGTCTGTAATTCTGAATGAGTTCATGGGTCATCCCTCTTTCTTACTATTGAGTTATTCTTTATGTTACAAAGAAATCCCAAGATAGTGTCTTAAAAAGTACCAAAAATTAACATCACTTCGTGTGTTCAAAGCAATGCTATTTTCTTTTCATTTTGACTTGGTGTCAATACAATATGATTCTTGTTGTTCTGTCTTCTATTTAATTGCTAAATATTGTCTATTCTGGAATTTCTTACCAATATTTTCCTTTTGTTTTTTTTTAACATGATTGATGTATTATTTCTTTGTGTTTTTATCTTCCTTTATCTATGTCTTTTGAAATGATCCATAATATCTAAATTTATAGATCTATAAATTTATATCTTTATAGATCTAATATGTTGTTAGCTTTGTTGTTTTCAACAAATGTTTGTATGTTTTAATATTTATTGTTCTATTAAACATGTTTTAAATGTTAAATCTAGGCCTATTAGAATTTTGCCTTTTGCTAATAAGATTGTACACCCTAAATAAATAAATAACAAACTCCACAAATAAGAAATAATCAAACACAAATATACATATATATATACATACGTTTTTTTTGTAACGTACTGGCATCTTTTTGAAAAAAAAAAATTTACCTTTCTTGTATTTTAATGTATATTAATAATTTTTAGTAGTAGCCATAATCAGCTTGTTAGGCAATCAACTACTGAGCACGGGACCTTTTTTTTTTTTTTAAAAAGCATTGTATATAATATTTAAATATAATGGAAAATCTTTCTTTTTAAACATAATTTAAAACAATGATGAAATGAGCTGAAAGACTTATAAAAATGTAGTCCTGTTGACCGGTACATCTGTCATCAAAACTTTAATATCTCTCTTCATAAAAACAAAAATCAGAATTACCGGGTATATGATACAACTCTCAGAAATCCTACTTATTCTATGAATGTTGATATCTAGATATATGGCCTTTCCACCTGACACCAGATTATTGTAATGTTTACATGTTGTTTCTTTTTCGTATACTTGTGGCAATGCAAAAGCCAGTTTTGACATTCCCATCCAACTATCAGCCAGTCAGTCTTTCATGATGGGTCCCCCTTACATGTCATTAAGGTCAGAAGGTATACAAACATGTGTATGTCAGTCATCAAAAGGCCTTTTGTTACAGAGCTGTCTTGTACTGAGCAATCAGTAGCAAGTTTAAAATATATTTTAGAAACTGACAAGGCTAAAGCCATGTGTGTGTGTGTGTGTGACAGACTAAATCAATAGACAAAACTATGACAAGGTGGTGACACCTACGTTACAGTCCCGCTCACAGCTAGCGAGATATAAGGCATTTGATTGTTTTTTACTGACCAGCTTAGAGACTCACAAATACGCACACACAAAACATTCAAATATTCTATAGAATGCCTAGGCAAGGTATGAAAAGGAGAATTGTGTGTGTGCATATATATATATATATATAGGGGTCTATAATTGGCATCATGGGGGTAGTCAGGATTGTTTTCGGGGGGGGATTTTTTTCCTTGTGTATACACGTTCGCACACACAGACACACACCTTGTATATAATATATATATATTTGCAATTTATTATACCCAGTCCCTCCATTTCCCAGCCTTGAGTTGCATCCCTTTGATATGCATTTTCAACATTAAAATAGGGTTCGTTAGTGTCATTGATTGTGATAAAGACTGTTCATTAGTGTCATTGATTGTGACAAATGAATATCATGAAACACACCATATTTACACATAGACTATGACATGTGTGTGTTTTTAGACCATTTTAGAAGCATTCAGAACTCATTCAGAATTACCTAACTCATTTAGTATAGAATTATCGTGCATCAGTCAGACCTGCCTACCAAAAAAAGTCCAAATGCGTAACGCTGATGGTCAAAATGCGTATTTTGGCACCAGAATGCGTAACACTTACGCAAGCCCCTATTTTGTCATATATATATATATATATATAATATTACATCTAGATGTCATGATTAGATCTACAATCTAAATCTAGATCAATATGACAATAGAGATGATATCTAGACTAGATCTGGATCAATGTCTATATAATGAATATAATCTACTCTAGATCTGGGCTCAAGAGTGTTACCGATGCCGTGGATCTGTTACAAACGTAGGTCTACTCCAAACTTTCGTAGGCCTGCCTTCATCCTTGATCTATTCTATACTAAGACTAAGAATCTAGTCTAGATCTAGAATAGATGGTAGTAGATGTTTAAATCTAGATCTAGTCAATCTAAATCATACTACAACTAAATTGGATCTAGATTGTAGAGTAATGTAGAGAATCATGAAATAATGTAATGTCTAGCTAGATCTATTCCTGTATAACAATTTATCTAGATTCTAGAATATTCTAGATCTAGACTAGATATCTACAATGTCACTCAATGTGTTTTGAATCGATACTAATGAACTTACAACAAAAAAAAAGTCACGTTGGTGTATCAGCTATCTGACGGTACCAACCCACCACTCCCTCACTCTTGCATTCTTCATTTCTAGATTAAATCTAATTGCTTTTATGAACCAATCAACGAAGATCTGGACACAATGTGTTTCCCCACCTTTTCTGCCCCCCCCCAAACAGGACGGCTTAGCGTGACCTCCGTGACCGCTCGTAAGCTAGTCAAGAGAGGGGAAAAAAAAAGGATACGAAATGCATAACGCGACGGGTTAAATGCGTATTTGCGTACTGACTATCATTTTTGGGAAATTTTGCGTAACGAATACGCACTTTGCGTAACGGTAGGCACTTCTGATCAGTACATCTAATCATCTAGGTCTGGAGGTGAAATATAATATATATAAAAAATAAAAATAGAACTAGAAGTCTAGTAGAAGGCTGATCTTTGTTGTCCAGCCTTCATGGATATCTACCTAAATCTATATTAGTATATAATATAAATTATAAGATGTAATAATAATTATAATAGGTATATAATAAATAATATATAGAACAACACTTAGAGTACTTAGACACTGATTCAAGTGATTCACTTTGCCTTTGAATCACTTTGTGACACTATCAGCTTCACTTTCACTGTGACTGACGGAGTCTAGAGATCTAGATGATACTAATACTAGTACTATAGATATTGATATAGATCATGTAGTACTGAGACTGAGTAGATCTAGAATCTAGATCTTAATTTTAGATCGAGTCGAGTCAGTCGAGAGCAGATCTGGATCTAGAATCTGGAGTAGAGTCTAAGAGTAAGAGTGACTAAGTCTGACTAAGACTTAGACTTAGTAAGAGTCTATCACTCTATCATACTCTTTACTCTATGAAAATGAAGTCTATGCGGCAGTATGCCGACTATGCGACAGTCTAGATCACAGATGATCAGTAGATCTAAATAAATTGTGACATTCAAAACAACATAGATCTAAATCTATATATATAATATATCTAGAGTCTAGATCTATTATAAGCTATAGATCTAGATTATCTATAACTAAAATATACTGACTATAGAGTTAGAGTCTAGATTCTAGACCTATTCTAATTGAAAATCTAATTCAGGTCTTCAATGTAGGAAGAATGCTTTTTGTAATCGCTAATCACAGACCTATATAATAATATTCTAAGTCTATCACTAGCCTAAACAAAATTGCAATAGAGGTCACGGCCTAGGCGAGTTCATTTTTAGCCTTCATTCCTTTTATAGTTTAGTGATGTGGGCGTTTCATTTCAAGGACTTATTTCTATTCTATTCTAGATTGACTAGAACTGGTCTAGAACTATAGATTTGGATCTAGAATCTAGATTATTCTAGATCTATATATCTAGTCAGGGCCGGATTTTGGGGAGCTAATAGCATGGAATGGGTTGCCTGAGCTAGCCAGAAAAACCAGTGACTTGGCAGAATTTAAGTCATTGGTTAATATGCATGACTAAATGCATGACGCGTAGGACGTAATCATCTTCTTTTTTGAAGTAAAGTCTGTATTATATAAGATAAGAAGAAGATAGAGATAACAAAAAATATCAAATTTTCGATTTACTCAGGGAGCTAGATTTCAGCAAAATCATCCACGTAACTTTTCGTCGAAAAACAATTATTAGATATAGACTAATATATAAATAAATAAGATAATTTTATTGGTCCAAACAATTCATTTTTTTCCATTTGACAACAAAAATGCCCACCATCATCGTTACCACAATAATAATAACAATATATATAGTTGCTAACATGAACAACATTCACATACACACCACGTTCCTGCGCAGTATGAAATATGCTTCTATATTTTATACTAGTATACTATTATTAATTATATTTATAGTATTATATAAGGTTACTTATATACTGGTACTTCTCGGTGACAAGTTACTTTAGTTACACTGAAACACATTGACTGAAACATTCTATGTTGAAATAATTGTATTGTTGGCAATAAATTTTTGAAAGGGTTTCTTATATTTGGACTTGGATAATAAGACCCTCCGTTACATTATACTTATACATATATTAGTTGCCTAGTTCTGGGCCTCCAGAAATCCAAATCAGGCCCTGGATCTAGTGATTATTAGAATATCTAGGATCTATGTATCCCCACTCGTACACTAATAGTAACCCTACCCTACATAATCCTACATTGATTACATCAATAAATGTAGGTCACTATGTCAGCTAGGTGAGTAAAGTCAGACTGTCATGAGTCTAGACTATTCTCGTATAGAGTCTAGATGATATATAGTATAACTCTACTCTAGATTCTAGACCTATCTAGATCTAGAAAGTCTCCTTGGATAAAGAATCTAGAGCTCTAGTATCTAGATCTTTACGTGGCTAGACTGCTAGAGACGAGAGTTTGTGTCAAAGTTCAAAGTGTGTAGAAACTGTAGATCGAGCTATCTAGAGTATATTCTATATTATTTTATTTATATAGATAGCTCTAATCCTAGATACTTTTTATAGCGTTTAAACCCTGCTTTTCTTATCTTATTTGACTCAGTCTTGTGGATGTGGTACTTCATTTACCATGGCGTCGTAATTCAATCTGGTTCGGGAAATAATTTCAGTATTAGGCCTACATTACAATAATTACATCATACCACATCAACATCCTTAATTATTCTTTCTTACATCTCTATGCACAATTTTAAATTTAAACAAGTTTACAATGACAGTTTGTGTGGAAACACAAACTGAAACACAAACTCAAAATCGGCCCCCGAAGTGGTACACCCAGGAAGGAAAAAAAGGCAGGTTTCAATATTTTCAGAAAATATCAGTATTAAACTCTATCAGACGTGGTCCACCCAGGCAGGTTTCGATATTTTCAGAAAGAATATCATAATGAAATTCTAAGGCAAATGACAGAGAAGAATGAAGAAAGAAGATTGACAGATCCTGTGTGGTGCCCCAAAGGTCCAGCAGTCCAAGGGATATAGGTGAAAGTGAATGTGAAGTTAGATGTGAACCTGGCCTAACTGATGTCTTATTATGAATCCAATTGATCTAATTGTTTTGTAAAGGGTCAATCTCTTATTCAAAGCCTCAAGAAAAAAACATTTCCCTAAAAAAAAATTTTAAAGTCCTTTAGTTTTGTGTTCCCTTGCAATAGCATACCTTCCGCAGTTATAATATAATTATAATATGAAAAACTACTTATTAATTGTTGTTTTAATTTATGTCCAAATTATTTGCATAGTAAATAGATTTTTTCTCTTTAAAAAAAAAAGTTAACATTTTTTTTGTAAATGTAATATTTAGTATGACAGAGTTCAGAATTTACACAACATAGCAATACAATTGAAAAAAAAAATATTTTTTTGACCAAAAATCTAAAACCATTTGCATAAATGTGTTTAAAAAATGGTAAATAGCAATCTCCCTTACTAAAAAGCCTCCAGTGTTTGTTACTATTAATAGTGAATGGTTGTAAAAATGGTCTATTTTTTATGAAAAAACTGCTTGCATAATTGACTTTTCGCTTTCAGAAAAGAAAAAAGTAGCCATTGCATCAGAACTTTGAATGATCTAAAATATCTTGATGTCCGATTTTCATTTTCTCTTCTAGTTTCTGATATCTAAACAGGACGGACAGACAGGCCACACAAAATCGATAACGTCTTTCCCCTTTCGGGGTCGCTAAAAATCATACATCTAGAAAAAATCTTTATTTATAAAAATAAATATTCCCTTTTTACAAAAGTAAAAGTAATAAGACTTATCTATTCCCTTTTTACAAAAGTGATTAGACACGTCTAAACACAAAATAATGACAGAACATGCTGTATACTGTATTTAAATATTTTGGTTGTTTTGGCAAAACAGTCAAGAGAGTCATTCATCAGTATTGTTAGTTAATTGTATGGTACACTGTGTTTCTGAAACTCTCATTTTGCATTATACAAACAGCATCTCACCAAGTCTTGGATTTCTATCAGATCACTTTTCCATTTTGTGCTTTCCATAAATCTGTTTTAGTATCAGATCATCATATCATTATTCAGCCGCAACCCCATTTCCTTTTTTTTAATTTCTTGCTCCCACAGACTATTGTTTGAATTTTTGTTTTTGGCCATCTAACATCAATTATAAGATGCAAATATTTGTTAGTGAATGTTTGTAGCCTATCCATGTTGCTATTTGTTACTCTCCTGGTCTCTACACCATAAAAGGAACTGCAGATTTTATGTTTTAGTCACAGTGCTTTTGACTGTCAGATCAGTGTATTGAAAGCATGTCTAGACTTGTTGATTGATTTTTTACATTTACATCTGCTTCCCCCTCTATGTTTATGCTTCCAAGGTAGACAAAATTGTTGGTTTCTTATAGGTTTACTCCTTAATAAGGTGGTAGTAGTGTTTCTTGGGTGTTATTAATTCTCATTACCTCAGTTTTTTTGTTATTGATTTTCAAGCCAGTCTTCTCTGCTTCTTTTGCGAGCTAGTTTATTTTTTTTTATCTGAGCCTGTTGTGGCTTATATTTATATGACAGGAGGCAAATGTCATCTGCTGAATCCTGATCCTCAAACTGTTTTGTTAGTGTCCATTGAATGCCTATCTTGCCATCAATTGACCTTCTTTTATTATCATGTCTACTACTAATAGGAAGATTGTTGGATTAAGCATTCAAAGGAGTTTGTCAGCTTTCCATTGTGGATTATTTGGCATTTGGAGTCTTTATATGAATATAGATTCTGGATAATGCTAATGAATTTATCTGGTAGATCATTTAATGTTTCCATATATAAATATATGATATTTCTGTCTAATCAAATGCTTTTTTTCGAAGTCCACAAAGCTTAAATAAATAAAGAGAAGACTGCCATTCTATAGCTTGCTCAATTATAATTCGGAGTGAGGCTATGTGGTCTGTGCATGAACTGTTTTGTCTAAATCCTGCTTTTTTCTATTTGTAGTTTTTTTGTCTTGTGCTTCTTACATATAAATGTAAAAATGATTCAGTCTGTGGCACATTTAGATCTAGCATTATTCCTCAGACTGGGCAAACAGTATTTTTATGTAGGTGCTATATGATAGATCTATATCAGTGTCATATAGCATAGAACAGCTGTTGCATTGTGTTTATTTTTAGCTTTCTGCAGGCTTCTGCAGACCAAGGTCAAGGTTGATTGTTGATGGGTTCTTGGAACAAGCATGATTTCTTGCAACAGAAGCTATGTTAATTCCATAAAAGGAGCAATATTTGTTTCTAGTTGGTTGTTGCTAAATATAGTATGATTTAGATAAAAGTTTTGGAAAGGATGGGGAAAGTCTGTTATAGTTATGAACTTGAATGAAGTTCCAGAATTAAAGCTCTTTATTTATTGTTCAAGCATTTTCTTTGTTTGAATTAATAGTTTGCATTTGAATCTCCAGCATAACAATATTATTTGGGTGTTCAGTAATTGTTTAAAAATAGAAATCTGCACTAAATTATAACATCAGAAACACGTTAGCTGATCAAAACATGATCAAAACAATGTTATAGTAACATCAAGACATCTTCACATCTAGCACTCAAATACAAATGATCATTACAATTAGTAATACTTTTTAATTCATGTTCAGCTTCCTTAAAAATTTTTATTAGATATAGACTCTAGACTACTTACTTGACATACTGACTGAATTTAGTCTTTAGTAGAATATATATCTAGATTCTATGTTCAAAATTTGATATCTAGCACTGTGTCAGGCTCTTTTCATACTTGGCTCAAGGGGTTGCTTAAGAACTATTAATTACTACTACTAAATAAACTCGACAAAAAAAAAAACTCCAGCTATCCAGGAAAACTAAGATCTTTAATTATCCAAAAAGACATAATGACAGCAACAACACACATGTTTTATTCCTCTCTCAGAAAACAACTGACTACCAATTTCTCTCTGTCGTATATAAGGAAAACTCACATTCAAAAACATCACATGTATACTGTTCACATTCATATCTGGGGATATAAACAAAGGGATATAACTCTTTCACACCAAAATATCAACAAAGAAATAACAGATTCACTCTCACCATACCTGCCTCTGACACACTGTACACATATATATGTAGGAATAGATATCAATTAGTTTTAGAATTTGAGGCAGTAATAATTGTGGAGCCAGTTGGCCTACGTAAATCAATATTTTAAAAATAAATAATTGTTATTTATCATTACATTTTCAATAACATTATCTATTACCAGAAACCATTTCAATCTAGACTATCAACATGGTTACTGAATTTTTCTTGAGTGAATGTGCACACTATATAATGACTGTGGACATGTTCCCAGTCTTTTTTGCAGCACATTTCACTCTTGCTGCCCTCATTGTAAGAGATGATTCAAAAGACTTAGGTAAGTTTTTTTTTCACATTATTATAAAATCATAATGTCTAATTTTGTATCAGTATCATGTATAATAGATCTCATTTTTTTTATTGACATTTAATACCTGCATTTTGTTAGATCAGTTTCTGTATTGCAAAGAAGTATTGTCTTCCATATATATAAATCTACATGCAGTTAATGAAATGGCAATACAGTTGGCCAGTAACCAGCTACAGTACTCAGCATAAAAAGACTTTCACCATAGCTTTCCTAGATGAGGTCACTAGTTTTCCACATAGAGCTGGTTTAAAATAGGAAATTAATATTGAAGCTTAATTCAGATTTGCATCTTAATTTTTAGGTACTAGCCTACTAAACGTTGTGCCAAACAAAATATTCATGCACGGAATGGGGGGAGGAAATAAAAGTGATAATAGAATTCAATGTCTAAAATTAGGTGTGTGGAGGGGTAGCGATATCAATTAGATCATTCAAATGGAATGTAAAAGATGCTACTATTTACATGTCCAAAGTATATTTGGAAAGAGACAAAATCAGGGTCATCTCATTGGAAACAAATAAAAGGAGGACAGAGGGTTCCTGCTGGAAAACTATGTTTGAGAGTGGAAAGATGCAAAGGATGCGAAAAAAAAAAGGGAGAGGGGTTTCCTACCTATTTTTTGACAATAGATCACAACAAAAAAAAGGGGAAGGGGTTTACTGGTAAAAAGAAAATACCTAGGGAACAAATCAACTGGCGTAGGTGTTGAATGCTAATAATTGCTAATATATAGGAGTAGCTACGCAGCCCAGTGCAACATAACTATTGTCCGCCAGTGGCTGATTTTCTTTTGGTCCCACGTGTGAATTCTGTGGCCTTTGAAATTAAATATATATATATATATATATATTAGAATGGTTGGTGAATATGTCCTGGTATTTTCAGAAAGTTAGTCTGATGATCCTAACTCCAAAGTGTGATGGAGAATCTTGTGAAAAAATAACAGAATTCCACTTCATGAAATCAAACAGTTTAATCCCTCAAATATTAAACAGACTTTATTAAAATACAAATGCATTAATAAAATTTTAAAAACTTTTAAAACAAAAATTAATGTATTTTTTATTGGCAATCTACAGCTCTCAATATCAATGTAGATATATTTGTATAAGCACAATGAAATAACAAAATATCAAATGATTTGACAAATACTTTAACACAGTCAGAAAGAAATAGAGGAAGCAACAAGGTCACTTTGACTTAAAAGGTAGCAAGTCTCCTGCAATCTGCCAGAAAATGTGGGATAAAAAAACATGGTCAAAAGAATGGACCCAATCATAATTATTCTACTGCACAAGAAAGAAACTTGAGACACTTAATGCCAAAACTATAGGATGATTAGTCTCATAATGCATTCAAGCAACATAAAGCTAAGAATAATTCCTAACAGACTCAAAAGAAAAGCTGAGGAGTTCCTTTCTGAAGAACACACAGGTTCCAGAGTAGGTGGAAGCACTGAACAAATATTTAACATCAGACTATTAAATCAAAAATGTCTTCAACACCAAAAGTAACAGATAAATAACTTCATAGACTTCAAAAAAGCTCTTGACTGGGTTTTGCAAGGGGGCATGTGAAAAGTTATGAGGGAGTTCAACATAGACAAAAACTTTATTGATGTTATCAAAGGCCAATATCAAAATATGTATAGCTCTGTACTTCTGAACAGTTAAATCAGAGAAAGGTTTAGGACATCCATTGGATTGTGGCAAGAATACATCCTCTCTCCAGCTCTTTTTAATATATTTCTGGAACATATTATGATGGAAACTCTAGAAATATTAACTTCTAGCTTGACCATGAATGAGTGGCCTATTTCCAACCTGAACTATGGCCCTAATTGCACAGTCCACAGCAGCCCTTTCAAAACTTTAAACAATATGAAAAGACAAAGGCATAGCTCTCGGCACCAAAATCAGACTGGTGCGCTCCCTGATCATGGCCACATTTTTATATGCTTGTGAGTCTAGGACGCTGACTGCAGAGCTAGAGAAGAGGATCCTAGCAATGTAATTGAGATGCTACAGAAGGATCCTTGGTATCACATTTAAAGACCACATCATAAACCAAGAGTTTAGAGACAGGGTTACTGCAGTGATTGGACCCCATGATGACCTGCTATCGTAAAAAAACGCAAGCTTAAAATCTATGGCTATATTACAAGGTCTTCAGGGCTCGCAAAGACCTTCCTTCAGGGAACAGTACCAGGAAAAAGAAGAAGAGGCAGACAGAGAAAGCGATGGGAAGACAACATAATAGAATGGACGGGCCTGCCATTGAAAGAATTTCTAACTAAGGCAAAAGACAGTTGACTTGTGCCCCAACGGTCCAACAGACTAAGTGATAGGTAAAAGGTAAAAAAATTTCCAATTAGGTTTGTAGATGCTTTAGACCTCATGGAGAAAATGCAGACTATGTACAAGATCTTATTTCAAAGCTGAATGTTGCAGCTAGAGCAGTAGGCATGAAAATCAGTGCTGAAAAAAACAAAATAATAGTTTGTGGTGGAGATAATATGAGATGTTGGATACATTGCAAACATTAGAAGTCAGTTCATTAAAATACATAGGGTCAAACATATCAAGAGATGGAGGATCAATAAAAGAGATAAAAACCCGTTTTAGCTTGGCATCCACTGTCATGAGCCAACTTTGGGAAATCTGGCTGAGTAGCATCAGCTTCCAAGTAAAAATAAAACTGTATTCTTTGCTAGTTGTCTCTGTACTCCTAATTGGCTGTGAAAGATGGACAGGCTAAAGAAGAATTCAAGGCTTTGAGTGTAAATGCTAAAGAAAGTGCAGGTTCAGTAACCAGGAAAAGAAGACATGAGTTTGTACTTTTACAAGTCATCACTCAGGCTGGCAAAATAAGAGGAACTCCTCAATATTTTGAAGAAACAAAAGCCGAGCTGGTTTAATCATATTGTAAGACATAACCCACTTTCAAAAGTCATCCTCCAAGGTACAGTGAAGGGAGCATGAAGAAAGTGTTGTCCAAAGAAAAACTGGCTGGATAAAGGATGAACATGCCTCTCTCTTGATATTCTGCTAAGAACAATTACTGACCAGGAAAAGTGAGATGATTTGTTACGTGAAATGTCATACCACCCCTACGACAAAAGTCAAGGGACAGATGAGATTGTGTTGAAATAAAATCAATAAATAATAACCATTTATTATAATATTTATTCCTTGTATTGATACTATGATCCCTATCTGTAATCAGTCTGTTCATATCCACTGTTGACAAAAATAAATGAAGGGAAAAGCACTCTTACTTTGACATAGGCAGTGTATTTTTGGGCTTTGAAATTCAGGGTATAATGAGCAGCTGCAGGCGATGAGGCCTTTGGAAGAGGAAGTTAACATTGAAAAAGAGGGTGTGAATGTTAGCAAGGAAAGACAGTTTTTTTTTCTCATCAACTTTCTCCCTTGGTTTAATCTAAAGCAGTAATGAGCAGTAAATGTAAAGTTTATTTAAAAACACTTGATCAAATGCAGTACAGCTCACCGAATAGTAAAAAAAAAAATGATTTTTTAAAGTGTTCTTTACATTGATTGGAACCATTGTTTACTACCTTATAACTATGTATGTATTACATGTATTTTAGGTGCTGGTGTATTTCGCCAGAGTCATCCCTTTGCTATGTGGTGCTGCACTGTATTGGCAGGTCTTTCTGGAGTATTTGTGGCTAACTTTCTGTTTGCTAATCCTTTAGTGGACATATTGAAAGAACACAAGCTCATAATGTTTATCACATTGATATGGTCAGTTTCACATATTATTAGTATTTAAAAAAAAACATTCTAATTAAAGATTGACAATTAATAACTGGAGCCAAAAATGTATTAATAATAATAATGATTTAATTTATAAAGCACTTTTAACAAGTATAATGTAGGCAATGCTAGGGCTGTGATAACATAACACACATATATAAAACGAGCGTTAAAATGACAAGCTAATCTAAAAATAAAAGTTTTGAGCAATGATAGGCACCTCCATGCTGTGTCTTGTGCAGATAAACATAAACGGAGGTAACACTCAGATAACCAAATAACAGAGGTAAAAGGTCAACAATATAAAGGTACTTGATGCTGATGAACGATGTCGAACAAGAAGTTAAATATGTAATGAAGGGAACTGTTGAATATCTATTCCAGAAACTTAAGCCGACCTCTTTCTAAAGCTGCCTAAAGTATTCTGTGTTTTCTTTCATTACACCTTAAATCCTAGTATTGTTTTTAATAGTGGTGGTACTGTTGCTAAGTCAAAATTTTACCCTTTTGAAGAAACCAATAACTTTTCATGCCAAATAACAATAAGTAATTTGACAGGAAAAGTTATTTGTTTCATCAAAAGGTTAAAGTAACATCCCAGCAGTAATTCTAAGTTGCTCCTAGGAAGAATCAAAGGTTTTGATTTTTTATTGAATATGATGAGCTTTTGCATCTCTAATCATGCGATTCACTTAAAGTTTTTCTTTTGGCTATAGATTAGTAGATGTTTTATTAGAAATGTCTTTTGATACAGTCACATTTCAGTCTCATTAGTATAAAGCTGTGGAAATTGTGGTCTGAGTTTGTACATAGCAAAGATTTGAGATTAAAGTTAACCATCTTCCATAGCATCCTTTCCATCAGGATTAAATTTAGGAAATTAATTTTTTTAGATGAAGTTCCCATCTTTGAAATTATGTTTTTGTTTTAAATATGGCAAAACATCTTGATTAAAGAAATCTAAAAAGTATAAGCTAATAGAAATACTTCCTTGTGTGTGTTCTAGGTAGGATCAAGACTAAATGAGTGCACCTAAACAGATAAGTCTGTGGTATGATCACTGTTCTTTGGCGTACTCATGCATCCACCAGAACCCAAATTATAATGCTCTGGCATCCTTTTGAATCCAGTCAGCATAAATGACCCTGGCTGTTTGAGCTGTTCATCACATTTCCCACACAGGCATTTCCTAACTTGGAGAAGTCTTTCTTTTATGTAACAAAAATGTTCACATAAGACACTTATCAAAAAGACTTTGGTCAGTAATATAAATTGGAATGCTTTATTTGTACCTCTTGGGACACATTTATCGTAGGGAAAATTCATGACTGGATGCTAATAAAACAATCAGTAGCAAGTACATAAGATTAGGTTAAATAACTAAAAAAAAAATTTTTTCCTACTTTATGTTCAAATAATATAGTACTGGTAAACTAAACATTCATAGTTGACATTATTAAAAGTAAGGAAAAACAAGGTTACAAAGACAGTTTGTGTGGAAACATAAACTCAAAATCGGCCCCTGAAGTGGTCCACCCAGGAAGGAAAAAAAGGCAGGTTTCAATATTTTCAGAAAATATCAGTATTAAATTCTATCAGACGTTGTCCCACCAGGCAGGTAAAAAGGCAGGTTTCAATATTTTCAGAAAATATCAGTATTAAATTCTATCAGACGTTGTCCCACCAGGCAGGTAAAAAGGCAGGTTTCGATATTTTCAGAAAGAATATCATAATGAAATTCTAAGGCAAATGACAGAGAAGAATGAAGAAAGAAGATTGACAGATCCTGTGTGGTGCCCCAAAGGTCCAGCAGTCCAAGGGATATAGGTGAAAGTATATGTGAAGTTAGATGTGAACCTGGCCTAACTGATGTCTTATAATGAATCCAATTGATCTAATTGTTTTGTAAAGGGTCAATCTCTTATTCAAAGCCTCAAGAAAAAAACATTTCCCTAAAAAAAAATTTAAAAGTCCTTTAGTTTTGTGCTCCCTTGCAATAGCATCCCTTCTGCAGTTCAAGCGATAATATGAAAAACTACTTATTAAGTTCTTGAGAGGTCCCAAGTATTCTTTGGTCTGAAATAGTCAAGTTTGGACAGACTAACAAATGAGAAAATGGATTAGTATTATAATGCTCCTGGCATTCAGATTTGAATATCCTGAATAATGCTGCAGAAAATTTTACTTAAAAAATTATCAATTTCCTTTGAATGCATTGGCAACTATGCCATTAAATAGGTTCTGACCATGAGACATTGCTTTTCCATACAAAAGTTCAATGGCTTTCAAGAGGATAAGTTCTGCTGTAGCTATATAACTGTGTATCTCTTCTTGATTTATCATCCCATGCAAAGAAGTAATGGATTTGATGCCTTGGACACTTTGCAGTCATGCTTTAAAAAAATAAACCTAACCAACCACTCCAGAGATACAGACATAATATCCTTACAACGGAAGAGTAGGTCTCTGCTTTTCATAAGAAAATCTCTTTCTGGATAAATCTGGTTACAAATGGAAAGTTGAAAATGTTTCCATTTCTCTCTAATTTTATAGCAATAAGCACAGTATCTCTGAATAAAATGGGATACGCGGTACAGAAAGTTATGAAGTATCTGAAGATGCTTATTTTTTTAATATGAATCATTTTTACCATTCTTGACAGTGGGAAGCCATGTATTACAGTGCTGTTTGATATTGAAAATTTTATTATGAATGCTGATATTTCCATTCAGCGTGCATAGAAAGAGATTGCCGGTTTTCCAAAATATGTAGAAAAGAGCATAATGAATTCAGTGCTTAGGTAATTAGAGTTATGCAACCCTTCTGCTTGACATATTTGCCCCAAAAGATCCTTTCTTTAAAGGCAAGCATAAAGATGAAGACAAGAAACTTTTTTGAACATGATCTGCTATATATGTAAGCACACTTTCTCCCCAGATTATGGCAAAGATGCTAAAGCAAATTTTGCTATAACTCCGAAGTAAAAATGAGTTATCATCTACAAATGATAATGTGTTTTCCATATGAACAAAGTTAACCTAGTAAAATTCTTCTCATGAGTAAGAATCAGACATCATGTAATTGCAGACATGACTTTTCAGATGTTTTACTTATACACCTTGTTTTACTTTAAACAATTTTTTAATAAATAAAGTTTAATTTATATAGCCAACTTGTCATTAAAGTAGTGTTGCAATGATATAGTTTAATAATGACGTTTTCTCCAAAATTTAATGACTCATTGACAATGGTACCTTAATTTTCATGGTTCTCATTGAGTGGTACTTGTTCATAAAAATGTGAAAACTTTGGTATTAGACTAAAAAAAAAGTTTGTAGGAAAAACTTCCAAATATATAAATAACCATTACTATTTTATTCTTTCTAGGTATCTGGTGAATTATTGTCCCTATGATATAGTTTACAGAGCATGTGCATCAAAACCTATAAAGATACTAGCATCAGTTCTACAAGAGTTTCTGAGAGTCAGGTTCATATACCTTGGACTAGAGCAGGCATCTAAGATTTACCCAGGTGCTTACATCATAATGGTCATTGGTGGAGCTATCAAAGGTATGATGGAGTTGGAAAACCTACATAAATCACGCTATTCATTGTTAAATTAAAATATAATTTTAAAAAAAATATTTGCAAAAGATATTTCTGACATTTTTATAAATAGTGCAGCCATTTTTTTCACTTTTGCAAGTATTGTCAGTTTAAACAAAGATTTCTTTCTTTTATATTTATAAATTATGATTTGTAAAACTTTAATGAACATACTAAGATATTGTCTATCTAGTGAATAAAATATAGAAGCTCTATGGAATGAGAAAGATGGACTATATAACTTAGATTGGTAGAAGAAAAAATGCCACATCAAATCAATTGAAGAGAGCAAAAAAGAAGACATATTTAATTTCATTTTGAGAACTATGTTGTTGAGTTATTATTTTTAATTCTTTGAAATAAATAACTTAAGTAATTAGTTGATGCATGTAGTTGAAATATAAACAGCTGGGTTGTTTTTATATTGCTTACAAACATATACTTTTGGTAAAAGAACAAAAAAAAACAACATATTGTTACCACACCATTTAAAATATTTTCTAAACCAAACATTGCTATATAGATCTGTACTTATAAAAAAAAAAATTGAACTTAAGTTGCATTAATTACAAAGTTAAATGACTAGTTAGTTGCTGGCTCTGATTCTTGATTTTAGCTTTGAAAATCTTGAAAAACATTTTTGAATTTGGCTATGAACCCAAGTCCAGAATTCAAACTTTTTTTTTTACTTTGTGTTACCTTCAATTTAATATCCAAGTGTTGTACTTCTCAATAACAATATCCTATTGCCTTAAATCAGCATTCAAGGGAGGGATTGACATCGTTCTAATATTGTTTTTTAAATAAAAAATAAAATTGTTTGTATTTTCACTGCACTTATGTATAATCCAAGAAAATGGAATTCAAAAACTATTAGCCAACACCAAACCAAATAAAGCGTCTGGACCTGATGGTATTCCAGCTAGATTAGTCAAAGAACTAAGCAATGAGATAGCCCCAGTGTTCAAAATACTCTTTCAGGCATCGCTTAACCAGGGCAGAGTACCAAAGGACTGGAAAGAAGCTAATGTCACCCCCCTATTTAAAAAAGGAGAAAAATCTGACCCAGGAAACTACAGACCAGTACACTTACCAGCATCACATGTAAAATCCTAGAACACATAATATGTAGCAACATCATAAACCACTTAGACAAACATAATGTCCTCACCCCATACCAACATGGCTTTAGGAAATATAGATCATGTGAAACACAACTAATAGGACTAATTGATGATTTTTCTAAAGGTTTAGATAATAGTGAACAAATAGATGCTATCTTACTAGATTTTTCTAAGGCTTTTGACAAAGTTCAACACCACAGTTTGCTTAAAAAATTAAAATATTTCGGCATTAATGGCCCACTGCATCAGTGGATTAAAGATTTTCTGATAGGGAGAGAACAAACTGTAATAATAAATGGCTCTAAATCAACACAAATAACAGTAAACTCAGGTGTACTTCAAGGAACAGTCTTGGGTCCACTACTATTTTTAATTTACATAAATGATTTACCAAATTGCATCACTTCAGGAACAAAAGTTAGATTATTTGCAGATGATTGCATAATATATAGAACAATAAAAACAACACAAGACACAGATATTTTACAAAGAGAAATAGATGAATTACAGAAATGGGAATCAAATTGGAGCATGTCTTTCCACCCAGAAAAATGTCAGTTGTTAAGAGTAACAAAAAAACTAAACCAAATTAATTCCACTTATCTTATTCATGGCAAACCAGTAACACAGACTAAAAACGCAAAATACCTAGGTGTTATAATAAATGAAAAACTGTCATGGAATCCACATATTGATGAAACTATCAAAAAATCAAACAAAGCATTAGGGTTTATTAAAAGAAATTTCTATAAATCAAATAAGAACATAAAACTAAAATGTTATTTAACCTTGGTTAGGCCAAAATAGAATATACATGCTCTGTTTGGGACCCTTCAACTCAAGAAAACATTAAGAAACAGACACAAAACAGAGCAGTGAGATTCATAACAAACGAATATTCACATTTGACTAGAGTAACACCTTAGTAAAATCACTAAATTTAGAAAGCCTTCAGGGCAGAAGACTCAAAAGTAAAGTAGCAATTATACATAAAACACTGAACCATAATCTTCAAATACAAAAACAAAATTTAATAAAATACTCTGAAAGACACAAAGATAAAGGCACATTCCTCGTCCCATATGCTAGGACAAATTTGTACAAATACTCCTTCCCTAGTGCCATTAGAGCATGGATTGGGTTGCCTGAGCTAGCCAGGAAAACCAGTGACTTGGCAGAATTTAAGTCATTGGTTAATATGCTTGACTAAATGCATGACGCGTAGGACGTAATCATCTTCTTTTTTGAAGTAATGTCTGTATTATATAAGATAAGATAATGAGTATCATTCAAATAAAAAAGACACTATTACCAAAGTTTAATAATAGATTCATTGATTAAATGAAGGGACTTCATCTTGTAGGTTGGCTTTTTCATTCTGTTTTTGTGATAGGGGCAACAAGACGGATTCATTCTACCTGTCTTTCTGTCCAAATTTCTTCAGAGTGACATATCAAATTGTGTAAATAAAACACTCTCACACTTTAGCATGGGCTCGTCCCTTCCTTTCTTAATTTAACTTTATTAGAAGATTTGCATTCTTCCTAATAGACCCAAGAAGAATACATTTCTGAAGCTGTCTGGCACCCTAGCCAACTTTAGGGGAGCATGAACATATTTTTTTTGGCTTATGGTAGTGACATTAGTAAAAGTTTGAGAAGTACTATCTTAAATATTTTATATCTAATTTCTTTGTTGTTTAAATAATACATTAGTTAATTTTAAGTTTTTTTTAATAATCTTTTACTTTTTCATATTATTAAATTTCTATGTACAAAAATGTATTTATATTTTTTTAGGCAATGGTTATGGTTTTCTACGTATTGTGGAGCGTCTTATCCGTGGAAAATGGACACCAGAGGCAAATGAAATTTTAAATATGACTTAGTAAGATTTTTTTGTTTACTTATTTAGTTTGAAACACCAAGACTTTTTAAAAAAGTTCTTTTTGCTTTTATTATTTTGTCTGATTCTTTTAAGAATGATTCAACAGTTTTAGTTGATGTTTCCTGTTTTATTTGCAGAATTTTTAAATCATATATAGGCAAGCTGGGGAATTGATTTATTATTAATATGATGGTCAACATGTACTTTGATTATAACATGGTCTCCTTTTTTTTTTGCTAACTGTATTTTTATTCATCATTTTTTTGTCAGTTTTGTAATACTACTGTTGTAAAGCTCTTATAAAGACGCAGATGTCACACTCTTTATGCTTAAGCATAAATTAATTTTGGACTATTAAAATTAAATTATTTTAAATATTTTATTTTAAAATATTTGTATCTTTGTCCACAGTTTTGCCAAATCTGCAGTGTATGCCAGCATTATTTTTCTGCTTCATCATATTGACATCATTGCATTTCCCATCCAGTATTTATATTGTGCAATTGTAGCTATCTTTGTAGTATTTCGATTAACAATCATTTTTGGTGAAGTTTCTGACCCATTAAGTTCTATTGAGAAACCAATATGCTCTATATTATTCCGTTGTTATACCAAGTCACAAGATATTAAAGTCAAAACAAACTAGTCCTTGTTTGTTTTGACTATTATCATTTAAACATAAAAGATTGCTTAAATTTTCTTTTTTTTTTAAAGTACTTTTACCATTATTGTTCTAGAATGAAAACTAATTAAACTTATACCCACCATTTTATATAAATATATTTTCAAATATCCCTTAATATATAAACAGCATTAAGTAACCTGTGGTTAAATGTGACATCCTTATTATAATTTGTATGCATCATCATTGGCCTCCTTCAGTCGTAGGACGACTATGGTTCATCTCAGAGCAAGTGAGATGAAAGCCTGGGCATTGTTTATGGTCGGAACGATGTCGCCCACACAGCAGTTCCTCCCTCTTTGCGCAGCTGATGTGACCAAAGGAACGGAGTATCCAATACAGTTTGGGATCAGTAGCGCCGCAGGATCTGCCAGGCTGTAGAACGGTGTGCCACAGTCTGCCTAAGGGTCACCAGCTCCTTATTTTTCCTCAGGGTTGTCTCCCGAAGCCTTTCCCGTGTTTGGGTATAGCCGCAGGGCAGCGGAGGTTTGGATTCAGAGTTTTCCTTCTCCTAGATGGGTAGCCAATCAAGCCCCTTCTGCCCGAAGCTTACTGGTTTAGGCGCCAGTTGCTCGCCTTTGCCCCTTCTCCTGTCTGTGGTAACGGTTCCACCAGGCTCAGTAACTGAGCTACTCGTGAAGGCCAGGAGTTGGACTGGTTGTCAGAGGCTATTTGAGATGCATGCCATTGGAAGCCCTTTGTAGGTAATGATGGGCTTAAGACCATTACCACTTCCGGCGTTAACAACCTTGTATGCATATATATATATATATGTCTGGCATGTTATTGATATTTGTACCTGCTGTAGTTAGTGGAATGAATGTTTCCATTAAAAACCCATCAGAAGTTGATACAAGTGCAAAACCACTGTGTTCATTAATACAGGTACAAATTATTACATTATATGCATGTAAAAAGTGAGTAACCTGGATCTCATTAGAGTTTACATTCCAAAATTTTTTATTTGAGCAGTTTACATTTTCCCCCTTATTTTTATATTATATATCTTACCAAATTAGCTGTTTTCAAGTCATTCAAACTCTCTTCCAGACTTATTTGTTTGTTTTTTTGTTAATAAAAAAAATCAAATATATTTGTCCTGATATCGTAACATAATTGTACCGGTAATTATTATTTTATTATAATTAAAGATAATATGATGCTCATAGATATGTACTGTTCTACTGAACTAAATAAAAAAAATTTTTAAATGTATATGCTTTGTATATCTTCCTATTAAATGTATACAGATTCACAAAAATACAAAACAAATATGCACCAAAACCAAAATAAATTATGTAGGCACTTTATTTCTTAACTATTATGTTAATTAAATGAAAAGAAAAATAATACTGCAATTATATGAGCAAAATAAAACAACTATAGACCTTTGTCCTTTTAATATATTTTGGGTCTAGGAGAAACAACAGTACAGAAGAGGACAAATTAGAAATAACTAGGGTAAAGCAACATAAATTACATCTAATATGTGCTTAGACAGTAGAATTTTCAAAAATTGGTTTGTTCTTTTTCAATCATAAGACAATTACTTCAGAGCAAGAAAAAAAATATATAAATATTTCTTGTTGACTTATAATGTAAAATCTTTTTTTTTAAACAGATTTGATCTACAAGGTAAAAGATTATTTTGAAAATCATTCACCAAAATACCACATACTTTTAATTGATTGTTTCAAATGTATCAACTTGAACAAGAATTGTCTGAAATTTAATACAATAAGAAAAAAACAACAATCTAATGGTTTTCAGAAGCTTAAATTTTATGTTCACAAATGAATAAACACTGTCGAAATTATTTGATTAGTGTATTTCACTGGTTGAACAGATATTTATTCAATAAAATAAACAAATATTACAAATAAAAAAAAGGTCATAAAAAAATATACCACCAAAGGAAGTAAAATGTGGAAAAATCCACTATTTAGGACAACAATTTGATCTTATACATTTGAGTGGCCCTTCTAAAAAAATGATACTAGAATTTAAGTGCCACAGTGACAGAAGCAAAAGATCTATGTAAATAAAAAAAAATATATGAATATAGAAGGGTCACACATTTGAATTCAGGCCACAACTTTAAAATATATGGAGTACTAGGGATAAATTGCTCATACAATAAGTTGTAAGAATGTGGACAAATTAAAGTTGGAATGTGGCCAAAGAAAACCAAGTCAAGAAAGGGATGATAAAAAGTGTTAATATATAAACTGTAAATCAATATCTGAACAAGTATTGTACAACACTCCATAATACTTAGCATGTAAAACTAATTAGGTCACACATTAACAGCTAAACATTCAAATGAATAATTAAAAATGAAATTTCACTTCCACAGTTTTCAATATTCAAAAGTAAACCTGAATGGCAAAATAAAAAATCTTTCACACATGAATGAGTTATTTTAACTATTATTCCATAAAGCTATAAATAAAATATCAATATTTAGGATCAACACGTAGAAGATATGTTCATTATAAAGACATTGGAAAAAAAAACAAAAAAACTTCCACAAACTGAAGGGTTTTAAATCATTATGTATTTTTTGTCCCCAGTAGTGTTAGAATTATCCATTCGACATTTTTGAAATATTGCACTGAAATATTTTTTTTATAGGTATACTTCTTAATACAATAAATTGAATTTCAATAATAACATAGCTCATAAAAGAATATGACTTTTCTACAACATAAGTTTTTAAAATAAAAAATGATTTTATATTAAAAATTGCTAGTTAAAAAAAAAAAATAAACCTTATGCAAATGAAAAAAAAAAGATTCACTCAGTGATTTGTTACAATTCTCTGGTTATTCGTTTCAAAACTTTCCACAACAAATACTATTTTGAAATTATGAAAATAAGGGTAATTTAATTACATACTGTGAATGTTAAGAGATTTAAAAAAAAATATTGACCAATCATATTTAATGATCCATAATTAAAAAAAAAAAAAAATGTGAAAATCTTAAAGTATTGCTGCTTTCTAAATTAAACTTAGGGTGACACCAATGATTATTGATTTATAGTCAATTAATACTTGCTTTGTACCATGCTTAATATCCTTTTTTAAACAATTAATTGGTAAAATAAAATTAGTACTAAAATAAATGAAAAGAACAGATATTATTTTGATTCTCACATTTGTTTTTCAAAATAAAATATTCTATCAAACTCTACAGATGAAACAGTATTTCAATTAATGTAACGTATTAAATATAAACTTAGCAAAGCTACTAATCTTTCTTTTTTTCTTCTTTGGACTTGATCACATCATTTCTTGGATCTTTATTTTCATCTTCTTTAGCTGGCTCCTTGATTGCTGCTCGTCTTAGGGCATCCCACATTCCCCCCATAAAGATAGCACAAAACAGGTTCTCAAGGGGAACAAAAGGATCATGGATGCCTAACACAACAGAAGAGATCTTGAAATACACAAAGAAAAGAACCACACCAAAGTAGATCAGAGGATGTGGGACAGCTATCAAGTTGAGACGTTCACACAGGAAAATAATTGATGCAACCAGACTAGCTTTTGTGGCGCTGTAAAAATAGAAAAGGAAAAAAAAAATTTGGTGAAAATAGTAATTTAAAGAGACAAATGTATACAAAAGAATTTATTATTGCTAAGTTACACACATGCTTAGAATTTTAATACTTCATTCATCAACAAATCAGAGACATCAGCTCTTTTTAAAAAATATTTCATCTCAGTACTTACAAACTTGGCTGTAAGACCTCATTGCTTCCAGGAATCCAAATACCTCGAGTGAGTCTATCAAAATTTTTCATTAAGCCACTACCTGCACCTGAAAATGTGACAAAAAGTTGACTTTACATTTCTCTATATTCAATAGTTTGTGATTTTTTTAAAATCTGAAAATAGATATTTATAGTTAGGAAAATTTCTGCAACTATGAAACAAGTCAAGAATGTTATGTAAAAGGGGGATAATGAAAAGACATTATATTTGCACACATTTAGAAAAACACCTTGACTTGTATATTTGAATATGAAATTACAGATGGAACCTAGTAAAACAGATCACTATTCAAAATATGTATACAACTGTTTCAGATTTCATCCATAATAAATAAATTAATTAAATAAATAAAATATATATACATTGTACCTTTGATAGTTCCAATAATTACAATAATGAGATAGGATCCAGGATAGAGTTTAGCTGCTACTAACACTCCATGATAAACTTTATGAGCCCTCTGGGTTTCTTTGAGCACACATATGATTAATTTGATTGGAAGAAACTTACATAACTTGTAGATTAAATCAAAAGGAGAGTAATTTACAAGGTACCTGAGAACAACAAGAAAGATGATTGTTACAGTTATTAATGCTTTGTATATTAATAGAATTATAATAAATGACTTTCAAAATACACTAAAATAATGGCATACCAAACAGCTGTTGCTGTAATTATACTCTGATGATCTTTAAATGGAGTAATTACTGGCTCTCCCAGTAAAAAGTTTGCTATTATGCTACCAGCAAAACAAATCAGCATAGATGATAACCAGCTTGACAACGGATGCTTGCGGGAGAATGGAAGTGAAGGAGTACTTTGCGCTTAAGAAAGAAAATTTTTTAAAAATTAGACTGTGATTAACCATAAACTATATAAAAATATTATCTACATAAGAAAATTCTAGTCTGTAGGATAAGATAAAAAAAAATTTTTAATGGTTCAAAAAAGAAGCCTATCTGCTTTCTTCTGATTAAAATAAAATCAAAAACAGCGGAAATGTGACAAAGATTTTTATAAACTCTTTCATGAACAGGTGTTTGTATAATCAATGCTTTTCAGAAGAAACCTGTCGCTCAGAGTCCCTCAGAATCTGTGAATTGTAGTTTTGTCTTCATGAGCATAATGTTAATGTTGAATGAGAATTTTATCTGATCAAGGCAAAGTGGATAAGAGAGATGCATTTTCTTATATGTATGATTTTCATGCATATATTTGTAATAATTTAATAACTACGAAATGTCACTTCATCTATGAAATAAAAGAATTTAAGTAGTAGTTTTATAGCCTTTGATTTTCAGTTTTTAAAGTTGTCCTTCTTAGTAAGGCTTTGTCTTCCTAAGGGCATGTAGGTGTCTTTTAAAACCCTATTTTGTTATCTAATCTTATAGATTACAGACTTTACTTCAAAAGAAAAAATAATTTCGTCGTTACATCCTTTACATTTATACCTGTATCTAAATCTAGTCATGCATGTTAATCAGTTACTTAAACTCTGCTAAGTATGTAGTGAGGACAATATGTTTATCTTAAATCTAGATATTCTTCTAGATTTCTTTAAATCTAAACTTTGTTTTATATTATTAGGTCTAAATTTATACTTACTTAACTAGAGTTTGAATCTAGATCTGTATTCTAGGTCCTAGAAGAAGCTATCAATAATAATTAATAATATCATTATTTATTATTATTTTAGTTTTATGTTCTTTTTAACTTGCAAACTCATACAGTTCTACTGTTCTAGAGTAGTCTATAGATCTAGATGTTAACTAGATCTAGGTCTAGGTAGAATAGACTACCATACAGACTATAATATAAAATTAGAAGTATAGATCTAGATCTATAAATACACTAAAACATGTAAAATTGAATGAATAATTTCTTTATACCAATATCATTGATTATTAACATAAAATATAATAAAGATCTGTATTCTACATGCTTGGAAGTTCTTTTGGACAGTCGATGTTGAGACAAGAAGCTAAAATCTGTAAATCTAGGTATCTAAAATATTCTTTCAAAGAAATATAATGTACTTAATGTACTCTAAATCTTAAATCTGAAGATTCTTTTTGTAATCTACACTACTGTTCTATAACTAGGTAGATCTAGATAAATTTAAAAGCTTATACTTATAGTGCTGAAAACCGGGAGCATAAAAAATGTTCCTTTTGAAGACTATTTAAAGAAAATTAGAAAAATTTGAGTTTTTCTTAATTTACTAATGATATTTTAAAATTTTAATTTCATTTTGATTTGCTACAAGTTATGATTTAAAATTCCTCCATTGAAACTGCACAATTTGATATATATATACTTTTGTATATAATATATATAATATGTATTCACAATAGTTTCTGATATATTAACTTAAAAAAAATTTGCTTCACTTTTTTTTTTTTATTTCTCTATCCATAGGAATAGGACAGGACACTTCAGACTAAATTAAAATCACAATAACATTTGAACCAATAATGCTAGCATCATAAATTTGGTGTTGCTGGAAAGCATTTTTCATCCTCTTTCATTATATTACACATTTGTGATTTGTTGGTATAGGATCAATTTAACTCTTTCAGTGCGGCATTACTCTCAGCAAGTAACTTTGCTAGCGCTGGTGAGTGCGGCGTTAATCTCTGCGAGTAACTTGGTTTATATTTATTTCACTATCTTTTTTATGTTAAACATTTTATTTCTTTTTTTTTTAACTTCCTGGATGTGGGAGTGATTGTTCTTTGTTTTTAAAGTAAATTCGATGCAGTACCAGCAGGTTAAAAAAAAAACAACATCATGTTAATGGTTCCTCTTTTTTACTTTATTTCCAAGGACCCGAAAATGTATATAATACAATTTCTTAGCGCATTTGTTCATCTTTTATGAAATTTAAAGCGATTAAATGTGTTTAGTATTGTGATTTTTTAAAATATTTATAGATTAAATGTTTAATTTAAAGGTTAAATCTTTCAGTATATATCAATTTTTAATGAATTTTAAAAATATTTTCTTTTTCGGTACTCAATTTAAAATGAATGAAAAAAATTTTTGTTTGAATAATTATAATTTATTTGATTTACAACACTTTTGTAGCCCATTCATTTTCCTTTAAAATAAAATCAAATGTTAGATAATTTAATAAAATAAAAAAGTTATAGTTGTTTCAGTAACTCTTCCCCCCTTTTAAAATTTGTGTTCGTTCCGGAAGACTCCATTTTTTCGATCAAAAAAATTAGCACTGAAAGAGTTAAATGGAGCAACTACATACTCTAGATCAACACTAGAGTCTAGAATACTCATTATAATAATTATACTGTCAGATCTAGATCTACATACAATCTAGATCTATTAATTTACTATTATTATCTTATATCTTCTTATCTATAGAATAGGCTAATAATATACTAATATACTAACTATAGTATAGATATAGATTCTAGATCTATACAATCTAGATCTAGACTAGATCTATTTTTTTCTAAGTCAATAACTCATTAACTAAATAAGGTTTTAGACTAATTGAGTAAGTCTAAACTAATCTAGATTATTGAGATATAAACTGGATCTATTCTAAATTATTCTAAATCTAATAATAAAAATAATACTAGACTCTATTTATTAGTCTATAAATTAAATAAGTATAATAGTTAATACTCAGTCTAGATTCTAGATCTAGTATAGAAATGTGTCGAATTGTGACTCACCTAACCCTAGGCCTAGCCCTAACCCAAGCACCGTACATGACATTCAAGATCTGAATGTAAGGTAAGGTACATCTATTCTAGAATCTAGTCTACTAACCTTGTTGGGGCAACACATCCTCACGAACGGCTACACACATTAAAATGTAATGTGCAATATCGAAATATGGATACATTTTTAATTTTGTAACTATTGTTGCGATATCCATGTATGTTTGAGGATCCATTTTTGATTTTAGAATATTTTGTGTGTTTAGGCTACCGTCTAGATGTCTGTTTTCGAAAAAATCGACGAGTAAGAAAAATAAGCCTGCTCACTTCGGTAACCTATTTGACCCAGTCTAGAACCACGAATTAGACAAAGATCGATACGAAATGAGACCAACGATATGCCAAAAAAAAAATATATATATATATAATTTAGAAAAAAAAAAGCAGATCAAGATCTTGGTCTAGGTCTAAATCTAAAGTTAAATAATGCGAAAAAAAAAGGATTGTTCAATCAAGAAAATGATGCAAGTTTTAATTTAGAATTTAGGTTAAAAATAATAGATCTAGAATTTACGTCAACGAGTTGTTTGTTTTTAACATGGCAAAATGTTAAAATCGATTACGTTTGCTCTTGTAACACATCACTTTGCCAGGTAAACTCGTACACAATCAAGGAATGCAATACTACGATGTATGCACGTGCACTCATCTCCCGTAATTTAGGCCTACATAAATATTTATAATTTTAAAAATACTGAATTAAGTTTAAATAAGGAATAAAAATGGGACAAATAATAGCTTTAGGTTTTATCATTGTATCTTCACTATTCTTTGGTTGGTTGAACCGTTAGGGCTACTTTTGAGGGGAGGTAGGGAGCTATCTTTTTTTCCAATCCTTATTCCCATATAAATACAAACCCTATATATGAGATGTCTGCAAGCGAGACATGAGAACCACGGCATCGACCAAAGTATGTGGGGGAGATAGTCCAAGACCGGACAGCATGGAGACAGACTGTACGTGCTGGTACGAACTTCGCCGAGTGCAAAAGAAACGATGCTGCATCAGCCAAGAGAAAGAAAAAGAAAGCTGCCTTGTCAGCTAGTTCCAGGACAGATGTATATACATGCACGAACTGTGGACAACTCTGCCGCTCTAGAATTGGCTACATCAGTCACTCCAGATTCTGCCCCGTCTCAAAACGAAACCAAAGCCAATGACTCATCTGTGCGCATCCATTGTCTTTAAGGAGCCATATATATATATATATATATATATATATATATATATATATATATATATATATATATATATATATATATATATATATATATAAACTCACGTACACACACAAACACCATACCGGCTTTCGCAAGGACATCGCTGTCTCTAGTGCGGTCTTGCCACCGTGTGTCCATGATGGAGTTCAAGAATCTTTGGTGAAATCGCTCAAGCAGTCTTAGTTGCTTTCTGTAGGCTATAGCCTAATACCCATGTCTTAGATCCATATAGATGGGTTGAGAGAACCACCGCTTGGTCATTTGTAGGCTAATTATATAAATTACTGCATTGCCTCCAGCCTGCGCAAAGTATTTTTAAAGTGATTGGTCGCGCAGACCAATAATATACCACTCTTCAAACTAAATGCAGTCTACAGTAGCACAGAAGTCTGAGACGGCTGTGAACAACAGATAGCCGTAAATAGGTTTTATATTGGAGTTTCCGTCTCCTAGACTGGCTGCCGACCAAAGCTATAGAGCCCAGTCAGATATATATATATATATATCACTCGAACACGGCTACCATCTCTTGAAGAGCTTTTTCATGAAAGATGCTTTTCCAAAACACACACGTTTCTTAAAGACAACCTGCGCCCATTAAACCACTGTTACATCAGATCTGAACGAAGTGGTCGTCTCCTTTCCATTAACACTAAAACAGAAAGATTTTAAAACTCTTTATCCCACATTCGGTCAGAGTGTTACGATGTCATCTGTCGTCATTGAGAAGTTCATAGAAGTCTAATTGGTTGGTTGAATTGGTTGTGAATGTTGTTCGTCTTTCCATCTATATTGTTATTGCTACAGTAGCTACGGTGAGGTGGTCAATTGTAGCCAAACTGAATTTCCATTTGATTGGACCAATAAAAATTATGTTATCTCTTTTCTTAAAATAAGCGATTATAAAAAATAACATAGAATTTTATATTTTGTATAGCCCTGTAGAAGTGTGAACATGGGTGATTCTAAAACGAAACGCTGACAAATCCCCATATTATGTGTTAGTATTGTATGCTCTAATCTGCAGATTTACTGTTACCAAAATTGACTAAACTATAGCGTGACTAGTAAAATGTGCACTATAAGCGTAATAGGACTATTATTGGGTTGGTTCGTTGCAAGATCCCGGAATTTCCCGGCTACGAAATCATAAACAAAACCACAATTGCAGTTTGTTGGGAAACGAGAAAGATGTAGATCTAGATTAGAAGAATAATTGAAAAATTGCCGGAATCCTCTGCCAAGAGATGCATTGAAATTAGGCTTAATTATTTCCGCGCCAAACCTATTCAAGAACCTTGATGATTCAATGAAGATACCGTTCACCAAGGAACATTCAACGCTGTTTATTCCTGGATAGCTAGCCACGTTAGATGACGTAGAAACACGAACTCAGATCTAGGAAGAGGTGCAGAACCCTTCAAGTTCTTGGGAATAGAATTCATTTACATGCCTTTTAACAAGTGACTCGAATCAGAATTCGATAACGAAACATTAGTGTCTTAAGACATACAGGAATTGAACTTTTACTTACTCAAGTCGTTATTAACAATTTACGTAATATTGATGAATAAGTTCAAATAGTATGAATAGTGTGGGACGATGGAGGTGAGTGCAAAGAGAGTTGTCTTGTAATAACTGTCGAAATGATTGCTGCTGAATTTAAAGAAGATTTGTGATTGTAATTAGAGGCCAACTCAAGCAATATATTTGATTCTACGACTCCCATCCACTGGTCAGACATCAATCACAGCAACAGCACATTCCTTTAGGTAAGCCTAGTGTACCCTATTATTATTATTATTCTAGCCAGCTATATTGCTGCTGAGCTCTGAGCTCTTTTGCAGACTGTGCCAAGGAAAAAAAATGTGCTGATTTCTTCAGTTGTTCAGCACTGCCGTACAGGGTGTTGGTTATGTTGGGCTGTAGTGGAAGTAGGGTCTGCCTAAGGTGGATTAGGGAGGGGCATTCTAAGAGGATATGGTTTACGGTTTCAAAGGGGTTGGCGCAGTGTCTGCAAAGGTGAGTTGTGTGGAGTTTATTTTGTTCAGGTGGTAATTTAATAGTGGTGTGTGTCCTGTTCTTAGTTGGAAGATTGCAGATTGTTCTTTGCGGGGGAGGAAGTTAATACTGTCCAGTTTGTTAGGCGTAGTCATTTCTTTGTACATGGCTCTGCCTGTGTTTCCTGATGCCCATTGGTTGGGCCGCTCCTTTTTGTGATTGTTGACTAACATTGACCTTAGGGTGAGGTAGTTAACAGGTCTATCTGGTTGTGCTATAGATGAACCTGCCTTTGATAGCTTATCTGCCTTTTCATTTCCCATGATGCCAATGTGTCCAGGGATCCACTGTAGTGTGATATTGATATTTAATTTTGATATCATCTGATGGATTATCACAATGAGTGTTGTCAACTCTCTTGGGCTGTTTGAGGTGCTGCTGTTAAGTGCTTGCAGAGTAGATTTGGAGTCTGTAAGGACAACAATATCTGATGGTGGTTGCACTCCTTCATATAATTTGTTTTCCACTGTCTGTAGTGCTATGGTAATTGCCTCAATTTAGGCTTGGAAGTTTGAGCAGTAATCGCCACAGGGTGCGTTATCTCAAAGTGTTTATTTTTAGGGAAGACCAGGAAGGCACCAAGACCAGCATTGATGGTGGCTTTGAAAGCCGATCCGTCTGTATAAATATGGATAGCTGTTTTTTGATAGCTTTCAATTTTTTCAAGCGTGCCTACTTTGAGCTCCAGTGGATTTGATTCTTTTGTTAAGGTGTTATTTAGTAGATGTGTTTTGATGGTTGGTTGTTTGTAGTTTAGTCCGGGGGTAAGGTTTGAAAATCTGGTAATTTTTTCTCTGTTATTGGGTAGGTGGTGTTTTAGGGCTAGTTCGTCTGTAAGTTGGATCAGAGTCCTTTGCTTTTTTTGGTTGTTTTTCCTATTTCTCTGTGTTAGTAATTTATTTGGATGATCGTTCTCCAACCTTCTATATCTCTCAATAGCTTCTAATGCTGCTCTTTTGCGCCTTAACTTAAGAGGTTCAATATTGGAGTCTATTTCACAGGCTGCTGTGGGAATAGTTCTCATACCTCCACTAATTAGCCGCAAGGCTTGGTTTTGGATTGTATCTAATGATGATTGATAGGTTTTGTTGGCAGCTACTTGTATGGAGATCCATTACAGATCTGACGTATCCAGTGACCCTATACATACAATACTTCATCTGTGAGTCTACCAGAAGATAAGAAGGATTGAAATAGGCCTACATTATTTGATATTAAGCCATTACAATAATGATAAAGCTTGTCTTTAGTCCGTAGACAGAAAGTTGGCAACCTCCTTGCACGAGCCAAGGTGTTCACTTATTTAAAATGTTCTAGTGAAACCTGTTACTTAGAGCTCAAGGTCCTTAAAATTTTTCTTTTCAAAAGGAATTTTTGCTGATCAATTAGGCCTACGCACTGCCCCTGACAATGAACAAAAGTGAAACGTAGACCCTCTATCACAAGCATTCTTCTCACATAGGTTATGAAAAAATGTTGCTTTGTTTGAGATATCTGATACTTTTTGTAGTTTTCCAGTCTTTGATTTACTAGCAGTGGTGTCACGAGGGTCAGTGTCACCCGGTGCGATAAGCTCAGGGTGTCAACTCCCCTACAAAAGAAAAAAAATCTTCCCCTTAAAAAACAAACAATTATTTTTTGGTTGAAAAATAAAACTGTAAGCTAATGGATTGATTGGTTACACCCGAAAATGGTTTTCGATTCAATTTTAAACTGTCTTTTTTTTTTTTACATTTTATTAACAGTGATGACATACATTTAAAGTGTACAATTACTGAGTTGAACATTTTTATTATAGATTATTTAAGAGCTCTTTACGGAAAGGGCTTTTAATTATACTAGTGAGGATGGTCCCTATGCCGGCTGAGAAAGTAGGAGGGTAGAAAAACCACTAGCTACAGAAACACCAAATAGCATCAGTGTTTCTCAGTTGCTTCCGAAAAGGCAAATCAAGCACAATAGGCCTACAGGTTTACAGGTGCGAAACAACAAAGGATGTTGATCAGTTTTGTAGATAGTTTTGAAGCGTCCATCTGAATCACTCTGGAAAATAGCAAGAAATTAAGGCATCTAGCAACAATTTGTCCAAATTCAGCGACATGTCTAAAGCTAATCAAGTTGCTGTGTCACAACAGACGGTGGAATTCTTCAACATCGAGACGGATATAAGATCAGGGTTTATCTTATCCACATTTCTCATTCTTGCTGTTACCGACGATGCCATAGAAATAGGCCTACATTAAACTGCATTCGGGTTCCCATGGCGTAAACCAACCGAGTTGGATTTTGCAGACGACATAACATTACTTTTAATAAATAAATAAATATATATAATTATATAATATGACGGATAAAGACGCCCTCAAAGTTATGCATATTGGGTGAAGGTTACCCAGTACCCCCATCAATATTGGTAATACAGATCTTGAACAAATAGAAATGTTACCCTATTTAGGCACTGTTATCACTAGCAATGGAGTTGTATATCATGGTGTTGCATGTCGGATTGGAAAGCTGAAGCCGTTTTTCAAAAAGTACGGCCTATCGGAACAAACAAATCAATTAGTCTGGAGATTAAAACCCACTACTTAATACAATCATTGTCCCCAACGACCACCTACGCTTCGAGACGTGGAAGGTTGAAAAGAGGCTGAGCAGTGATGGCAGAGAAAGATCCTACGAATAACATACCGAGATAATGTTACCAATAGAGAAATCTTTCCTCTGCACATGCATTAGCCATCTGAAGGAAAGAGACGACTGAACGTCGATGGACATTTGTTAGACATAGCATTAGACAAGACGAAACGCGTTTAAAAGTCAAACTTAACATGAAAGCCGAAAAGAGGAACGCAAAAACATGGCCGTTCACGTTTAATCATGGCGTCACGACTTTTTAGAAGGAAAGTGGCTGTTAAAGTCGCCTAAGACTGATTTCTGCGGAGAGAGCTTGCAGCCCTATGCTTCGAATGCGTGCGCGAGGAGCTTATGTCTGAGTTCCTCAACATTTTACAATAAAAACCGGTGTCACCCGGTGCGGCCCGCACCTCCCACTTTTAACTAGTATGTTTCATCAACTCATTGCTTGGCCTAGTTTTTTTTTTTAAATTTTGATTCTCCTTTGGGTGTGTAGTCGTCTGGCAATTTAATTATTAAATGGAGAGTTAATCCCTAACGATTGCCTCAGTAACAGTAATATCGCGATGGTATGTAAATAACAGCTTAAAAAAATACAAAACCATTAGACTTATAATAAAACAAAATGAATTTACCGATGAATGAAGAACAAATGAAAAAAACAACAACAGTATCACGAATGTGGACACACATTAAATAAAACCAACAACTGTGGAATTCAGTTTATAATGAATGTTTATTTATTACAGAAACATTACATTAAGTTGAACAGTGACACATTTTCCTAATGACAACAGTAGTAAACAGCAAATGTCGTGCCAGCACTCAGTCAGTACAAGAACCATAATCGAGTGCTGATAGTGGAAGGTAGTTGAAAGCCAGTCATAGTATCAGCTTCACACCAAGCCAGACTTCAATAACAAGACATTTATTAGAGCACCAAGTATTGAAGCTGGCTGTAAATAGATTTACATGACTTGATACATACAAGATTAATGCCAGATATATAAATAGGCACAGTGTCTAAAACTATATTTAATCACAGAATGTTCTATTTCGAGTTACATGTCTCCCAGAGTACTAAATTGAAATGTGGAAATATTGTTTTTGTTGGATGTAAAGTGCTAGTTAAAAGAGCTAAAATGATTCAAATTTACAAAACCATAAGAGCTAATCACACATACTGGTACTGTAATATGCCTATAATGTTTTGTTATGTATGCAATTCCAAGAAAGGAGACAATATTGTAAGACCTTGACAGTGAGATTTCATTTACAATTGTATTTGTATGATTTCTATATCTGTTTAACAGACAAATATTTTATTTATGGTGCATTTCAATTAAATAAAGGAACAAAAGAACACCAACCTCTGATTAATAAAATAGTGAAGCAAATCAGAGATTGGAATTAGAGAAGAAAATACATTAGGAGTACTTGTAACCCCAACCTGGATTTGAAAAAAAGAAATGCAAGACCCATAACCATATGAACACTTAAAAAAGAATTGACTCTGGAAGCCAGATAATGACTGAATTATATTGTATATATGCACTACTTGTACAAATTATAGACAGACTAGCTGAATCACTTCAATATACAACAACCCTTTTTCTTCTCTTTGGTTGGTGTCCAGTGTTTACACTATTGACTAAATATAGGTTAGCATATCTGTCCCAGTTGATCATCAGGAATTAAAATGACTTTTGTTTAACAGAAGCATATACTTTTAAAGAAATCCAGAAGTCTGCCTTTTTAGATTAAATGAGATGCAATCAGATAGCAATGAAACCATCTAAATATTCATGTAGAGTCAACACAGCCACATGACATAATTCATGACTTTGTGTCCATTTCTAACAAAAAATGAGTGAATGAAAATGTGAAAGTTTTATATACATAAACATGTGATCTAGTTACTGACAAAGACAATTACCTGGTACTGGACTAGTTCAAATAAGAAAAAAACAGTAGAAAACAAAACATATCACGGATTAAATTCAGAACTAAATCACTGAGAAATGGTGAACTTTTGAGTAAATGTATTCCATGCCTTTCAAATATTCATTGAATATTTGTATGGCATTCACAAGAAAGACATGTACATTGTTTCAAAAAATGTACGTATGTAATAATGGATTTAAAAAGCAAAAGCAACAAAGAATGCTTCAGCTCACATCAAGACAATACAGTAAGATTTTAAAACAGTCAAAAACAAAATAATCACTAGAGGACCAAAGAAAATAATACCGGTAAGGGTATTTGGAAAACATATTTCCTAAAAAAAAAATGTAATCATTAACATTTGGACCATCTCTTGAGCTTTCATTACACAGTCTCTCAGAACTAAAATACAGAGTACAAAAAAAATAAAAACAGCATTTTTTTAAAGAGATATGATCATACTTTTCAACTTTGATATGAATAGCTTGTCTTCAAATGAAGTCATGGAATAAGGAATTGGATGGTTAAGATTGCTCAAGACTTTCTTGATGTATTGACAACAATTTTATAATTCATAAATTTGTTTTTTTCAGAATGCCTGTAAAATTTTAAATAGTAAACAAAAGATTTTCAACTTTACTAATAATACTGTTACAAATCTTTTGAAATTTAAAACAGACTGTAAAATAAAACATTCCTACTTTTGATGATCTAGCAAAGAAAAGAAATTAATTACTCTAAAATCAAAATAGATGAAAAAAAAAAAAATGAAAAAAAAATTATGTAAATGATTTTAACTGGGAAGTTACAAAATGTTAACATCGATAACGTTCATCTTAGTCTACCTTTCAGTGGCATGATGTGGCTCAATTCAAAAGTTCTTCCAGTCTGGTTCAGTTTGGCACAACTCTCAGCAATCAAAAATCTTTGATAGCATGAACTATATAACAGAACAATTCAGTTGTGTCAAATTCACATATAAATTTAAAGGGGAAGAAAAAAATAAAACATTTACAGATGAAAAGTTTATACATTCCAACAAAGTATTCAAAGAAAGAATTCAACAATGCAGTGACTCCTGCAGTCTATCACTAAATGGACAACTATTCATTCTCTGTATTCATACACTTAAGCAGAGGCAAAAGCTTGTATAATGACATACCCTATACCAGAAATAAGGAAAAAAAAAATGTTACCCAAGCAGGTTTCAACTTTTGAACCTTTGGTTTTATATAACAAATTTTTTAGAATTGAGAGAATTAAAGACTTCGGTAATTTTGAAACTTTATCCCATTCAATTCAGACATGTAAAAAAGATGTTATGTGCATATGTGTGAAAAAAAAAAAAAAGATTGACTTCAATCTAGAAATTTTTTTTATGTTTAGACAATTTAAAAAAAAAAAAAAAATAATATTACATTTCTCAAAATAACAGGACAAGATGGTTGAAATTCTTAAGAATCAACATTTCATTTTTAAACAAAAGTAAAAAAAGAGTTGAAACAACAAAAGTTGAATCAATTTTTAACACCAGAGACGTTTAGAATCAGTTCTCAATAAATATGCTATGAACAAAACTTTTGATCAGACTATGTCATCACATGACATAGAGAATTGTTTCAAAGCATAACATTTATTGATCACATTTATCATTATTTTAAATTGTATGCTTCTGTGAGATCAAAGCAAACCTTTTTTCAAAATGTATATTTCTCATCATGGTCTACATGGAAATGTTGCCATTAAAAAAAAAAGAGTAATAAATAAACGGAAGTTAAGATTTTTAGTAGCATTCGAGACAAATATATAAAAGAAAAAAAAAAAAAAACCTTTTTGATTGAAATATCAGGTAAATACAATAGTCATTTTCAGTAACATTTAAGATGAATGAACTTTTTTTTGTTAAAGATTAGTAAGATTTAGAATTTGTGTTTTTTTCTGAACAATTCTAAGTATGGAAGCCATTATTTGATAACATTAGTACTTAACATTTTCTAAGCAGTAACAGACTTTTACAACTTCCTTTCATTCTAATCTTACTATTTTAAAAAAATTTTTCTGGGTAAATAAAACATATCTATTCTCCATTATTTTATAATGAAAATTAAAAAGCAAACATTTTTTTGGTTTAATACTTACTATAGCAGAGAATACAGCTATTCGTTAAAAAGAAAACAAATCACCTAAAATGATTATCTTTAAGCTACACAAGGAATGCATGAAATCAAATCTACAGTTTCAAAACTAATTTGACATAAATCATAAGAGCATTAACACCTACTAGATCAATGTTATTTTGTTTTTGTTTGTTTCCTCAGTTTGTCATTCTGTTTGTACACTACATTAGATTTAAATCTAGAACTTATTATTGTAAGTCAACATAACTTCATTGTTGGATACTTGTATGTACTTAATATGTATTTATACTTTGATGCTATTTAACATTAAATCTTAACACTTTCCACTCAACATCAATTGAAAGAATCCATGAACTGCATTGGCAGGCATCATACAGCTGCTGTTGTGCTATAACTCTAAATCGGTATCAGTAATCAAAGGTTCTATCTCATGTTTCTTGCCAACTAAAAGTGAAAGAAAAAAAAGTTCATATAGAGTTTCTGCTGTACTTCTTGTGCATCTTAAGTTTTAAAAATATATTGTACTACTAAATAGTTTCAATTAATTCAATATTGTTAGCATACTCAAAAATAATTAATAGAGCCTTTGGAGTTAACATTAAAATAACTATCAGTTTTCTTTAGAGAGTACTGGTGTAATAGTGCTCTTGGATAACTGGCATTAACAGAAGCCACTTAATAGCAGTAGATAAATCTTGCCTTAAATAAAAACTTCTCCCCCCCCCCCCCCCCCAAACATATAGGAACATTTTACTAAATGATCGGAAACAAAACTTTCATGCTTTAACCATCTTATTAGCAAGAGGATTATTGTAATCTGCGATTATCTTTTTTATTACCTGCCCCATCTTCCTGAAGTTCAAATGCAGCAGCAGATGGCATTTTTGGCTTTTTGTTAACACCTGCATGTGGATTTTCTGGCATAAAGGCAGCTACAAGAAGAGCCATTATCACAAGAACTGCACCAAATGCAAATGGTGGGCCAGGTACTACACTCTGATTTAGAAAGAAAGAAAATAAAAGTTGACAGAAAAAAAAATGATTTCATAAGTTGAAGCAAATCTTAAAAAGCAGGAAACCTGTGTAAATTTATTACAATCCTAAAGTTCTGATATTATATATTAAAAAAGATAAAATGGGCCACACAGTGACATGGAGGCATCAATTCTATAGGAATTGTACTTAGAGCCCTTGATTGGGAGCTATCCACTATACTGTTTGTCTTTTGAAATGCATGACCATTCATTAAAGTTAGACCTATTCTGAAGAACTAAACTTTTAAAAACATTTTATATAGCATCAATAATATAGTTAAAAGAAGTGTACACAAATGACTTACTTGAATAGAATTGTTAAATGTACGATGCGACAAATTGTTTTCAGTTTTTGGAGGATCATTTGACAATAGGCTGTTCTCATTAAGATCAACATTAAATAAATAAAAAATAAAGCCAAACAATGCTGGACCCAGCCCATTACACAGCCCACGAATGCCAGTAACAACACCCTGAGCAACACCTGAAGATAAAGATTCAAATAAGCACATAAAGCATAATAAAACATATAGGTTAATACAAACAAGACAAGATTTTATAAAAGTTCCATTTGAGACCTTGCAATATATGGGTCAGAAAATGTTAAGTTCATCTGCTTCTATGAAGGTGTTATGTGGCTAGAACAACCAACCATTACTTTTCCAACTTATGTCAAATACCAATTAGAGTTGGAAAGACTTTAAAATCCTCAACTCAGGGTCTAAACAAAGATTTGAATTTGAGACCTCTTGGTTTGAAAGCAAAGTGCTTATTCACTCAGCCAACATGCCCCATTTTTTTTTAAATTCTTAATATTGATCTGCTATGCCTGGGTATAATAAATAAATGACACAAATAATATTTTTATCCTAGGACTGAATAAGTGTAGCTGACAGTACATAGACAAAAAAATGTACAATACTAAATAGGTATTTAGTAGAAAACATGAAATTAAATAAAAAAAAATTACCTTGTTGATCAGCACTAGCATGTGCTGAAACAAAAGAACTTATCGATGGATAAGCAATACTGGACATAGCAGCCATTGTTCCCGCCAGCCATATGATCCTGTAACAATATTATGCATTTAAAACCATGACATTTAATTAAATTAATATCTAGTTTTATATTTTAAAACTTATAACAGTTTCCCCCCTTTTTTTGGTTCAGAAATGGCACAGGTACATGAATAAACAAAAATCACTAAAAAAAAAAAGCCACATTACAGACTTTTACAAAATTTATATCTCAATTTATGAATTCAGTATTTTTTTTTTGTCTAATAATAAGCAATCCTAAATCTTTCAATGAATTTTCTTCTTAAAGAAATTTACAACCTATTTTATTTACCAGTGTTGTGATGCAAACCCGAAACAGGTTAGCTGAATAATCTCAAATACCAAACCAAACATTATTGTTTGCTTATGTCCTAGGTACTTCATTAACAGTGCTAAAATCAAAGTCTGTAGAAGAAAAAAAAAAAGTTTAAATGTACACAACACATCATAGTTTAGAGTTGAACTTTATAAATTGTTACTAAATAGTAAAGGAGTAGTTTGGATAAAACCTACCTGGGCCAAAACAGATAAAACACCAACAACAGCTATAAATGATGCTACTTCTTCTTTTGAGAAGTCCATGATCTGTGGATTAGTTGATCAAGTGATGATAATAAGAATTATGTTCATATCATAGCAACTTCAATTTTATTTTTTTTCCCCCCTTCACATTATTTAAAATTTAAGAATGAACATTTTAAAGCATCCCCCTTATTTTATATTCCCCATCACCATAAAAATAGATAAAATGACAAACAAATGAATGTTATTCAATTATTTTTACTGGTTTTTTAATATTGTTATTAATAGTTTTTATTTACTACTGCCATTAACTTTTATTTACTACTGCCATTAACTATGTTACACTTACTAGTCTAAGATACACAAATATAGATGAATACTCTCCAGCTTCAGGCAAGTAGGAAAGAAATACTGTCACACATAACAACAATATCAGCAAATCTTGTCCAACTTTTTTCAAAGCCTATACAAAAAGGATTTGTACAAAAAAAAAGTACACATCATTTAAAAGATTGCAAAAGAAACCTGTGATACACAAAGTTATCAATGACTCTTCTCTGACACATTATGTCACAATAAGCTCACACCTAGATCATGTTCACAAGTGACCATTAAATGAAAAATAAGATATCCAAAACAATTATTATCATTAAATGGTATATTTATTAATAAATATAGGCTAAACTTTGCACCTAGCTTAACTCTTTCTGTAATTATTTTCCATGTTCTGAATGAATTATTCATTTTGCTCATATATATTTCACTACTCTGTTATGATTAAACTTTAATAACTTTTTGTTTTTTTTATCAGAAATTGTTATATTTGGTACATAATTAAAGGAGAATGCACACAATTTTTAGATAATTTAAATTGATGTTTATAAAACCAAAATAAAAGTTTATTTTTTGATAATGGAACCTAAAAATGAAAACTTACCAACTGTGAACAACTCTTCCCTTAAAACTAGATCAAGACTAGATTTAGGCAATATTTTACAATCCAAATTGAATAAAAAGCCTTTTTTCATGATAGATATTTATATTTTCACCAAACTTAATAAATATAACATATACAAAACATTTATATTAATTGTCTTGAGGTCACTATCCCATGTCACATCCCCTATAAAAAAATTAATATAGAAAAATAGAGCCTTTTTTAGCCCCACTCTTTAAAAACATTGTTTTTAGTTTAGTAAAAAACACATAGAAAATAATGGATATTTTTTTTCAAAGGGAAACTACTCAAGATTTATTTATAAGCAATTAAATGCAATTTGTAAGGAAAGAAAACAAAACAACTGACTTTTTAAGCATCACTGATAATATTGTTGATAAGCCTGTAGAACAGGGTAAAATCAATGATTTTTTTGTCCATTAGGAGTGAACACCTTTGTTAAGTCAATATTACTTATGGAGCAGAGACCTGGAGAACCACCATCACCACCATGAAAAAAAATCCAGGTATACATCAATACCTGCCTGAGGAAGATTCTTATGATCCGCTGGCCAGACAAGATCTCGAATGAGGAACTGTGTCAAAGAACAAAACAGCAAGCCCTCACCTGGAACCCCAAAGAAAGAGGAAAAGGGGACAGCCCAGGAATACATGGCGCCATGATTTGGAAGCAGATGCCAAGCAGACAGTTGGAGAGACTCGCCCAGAACCGAGATGCCTGGAGGAAGCTGGTTGGTGGCCAATGCCCCAGAAGGGATCACAGGCAGAGATGAGATGAGGAGAGAGGAGAGAAAAAGTTAAAAAAAAATGGTTAGTTTTACTATTTAACTTTTTTAAAGAAAATGATAGTGCTTAATGGTACTTGCCCCAAAAGGATCTGCTTTCTCCCAAGATATTTGAGATCCCCAGCTTGCTGGACGTAGCTTCTCTGGTAAAGACTCTGGCACAAGCACCAAAATAAATAACATATCTAACACAGCTATGGAAGCTGCTAACCAAATGACCAAATTCTCGCTGTACAAATCTTGCAAAAATGCCCCAATAGCTGGACTTGTCACTAAGCTTGCTGCAAATGTGGCAGATACCTTAGAAACAAAAATTAAATAGAATTTATGATTAACCATTGAAAGTATAATGATTAAAAAATAAAAAATATATTAGTAAGAGAAAAGACAAAATACATGCTACATTACTTTGTATACCGTTAGTATATTGAATATCCATCAAAATACCCTTAAAAATGGTAACAAGAAAAATGTTTACCAAACCATAAGCAGAGCTTCTCTCATCCTCTGTTGTGACATCAGCAACATAAGCAAATATTACACTAAATGTTACAGAAAATACTCCAGATATAGAAAGCATTGCAAAATACCACCTGAAAGAAAAAATGGCATATTCTTTTTTAATATACAATAGCTTTATGGCTATAAATTTAAACTATCATTTATATGATAAAAGTACACAAAGGAAATGAATTATAAGTACTAAATAAATAGGATTAAGTTACAAATGACATTTTTTAAATTAAATGATTCTGTGAAATAACAAAATAAATTGACTTAAAAAATCCTTGTTTACTTAAGTAATTACTTTTTCTATAAGTCTCAGAAACATACCATGGGCTAAGTCTCATCAATGGTATAGGTGCACATGTGAAGCCTACTGTAAGAAGCAAGAATGGTTTGCGGCCCCATACATCAGACAAGGCTCCTATTAGTGGAGCACTTAAGAATGACAGTAATCCCTATTTTAGGAGGGAAAAAAAGTTTTCTTATAGCTGGCTAATTATTTAACTATTTAAAATGACTGTCGAGTTGTACTGCCTAATATGATTGCACAAGTTGTTTTTTTAGTTGCAATAATAAATTCCAGAGGTTTATGTGCCTTTTTATAATATAACTAGACTTCATTATGAATAAAGCAAAAACAAATCTTGTTAGAAAAAATTCAGAGCACTTTAAACCACAGATCAAATAAGAAAAATATCCCAAATCCAAAATGTATTGAAAAACACAATGAATATAGTGTCAAGTCAAATCCATAGTTTTAGAACACATATACTTTGTTCTTCTTCTTTCCACTAGGCTGTGTGCTCTTATGTAGAATTTACAAGCTAATGCTAAACTAGCAAAAAGGAAATGTCACATAGATATTCTTAATGAATCAGCTTACTCCTCAAAAAGGAGGATATTGTCAGGGGGAGGTATGGCGAGAATGAATGTTAGTTTGATATTTTGGTATGATTGTTATATCCACTTGTTATGAATGCAAAGTGTTGCACGTGTTGTGAACTGAGTGATTGAGTCTTCGTTGAATGTGCAAGAGAGTGTGTTAAGTTAGTAAGGTCTTGCTCCCGGTCCAGGAAGGTTGGACGTTTACTTTCTGGACTGGTATTTATGCATTTATATATTCATAAGTTGATGGACTGGTGTTTTGTGTATTTCTATTTCATAAGAGTGATATAATTGTGTGCTTTATTAAGTATTAAAGTATTATCAATATTCATGAATATAAGAAGTTAGAGTTGATGTATATTAAGTGTTTGTATTTGAGTTAAGCAAATATTGATGAATTATAATTGAGTAACCAAGAAAGTATCAAGCAAGTATTATTTAATATTCAAGAAACCCCTAGTGAGCCACAGGAACAAAGTCAAGAAACACAACAACAACAAGAGCCAAGCATATGTAAATTTGAACCCTGACAGATACGACATAACAAATAAGTTTCAAGGCAAATCTTGATCAACCTAGAGTTTTCTTTGGTTAGTATACACTTCAAGAATAATTCTAAATACAACTCTCAGACTTAAAACTTCCTAGACTCAATCAGAAAACATGAAACTCATATCTAATAAATTACTATACCAATTTAAATTATGCACATTCAAACTCTCCCTGCCTGGATATGTGGTATACTTTGGACTGTCAAGATGGCCTGCTATCCCAAGCCACCTTGCATGAGATTTGGACCAAGATGTAATAATCCTTGTTTCTTAAAGAATAGCCAAAACTAATTAAATTCAGATGGTTTGTAAATGCTTTTGAATTATTTATATCTAGTAAGAAAAAAAAAAACCCATGTGCTGAAGTTTTAGATAACTGGACAGATCAGAATACTACACTTTACAGTATGTTACAACCTACCTTTACACCTTGTATGAGGCCATTGAAAAGGAACGTGTGCTTTGGAAAAGTGTCATTTAAAACCTGTATCAAGAAAAAAATTAAATTTATTTAATCATTGTTTAGTATTTCAAGTATAATAAGAAAACAGTATTTTAACTGCTTTTGAAAAAAAAAATATTTTAAAAACGTACATAAATTAATAATTCTTATCCATTGAGTTAAGGTAAAACAAAATTTTTATGAACAAAACCTACACTAATGATAGGGGATGTAAGCAGTCCCCATGCAAAAAACTCCAAAAATATAATGAGCAGGGCATGATATAAGCTCGCTTGACCAAGGCCAGACTGAAAGACAAAACAAACACAAGTGAATATAAACAAAGAGACAAATTAAACAATTTGTTTTAAAAAATAGATCACAGTTTAAATGCTAAAAGTAGCATTAACTCATTAGCTGCTAAGCAAAAAAAAATTATAAATTGCAGTAAATTAGTAGGCAATAAAAAAATGCTATTGATAATTGATGAATGCATTTATTTTTTCAAAATTTGTTTCTAATAAGTAATTATGTTGCTTTGTTTAAAAAAATAAGAAAAACATTTTTTTTTAAAGTTATAATATGTCAATAAATACAATTTGAAGTAAAATCCCCTGATCCCCATGAACTAATGGTTTTGAAATATCGGGGACCCTCCTTGCAATCCATCATAAGTGGTACTAGTTGGTAGTAAAATTTAGGTAACTTTTAAAATTTAAGCACAATCACATCTGCTTGAAAAAAAATGTTTTCTCCCTGTAAGTGACTTTCTTAGCGCTAGTTCTAATAATATTATGATCTAGTGAAGATGCTAGATCCCATGGTAAGCCCTGCAGTACAATAAAGCTTAATAATGTAATGGATTTAATGAGAAATTATGTTTATAGCTAGATCAGTATCTAATGACTAAATCTATGGAAGCTGTTTAAATACATTAATATTATTTTAATCCTAAAGATCTAGAACAATAGGTTACTTGACTGTTAAATGCAATTTCACTTAGACATCTGGATTTAGATAGTAGAATTTGATGTAGATCAAGTGGATAGAAATAACCAGTGAATCAAATGAGGGCTAGTTTCTAATAAACAGTCAAAAGAAAGGAGAAGGTGTAATAAATGTTTACTACAACTAATGAATTAGCACAAGGACAACTAGCATCGTATGCTGTATTTGTTACCAGTAAGTATTAAACAAAAACACTAATAAAAATGCTAAAAGTCAACTTGAAAAGAAAATAAAAAGCAAACAAAGGCTTGTATAACAAAGAATGTATTTAAACTGTGTTTTGATATATTTTCAACCCTGGTAATATACAATAATAATAAGTCATATAACAAAGCAACAAATCATTATCTTTAGTATTAATTCCATACCACTATCACAGCTAACAATTACTACCTTTAAAGTACAGTACAGATATTTAACTACTATACTATAATCTTGATTCTAATGCTATGTTCCTTCAAACAAAATGTACAGCAATTACTAAGAGCAACTATTATATTACATTTCCTTAGCTTATGTTGAATATTATTTTTAAAATCAAGATAGCCCATTGAGTGATGCTGAGTTTTTTTAAATAGATTTTTTATTGTCTTCAAACTACAAATATGGTAGAAATATCCTGAAGGAGGACAAAGATAACATTTTTCTAATTAGGCACAGAATATGATATGCAAAGTTTCCCATAAGTTTTGTGCAATCAAAAGGAAGAATACAAAATTGTACCAGTAATATTATTTTTTTGCTTCTAGTTTGCAATCATATAATGTAGACTTCTACACTCAATCAAAGTAAGATATTAAAAAAAAAATAATTGTAAAAGGATGTTGATTCTTTGATTCTTAAAAGCAGACATTGATTATACTTTAGAAATAAGCTAAATAAACTTTAAATAGATCAATATTTAGTTGATCTGTGCATTAACATTCATTTACAATTATGGCTCTAATTAAAAAAAAAATTAATGCAGATAAAATATAATGTAAACTTTTACACTCATATATTTTAATATTATTTTTGCCTGCTCAAATTTTATTCCAACAACTTGGAATTAGAAAGCACTTATTTACTGACAGTGTGACAGCTATGAAAAAAAAATAAATTTAGAATGACTTTTTCTTCTCAGGGTCATGTAAAATGTTTTCCACATCTACATTGCAATAAAGAAAACCTTTGGTGAAAATAAATTTTTCTTTTTAACTTTTGAAATTGTAAACAATTTTCATCTTGCTAACAATCATTATTTGCTGTCAGATTTGACAGTATATATTTCCTAATAATAATTATTTTAACTGAAACTCAAAGAATATTATAAAATCATCATACAGAAAATGTTTCTAAAAAAAAAACGTGTATAAATAATTATGATCTACAATCTAAAACGATGATGCTAGACAGTCAACTCAAAGCTAAGTCACACAAAGTTGTATATGAACCTAACACATAGGCCATTACATGTAACAGTTGCACTGAAACAAAACAGCTGTTACCAAAGACAAAATTCAAAGGGAGAGATTTTTTCAATGTAATAATCTTCTCATGTAACTATTGACTGTGGTCTTATTACTTATTTATGAGAATGTTATAGAAGCAGAAAAAACAAACAAATATGATATACAAATTGTTTGACTTTCATTTTCAGAGAAAAATTTTCCCCAAAACTTTTAAAAGATGAAAACTTATGTCATAAGTCAATAAAATAACTCTAGATGTTATAGCAGGCCATTACACTATTTACAGAAAAATTCCTTTGTATTTCAATTGTTCCTGAAAATCCTAAAAGCTAAGACATTTAAAATGTTTTTTTTAAATATTATTATATAATTGTTGTTCTGATAAGTTTAAGGTCTACAACCACTGTAACGAAAAAAACAAAAAAAAAAAAACTATATCCAATATCGTGATGTGCAAAGTAGTTCAAAAACCATGATGCATAAATAAAAGCAACTGAATAGACCATCTTTTCCTGTCATGCCAATACACAACAAATTGTTTGTACACCTTAAGTACAACCCCTCATTTTCATACCTCAGTGTCTTTTTCTATCTAGATCACAAAACAGAAAATGAAAGAAACAAGATTACAAAAAGTGTTTGTGTTTACACATACTCAGTGGCACCCTCCCCAGCAGATTCACCAATGGGCCCACTGTTTTAACAATGCAGGTAAAAATACAGTTTGATATTTTCAGTAAGAAAGTTACAAACTACAAACAACCAAAAACCAAAGTCCTATCAGGCAAGGAGCATATATCTCATTCCAGGCCTCTGGGAGACATCCTTTTCTAGAATCAAGGATATTATGGTTAGAAATAGAGAAACGCATTAACCAATGCCTATTAAATCTTGTTTTATACAATATTATTTATATGTGTATATAATGTGCATTCTTAGTTTTAAAAAAATAAAAATTAATGTTTATTACGATTCATGTTTAGTCACTAATACACCAGAAAAATACATAAAAATTAATACAGATATTTTGAAACATTAATTAATGTTTATTACGATTCATGTTTAGTCACTAATACACCAGAAAAATACATAAAAATTAATACAGATATTTTGAAACATTTTGAAAAAAACAAAACAAAATGCTACAAAAAAAAAATATACTAAACTCCATATAACAGCCACTTTACATTTACTATCTTATGTCATAAGTCAATAAAATAACTCTAGATGTTATAGCAGGCCATTACACTATTTACAGAAAAATTCCTTTGTATTTCAATTGTTCCTGAAAATCCTAAAAGCTAAGACATTTAGCTGCCTGGTCGTGCGGTTTGCACGCTGGACTGTCGTTCGGATTTATCGATGGTCCCGGGTTCAAACCCTGCCCGCTCCCATCCCCCGTCGTCCTGCGGGAGGTTTGGACTAGGAAGTAAACTATCTTCAACTCTGAAGGAACATCCGAAACATGTAAAACATTTTACAACAAACATTTTTATCTTTGTAAATACTTACACAAGTCTTGTTTTTAAAAGTAGTGTATTATTAATGAAGTTATTTTAGATACCCCATTTATAGCTTTGTGTAATGCTAAATGATATGTCAGTTTAGACCTAACCTGTCTAGATCAAAGTAGCCTTAATTACTGAGTCCCTAGCTCGGAGGGATGCAGAATCCACGACACAGGTTACATTGACTTGTATAATGCCACAATATTAAAATGTTGTTTTCTAATTATTAATTAACTATTTTTATAGTTACACAATCATATTTAATTTTTTTTAAAAGGACTACACTTAATTCTAGATCTTGATCTATAGGTAGGATAAACTGTCAGAAGGTGTAAAAAACCAACTAGATCTAGATTATTCTACAACTAGAGATGAGTCTTTATTTTATGACAGTGATGCCCAAAATCCGGCCCACGGGCCGGATCATGTGGTTCCATCAGGCCCGCCGAAATATCGACAGAAAATGTAGACCCTTTCAAAAAAATTGATTTTTTTACCTGTGTTAGGGCCCTCAATTTTTTTTATAGATTGGTTCCAAGACCTTTAACATTGGTGCGTTTATGAAATGGGAATCTACCAAAAAAATGATCGGATCTTAACTTTTTGTAGAGCATGATAATAAGCCAACATATTTGATTTGTAAATAAAGTGTGACTTTTTAAAAAAAGAACAACATTTAAACAAAAATGACGGCATTCTTGGTTTGAGCCGCGAATAAAAGTTTGTTAGACTACGCCTAGAGATTGAAGGATCGATTGTAATATTTAGCAAAAAGAGACAAGAAAATGAGTCGTTGATAAAGCTATCTACAATGTTGCTCATATTTTAAGAAGAGAAATTAAGCCGTTTTCTAAGGCGTGAAAAAAAAAATTCATATATTCAATTCTTTAATGTGAGTAGGGCAACTAGATTCACAAATTTCTAAAATAGTTTCAAATTAAGGTAAATTTCATTTCTTTTTTATACCTTTTCGTTCATGTGGCCCGCAACACGAGTGTCAGAAATTAAAATGGCCCCCAGGTCAAATTAGGTTGGGCATCACTGTCTTATAATATGCCCTAATGACATAAGGGAAAAAGAAGCCCATTGTACAATGATTGATCTAAAGACACCATAATATTCTGAATATAATGGGCATGGCAAAGCCAAGTGTGAAAGTAGGTCACCATTAATGTGGTTAAAGTATCATGAATAGTAGTTTGATTTACACTTGGGGAAAGGTTGATCTTTTTTCTTAAAGTATTATTTTAGTTTTATTGGCCAAGAATGTTAAAAAATATAGATCTACATTTTGGCATGTTCAAAACAAAACATGTGATGGTGTGCACAAAAACATGTGCAGTGCAAGATAAAAAAAAACTTTGGGCGTGACCAGCATACTATACTATAACCTTGTTTCTAAAGCTCTGTTCTATCATATACATTGAATAAATAGGTGCAAATATTATTCATATAATGTGTATTGCCGTTATTCAAAACAAAAATAAACTTTATCATTAAATTGTCAAAAGCTAATACACAAGAAAACACATAGAAATAATATATTTAATAGAGTGTATGTGTATGTTATCAAAGTAATGACGATGACAGGATCGTTTGTTTTTGGAGGTATAGACTGATGAGACAATGCACTGGTCTGTCATAATGAATGTTAAGAGATGTCATGCATGTAAGAGACAAGTTTTTTTAGTGAGTTATATATCTTGTTTTCTACATACAAGTAGCCGAAAGTTGAATCTTGTGGATTTGTTAATAAACATTATTTAAAATTTTCTTTAATCAAGAAATTTGTTCAAGTTTATTTTAAGTTCTATATTTAAAATATAATACGCCTATATTAGTTTAGTTGTACTAGCTGTTTAGAGTTACAATCCAATCAAACCAACAACATTATTATAACACTATTTTAGCAAATAATGCAATCAAGTATGCATAAATGTGACTAATGAATATTTCTCTTTCTTTATATTACTTCCCCTACAATTACCATTGTAAGTCAAATGTATCCAAGTCTTCTATGTATTGTTTTCAAATTGGTGTACTAGTATGAAACAATAAAGTGCATAATTAATTTTGAAAAAAAAAATGGTTTGCTTTCAGAAGACCAAAGCTATTGCATCTAAATGTCACAGACTAAGATACATACTACACAAAACACACAAAGACAGCAGTTTTCCCCTTATGGAGGCTACAAGGAAAAAAAAAAAAAAGAACAACAAAAAGCTATTGATTTAAAGTTATATTTTTCTGCACACCCAGTCAAAATGTCATCTTTAATAACTGAATTATTTAAATATTAATGGAATATATTGGAATAATATTGGAAACATGTTACAAATATTTATTTTTGTCCAATTTTTCCTTTCAAAGCTGAAGTATGATTAGGAATGATAGGATATTTTCAGACAACTCGAAGCATGTTGCATTTAATCATTGCAGTGAAGCTTTTCAATGTTTCATGTAATTCTTGTGGCAGTCTATTCGTTACTAATATTCATCCATGAATCATACTATGAATTCCAATGACTTTTGGTAACTCATTTTGTACCAAACATTGAAATCTAGACCAATTGCCATAACAATGAAATCACAAATAATTTACAAGAGATTTTATACTTTTCTGAAAATGAACCGACTTTATGAAAGTCACATATATCGCAGATTGTATATAGCTCCTTCTTCGTCATCAAAGATGAGCACATTCCTATGAACTTGACATGACTTAAAAAAGTCCAATCCTTGCTTTAAAAACTTGGCCAAAAGCATAACATGGGTACATTGGTTTTACTGCAGATAGGCTTGCTTCTTCTGTTGTCTCTATGATCTTTAATGCTGGCCACTGTCCTTGCCTTGTATCTTGAGACTCCAACACTCACAGCTTCACACCATGAGGAGTGTTTGAGAGCTAATGTTTCCCAGCCATGAATGTCAACACACTTCTTGACAGAACTCTTGAGGGTGTCTTAGTAAAGCTTTCCTGCACACAGTCATTTGGGAAGGTGATTTTCTGGCATAGGGACTACATGTCCCACCCATCGGAATTGGAACCTTTTTGCTGTGGCTGGAATACTGTTCATATGTGACATATGTAGGATTTCAATGTCTGGTATGTGGTCAAACCAGTTTATCTAATAAATTTTCTTAGACGGCTAGGTGGAAGCAGTTAAGCTTTTTGATCTGGCAGGAATATAAGGTTCAGGAGTCTAATGCATATAAGAGTGAAGGAAGGACTACAGCACTACAGACTTTCAGTTTTGAAGATAGCTGAGTGCTCTCCATTACCATACTTGTTCTAACATTTTCTAGTTTTTGGCCATCTATGAGAGTGACTGATTTATTTGGAGTAGATTGGTGCAACACATCTGTCTTTTTTATTTTGATGTTGAGCCCAAAGTTTTTGCAGGCTTTGGCGAAGAGAGACAAGCTGTTTAGAAGGTCCTCTTCATTTGGGGCATTTAAGGCACAGTCAACTGCAAATAGCAGTTCTCTCATGCAGTCATATTTTCTTTGGCTTTTACCTTTAGACATTGAATAGACTTGCGTGACTGATGCAGATTGTACTACTAGTTTCAAGAGCTTTGAAATAGAGAAACTCATCTATAAAATCTTCTAAAATACAGGGTATCATTTTCGGTAAAGCTAGGATGTTTCTGTCAAAATTAAGTTACAAGTATTTTAATTTAATTGATTCAGCCTCTAAACTTAATCATTAATGGGTTTTCCATTTCTGCTTTAACTGTTAAAGTAAAACCATACCACAAAAAATTGGCAATATTTCTTTTTGTTCTTTTCTTAACTTTCTTTATTCGAGATCCATTTTCATGAATTGTTCCAAAATGAAAATATTACTTCAATAACATGCACAATAAAACAATGGCAAAACAGTTAACAATAAACAATGTTCGCAAATTTCTACATAGAAATAATATCTATGATTTAAACTTAAATATATTTATTCGATGACAATAAAAATGTTAGAAATCATTCTGATTCATTTGACTGCAACAGCTATCCATGAGCAACAAAGAAATTGTAACTACCTATGGAAAAAGTTAGAAAATTTGAAGTTGTACACTTTAAAAAAAAATCCATATTTCTGTTGGTCTTGGTGACCCCTGTAAAATCATTATTCGACTACTAAGAGGATCAAAACCCAAGGTTAAGAACCCCTGATCTATACTTTAGTAGCCTACTGTTACATTCTTGATTCTAAACTATACTGAATATATCTATAGTATTTAGACATAGATCTATAATCTATATATTATATATTTCTAATTTACTTATATAATCTAGACTACAGGACTAGAACTAGATCTAGCAGCCTAGCTAGAATTCTAGATTTAGAATCTAGACATTAGATTAGAACAGTAGTGTAGCTAGGGTGGGGGGAGTGGTGAGAAAAATCCCCCTGGGTCCCCATATAAGTAACAAGTGATTTAAACATAAAATAATACGCAAAATCCAGGGGTTCCCAAAGAGGTCAAGCCCCCTGGACCCCCAAATGATGGAAAATTCTTACACCCCTGGATTAGGTCTAATCTAGATCTAGACAATCTAATCTAGCAATAGAGTTATGACTAGAAAAATAAGAGAAAGAGTTTTTTTTTAGTAAGTCTAGATCTATCTAGAATTTCAGATTGAAGATTTTAATCTAGATCTAAATAGATCTGGTTTTATTTATTTTTTTTTTTCTATATTTTTACATGGACCAGTAATATAAAAAAAAAAAAAAATGAATAAATAAATACCAGAAATAAAATCACCATAGGAACATGGAATGTGAGATTCCTAAGAGACGAAAGAAAAGTTGAAGCGCTCACACATGAACTTAACCGACTCTTGAAATGCGCTAGAAAAACATAGGTGAAACAACAACAGAAGAGGGTCATAAACTGTACTATAGTGGACTACAAGATGTTCATGAACAAGGAGTAGGATTTCTTGTACACAGCAAATACATCAACTGCGTTGTGAACTGTTACCCTATATCAAGTCGACTCATCTCCATACGTTTAAAGGCATCACCCTTCAATATCACCATCATTCAAGCATAAGCTCCTAGATCAACATATGACGACAAGGCAGTAGAATAGTTTTATGAGCAACTACAGAAAGTGGTCAATAAAGTCCAGAAAAAGGACATCCTTGTTGTACAAGGAGATTGGAATGCCAAAGTAGGAAGCGACTCCTACCAAACCTGGAAGGGCACTTGTGGAAGATACAGTAACCTCTCAACTAATGAATGAGGTTAACGACTATTAGAATTTGCGAAATACAACAATCTCTTACTGGCTAACACACTAGGAAGCCACAAAAAATTGCGTATAACCACATGGTACAGTTCGAACGGAGTACACCACAACCAGATCGACTATATCATGGTGCAACAGCTTTGTAAGGCAAGCATCAATAAGGCCAAAACAAGAAGTTTTACCGGAGATGACATTGGAAGCGACCCTCAAAACAAAACAAGGACCTACCAGGATAGGCTGAAAGACCCCCAAGTAGCTGCCATATTTGAGGCACAAGTAGGAGGACGCTTTGCAGCCCTCAATATCTTGGACTCCAATGACCAGGATATCGACACACATGTCAATATGATAAACACAGCAGTCACAGACACAGCCTTGGAAATGTTAGGGAAGCTCCGCCTGTCAAAATAACCCTAGGTAACAGAGGATATACTCCAACTCTAATACAAGCGACGGGAGCTTAAAGGGAAAAAGTTGTCCGATCCAAAATATGTCCATAAATACAAAAGCGCCAACAAACAGATTAGAAAGGGAATGAAGGAGCAGCAGCAGTAAAAGCCCTGAAAAAGGGAAAATCAGCTGGAGTTGACAATATTCCTGGTGAACTTCTACAGGCAGGAGGAGAAACCACGATAAACACACTCTATATGATTTGCAACAAGATCTGACAAACAGGAGAATGGCCCAAACCCTGGACCCAATCATTCATCATAACCCTTCCAAAGAAAGGCAATTTACAAATCTGTCAAATCTATCGCACCTCAGCCTCATAAACCATCCCATGTTAAAAATTATATTAAACCGGCTAAAACAGACAGCAGACAACATCATATCAGAAGAACAAGTGGGTTTTAGACAAGGTCGCAGCACAAAAGAACAAATCCTAAACCTCAGAATACTCTGTGAAAAATATCTCCAACAACAAGAGAATTTTTTCCATGTCTTTATTGATTTCAAGAAAGCTTTCGATCAAGTATGGCACAGGCACTCTGGGTGCCAATGGAAACGTACAACATTAATAAAAACATAATCAAAGTAATCCAGAACCTCCACAAGGATGCCACCAGTGCGGTGTACTTCAACAATAATATTGGGACTGGTTCAAAACCACAGTTGGAGTAAGACAAGGCTGCCTACTTTCACCAACACTCTTCAATATCTTCCTTGACAGGATAATGGAAGATGCTCTCATTAGAGGAAGAAGAATTACTAACTTGCGCTTCGCAGATGACATTGATGGCCTAGCAGGGACAGAAGAAGAACTAGCTGACCTGGTGATGAGCATTGACAAGATTTCCGCAGCATATGGCATGCAAAGAAATGCCGAAAAAAAAAAAAAATCAGCAAAGCCAACAGGGCTTTAAAACGGACATCAGTATCGGAGGTGAAAAGCTGACAAGAGTTAGCAGCTTCAAATACCTCTGAGCTATTGTCTCAGATGAGGTAACGAAACCCGAACTATTGGCCCGAATAGCACAGTCCACAGCAGCCCTTTCAAAACTTAACATAATATGGAAAGACAAGGGCTTAGCCCTTGGCACCAAATTCAGACTGATGCACTTCCTGGTCATGGCCACATTTTTATATGCTTGCGAGTCTTGGATGCTGACTGCAGAGCTAGAGAGGAGGATCCTAGCAATAAAATTGAGATTCTACAGAAGGATCCTAGGTATCACATTTAAAGACCACATCATAAACCAAGAGATTAGAGACAAGGTTACTGCAGCGATTGGACCCTATGATGACCTGCTAACTATTGTAAAAAAACGCAAGCTTAAAATCTATGGCTGTATTACAGGATCTGCGGGCTAGAAAAGACCTTCCTTCAGAGAACAGTACCAGGAAAAAGAATAAGAGGCAGACAGAGAAAGGGATGGGAGGACAACAAAAAAGAGGTTTTAAACAAGGCAAAAGACTGGGAGGAATGGAGAAAGGCGGTTGACAAGTCTTGCTTGGTGCCCCAACGATCAACAGACTAGGGAAAGGTAAAAAATATAGATCTAGATCTTTATCTACTTATACTGATCAAGATTTAGATTCACTTCTTGAGTCTAGACTAGATCTACATTATTGTCATTATTATAATTATACTTAGCTAGGCGAAAAAGCCTGCAAGTGCGGAAGTAAAAAAAATGACAGATAATTTGTTTTGTAAAAATGTTTTACATGTTTCGGATGTTCCTTCAGAGTTGAAGATAGTTAAGTTCCTAGTCCAAACCTCCCGCAGGACGACGGGGGATGGGAGCGGGCAGGGTTTGAGCCTTCGACCGTCGATAAATCCGAATGACAGTCCATCGTGCAAACCGCACGACCAGGCAGCCATCCATAACTTAGAAGATAGACAAAGCCTTTTTTGAGTTTTTTTCCCCACTTGGTTGTGTCATGCACATCTTCTTTTGGTGTTTTCCTTTGTGTACCATAAAAGATTGTGAGTTTTGGTTTCTAGGAACGCGCTTTTGTTGATGTCATTTTTGCTTACTTGTTTTGCTTCTGTTGTGTGATGAGGCTAGATCTCCTGTGAGTTTCTTTTATGGGTTTTCTTCCCCAGTATTGGGTAAGTTATTTAGTTACTGTATTAGTCTTTGTGGTGTAGCTTGAAATTCGTTGTTCCTATGATTGTAAGGACGGCGATCTTAAGGAATATGTATTTTCTGTAATAGGGACGCAGGCTTGGGACTCTGTTGGAGTCCAGCTTGATTCACAGTGTGGTTTGATATGGCCTGTGTATCTAAGGCCTTGAGTGTAGGCTGCGGCGTGATTGAATTATGGCCTCGAGTTGAAGGCGTGATATATTTCGTTGCATAATATGTATACTTTGTGTTTCCTTTGAACATAATATTGACTTTTATTTATCACTCATGTCATCATATTTCGTACATTCATTAAATTGTTAAAAGTACAACCTTGTTGTTAACTAATGACTATTAACTTACGTTAGCATTAATATCATTCACGTTGAACAACTGTTGGTATTGACTAAATGTTCAGTTGAATAACTTTTATTCAATGTGTGTATTTTACATGCTATTACCTTTATGTTCTTGCATTACTCTGTTAAGGTTGGGGATACAGGACCATAATATCATACCCTAGCTAATCTGAAATCCCACCCTGACAGGTTGTACTTGGAAATAGATCATATTATACTATATGAATGAATGAAAGGTTTTAAAGAAGTGCTATTGACTACTTTAGACAATTGCCTATAAAATGGTTAATGAGGAATTTTTTAAATTTATTATGAAAAATACCCTTTTTTGTGTTTTTACCAATACAGAGGCCAGGAAAATAAAAAAAACAATTTTTTTTTCCCTGTTAGATATCATTCCTGGCCATAATCCTACCAGTTTTATCGTGATATAAAATACGCTTTGTTTAAAAAGTTTAAAAAATAAGTTAACAATGATTTCTGTGGAATTTTACAGTTTTTTTTAAATAAAATATGTGCATTTTTGAAAACAATTGTTTAAGACTATTTTGATCACAATTTAAAAATTTTTGTTGGTTTCTGCCATCACAACGCCGCCATCTTGTCTACACCACTCTGACATTTCTTGTAGCCCAGGACTTGAAAATTTGTTTATTTCCTTCAATATTATAACATTTAAAATTCATAAATATATATAAATGAAATCAGCTTTGTGAGCTAGAAATTTACTAGTACTAGATCTACTATTAAATTTCTTATTTAATAAGCAGATCTATCATCTACAAAACTCAACATCAACTTTGAAATTTTGACCTGGGGGTGTGTCTCGCCCGCTTAGCCAGTGACAAACTCTCCTCTCACTTGTTCCATTGCGCTCAATGTTAGGTCAAAACGTTAAAAAAAAAAACAACATAACTTTTTAACTGTTAAACATAGTCTTAATTTATACACCATTACTAAAGTATGTTAATGATGTACTTCGGAAAAATTGTTTTTCAAAGATAAATTTTCTATTTCACCTCCCTATTATACTTGATTATATTGGTCGGTCTAAAGTCTAAGAGTATCATCTAGATCTAGATGATAAATATATCTATTGACAAGTGAAGTTAACTGAACTATATATTTATATATATTCTATTTCTAGATCTTCTTATAATATAAATTATAAATATAATAATCTTATAATATAGAATATAGGTTATATTATCTTATAAATAATAAAATACTGACTAAAAAGTAACACTTTTCTACTTTACTAGACTCTAGTCTTGGTCTACCTACTAACTAGAATAATAGTATATTAATATTACTTATATTTATATATCTATATAATACTAATACTAGATCTATATTATTAATAAACATAGACTACTAACTAGTAGATTATAGTATAAAATACTTATTATACTAGATCTAGAAGACTAGAATTAACTTAACTACGGCTAAGGTCTAATGATATGATGTCTAATCTATAAATTCTATTTCTAGTAGAATCTAAATTCTAAATTCTTAAAAAATCTAGATCTAAGACTAAGAATAAGTAAGACTAGATAAGAATGACTAGATCTAGATATTTACTAATCTAGTAGTACGTTATTTAGTGTAGTGTTTTATGTAATACTAGTCTAGATCTAGAATAGATCTATCATCTAAAGTAGTAAGTTAAGTTAAGTAAGACTAAGTGGACTAAGAATGAGATAAGAATAACTGGGACTGGATCTATGAATTATAATATCATTATGATGAGTAAGTAACTTACCTCTTCTGAATCTTTAGGATATCCTTTTTTGGACCAAATAATATTCCCTATTATTCTTTTCCTTTTTTTCCCCATCATCGCGCATATTAATTTATAAAAACTCAGTTTCGTAGTTATAGGCCATTTGTTATCAAAAACATATTTTTTTCCCCTGTCAGTGTAATATAGCAGTGTAGTAATCTTCCTTTCACTAAACGCACCAGATAGTTTAACACAATTATTGATTTCAATTATTTTGAAATATAAGAAACATTAAAGACATGGGGAAACGTTACAAAATTATGTTTTATAATTTCTAAATAATCCTTAATAAGTATTTAATAGTTTAAGTAGCTCCTAAATAAGATTATTAAAAGAAGCCGTGTCCATCGTGAATAGATTTTTGTGTTTGAACAAAGCCAAAGCGGCACTAACAAAATCATAACAATAACCTTCACCCTATAAACAGGAAGACTATGGATAGTACAGGATCGCAGTTAAAGCATAATATCGGATATTCCACTACTAAGTATTTTCCTCAAGATCTGTGTATTTCAGGACTATTTAGCGGCCCTCGAAAGGGAAATAGGCGCTATAAGATTTCTGTGTTCTGTTTGTCTGCCCCTCCCGTTTAGGTCAGAAAAGCTAGAAAATATATTGAAAATATGAGATTATGGTATTTTAGATTCTGAGTTTGTGTTTCAAACCAAACTATCTAGTAATTTTTAACCTTGTTATTTCTTCTTCTTATTTTTTTTCCTGACATTAATATCTACAATCATTTCTTGTCATGCTGATGGATGGTTGGGCTAAGGCGCAGATCTATAATAATAAATCTCCATTTCCGAAGGAACTTCCGAAACTTTCAAGTTCCTACTCTATTAGCTTATAGGCCTACATACTATTTTGGTAGCCTATATACATGAAAGTAGGCCCACATTGTGGGGATAAGCTCCGAGTAGAAGGATTAGGGTGTAGGGCAAGCTTCTAGTCATGACACTGTGGTGTCAACCAAATGCGCAAAAGGGTTCATGGCAACGGTCCCACGACAATTTGGGGCATACAGGATTTATTGATGATAATCATTTACCACTTTTAAAAAGACCTAGGCTTGCAAGCATTGAGTGTAAAGACACTTTTTATTGTCATCATGTACTTGAATCCGGGCCAATATCTGTCAGTAGTGTCCTATATCTTTCTATATCCTTGGTAACCCAATCGATATTGATTTAATCATATAATAATTAGCCTATGTGTTTTTTTTTTGTTTCTTGTATTTCTGCCTAGACCGAATTTAAGGCCTAGACTGAGTTGAGATAAAAAATATAATAATGACATCTTAACCAGTCAACAACAACAACAACCAAAAGAAAGCAAAATATAAAGAAGGCACAGGCCTATATCAGGAGAAGAACATCACATTTTTACACACATACACACAAATATATATAAGCCTACAAACTATTATATATATATAAAACTGTAAGATTTTTTTCCCTTCTTGATATTAAACAAAATTAATATATTACTATTGAATTAACTAATTGGTTAGTTTTTTTAATTGATTAATGTTTGATGAAATGTTTGTGCAATGTTTCAACTTACTCCGAGAATGGGAAGTAAGAGAAATACACTACTCCAAATGTGTATCCTACAGATAGATAGAGGGCGTCGAGATACGATTTAAACAAAATAATAAGGTCTAAATTATTTGAGGTAAATTTCGGTTCTAGAAAACGTAACCTTGTCTCGGATTAACTTATAATCATGCCAACAAAATGATGTGCATATTGCATGCAGAAAACGTTTTTGCACTGATATAACAGCGGTTCAGCTCAGACGAAACAATAGCTAATATCCTTGAAGATAAGGCTTAACTTGGAGCAAAATTTCTTAGTTGTGCAAAATGTTCACATGGTAATGATCGGCTTGATCGCCAACATCCAAGCATTTCAGATGCATTTGGAACTGAGGAAAGTTAATTAAATTTCAATTTTAGTTCCATCTGTAAATTACTAGACATTTTCAGAATATTTCGTTCACTAAGTGAAAATGCAAGCAAGCAAGCAAGCTGTTTTCCTCTTCAGAAAAATAATTAAAAATATTATGAAAGGTCTCTTGTAAATAATTTTTTTTTTTAATACAAGCTCTACAATAGACTTGATCTTTGTTCTTTCAAATAAGGAAATTGACTAAAATCTGTTTTTTTTTTTTTTTTTTAAAGTTTAACTTTATTTTAAATCCACTGACATCATTTACTAAGCGAGTAAATTTGTCATTTCCCCGCAGTTTTAAAATTTGGTTTCTGAGATGGCAGGTAACATCAACTAAGAATACGAAATCAAACATCCTCTTTTTCATCACACAAACTCTTGCAGCTCATCTTTCTTACTAGGCAATTGTGTTAACATTTTTCAGTTTTCAAAATCTTCTGAAAACTTGTTGGCTAGAAAATCAACGCAACTCGCAATGGAGGATGAGATAACCTCTACAAACTCTTGCTCTAATGTTATTCACACAGTTCAAAACTAGTATCATAAGCTTTGTAATAAACCATCGTGTTCTGGTCTTCTGGACATTGTAATTATTATTAACTAATTTGAATTTCTGATGTAATTTTTCTAGAAATCGACTTTTTTTTTCATGAGGTAACATGCAATGCGCTACTTTTGGCGCATGTAACATAGGCAGGCTATTTCTTCAATAGGGCCTACACAAAGAAATAGGCGCCTTGATTTTGTTCACCTTCTCCAGATCAGATCTTGCGAGATCTATAGGGCAGATGATATAAAGGTCATCTGTTTCTGTGGCCCACGGATAACTAGGACGTTATGTGGCCAGCTCAACGACTAACCACCTTTACTTTTATCAACTGATGTCAGGTACCCATTATAGTTTTGTGCACCCAAGGCACCCTAAAAATCCCGAAATTCACCAGGATTCAAACCTAAGATTCCTCAGTTCGGAAGACAAGTGCTTTACAGCTAAGCCACCACGCCCCATTAAATATAACAATGATTGCCATAACATACTTTAAAAAAAGCACTATTTTTAATCTAAATCTAATCTAAAAATAGTATCAATTATCTGACTATGTTTATAGTTTCCAGTCAGAATGTAATTATCTTCTTGTTTAGTTGAAGGAACGTATGTAATTTATAAGATAAGAAAATTAAGCCCTATTAAAATAACATCAACTTGTCTGTACTTCGTGACTTGTTTCTAGCTAATAACATTTGTAATACTTTTGCATTAATCACGATAATTGTAAAAAGAAAGTTACAAACGTGTGTCTCCTGAACAAATGTATATATTTCAATCTACGAGATTTGTCGAGCGAGAGTCAGGTCGATTGCCAGGCAACCAGTCGACAGAGTCACTGGAAGCATCTCTTGAACTCTCTCGCTTCTATAAAACAAAGTGCCATCTTACAGGTTCCCTTCCATTTCTGTTTGAATCATATTTTTCTTAGTGGTGTCCTAATGTTTCCTTCATGTTGGTATTCATCATGGACATAATGATATCATTAGATATAACTGACACCCTCAACATAAATTGTTTTGTTTCAAATGTTGAACTGTACATATAAACATCAGAACTTTTCTGAATAAATCTAGAGTTCTGCGTAGGTCAGTAATAAAATAATGTACGGTATTAATAGGCATTAACACTAACTGCTTTAGATTATTTTGGACATATATAAGGCCTTATAGTTGTTACATTATTTTGAATATATTCAGCTAAGTCAAGTGATGTTAACATTTATAATTATCTGTTGAAAAAAGCGTTTGAAGGATAAATATCACTAGGTTCAATACGTCGTGGTCGTAACATCAGTAGGCCTACATCAAGAATACAGAGGCAGCTTTAGAACTAAGACAAGCTATTAAGCTTTCACTTGCTGTTTTTGTTAAATATCTTACACATGAATTCGATACTTGCTTGTGAACTATTGGTATATATTTCTAAGAGATGAAGTTTTGTTCTCAACAAATTCATGATGGCTGAAACTGGAATTATTTTATACTTGTTTGTCATTTCTTCTGTTTTGTCCCAAAATGTCAGCAAACCAGTGGTCCACATCGTGGTTATGGAGAGCACCGGAGCGCAAGATAATGGCACTACGTACTTTGTGAGGTATTTGAAACCTTTGCTGGATCTGGCGTTGGATGACGCTCGGGCAATGTTTGGCGATTTGATTGACATTGACATGAAGCACGTGGAAACGCTCTCCGGACTGAGCCAGATAGGGGCACTTGCTGCTGAAGTATTTTACAAGGATCCAGTGCATGTTTTCTTTGGGCCAGGTAACATGTAGACAAAGTTTGAAAAAAAAAAGGCAAAATCTTTTTGTTGTTTTAATTTTAGATTATTTTGAAACAATTATTACCTATTGCATTTATTTTAATCCCCATTTTTTTAATTTGAGTCTATTAATTAAAGTTTAGAAAATAGGATATTTATTTTGTAATACCGAGTTAGTAAAGAACATTTATTTAGTGTTTAAATAAATATTACTAGACACACAGAATAGAATGTTTTATTTATAATGTTCATTGATAGGACATTCGAATGAAAAGATGAAATACTCAAAATCACGAATGAAGCAAGAAATAGTCTTACAAGAATTACTGTATTAAATGTATCTTAAACATAATACATATATCTATACGTTTTCCCTGATCTGGGCTAACGGCTGCGTTGCAACTATATGCTTATGTACTAGCTCGGTTGCTTCTGTCTACAAATAACTCGTAGCTTTGTTAACTTAGTATACATGTTTTTTTTTGTGTGTGTGCCCTCAAATGTCCCGCAATAAAAAAAAAAGAAAAAAGAAAATATTTAGTAATGAAAAGCCGAAGGTATATATTATCAGTAGGTTTATAGTAAGGGGATTTTATGATCGAACGATTTGGAAATGGTCTAGTATATCAATCGTCTACTTTGTCTATCCAGACTGGCACGCAGTAGAAATTCACTTGATAAACTTCATTTTAGTCAAACTATACATTGAAGTAGTGTTATGGGCTTTGCTGTAGTAAGGATACTCTGACGTCAACAAATACTCAGAAGTCAGAAGGTGTTTATTCCAACTACATTGACTACAGGTAGAAATAAGTGCTGAATCCAGAACGATTTAAACAAAATTTAATAAAGAATGGACCATAGTCGAGTCTCAAAAGCTAAATGATGTTGTCGTCTCGAAGTTCTAATAGTAAAGTTCCCCTTTCAGGCATTGCTATCTATTGGACAGATGATGTCTGTTATCTGTTTCTTTGGCCAACCCAACGGTTAACCAGCAGGGTATCATGTTGCCAGCACAACGATCGATCGCCTTTACTTTCCCAAACTTATGTCAGGTACCCATTGGATGAACTAAGAGGTGCCTTATAGATCCCGAAATTCAAAATCGCAGTCTTCACCGATATTCGAACACAGGTTCACAGGTTCAGAAGCCAAGCGCTTAACCACTCAGCCATCGCAAACCCCCCCCCCCCCCCCCCCCCGAAGTTCTAATGCCAACTGAATCAACTAAATCCCACTATCCGTGACGTTACTGATTGTTGCGTTCAAAGTCGTTCAATTATAATGTGTCGCTAAGCTAAATGCGTCAATCACAGTAGCCGTAGAAACATAAAACTATGATCAGCATAAAATGAATAGTTACATCAATTTGGACCTTCAAAAGTAATGTGTACGCGAAAAGCTTGAATATTCTACTTTGGCATAGATCTAGATACCCAAACTAAAGCCCGCAGGCCGCAGGTCATATCTGACATGTGACTAAATTTAAAATAAATCAATCATAACTTTGTAATGTGAATTTTCTTTGTAACTCAATTGTTATTTTTAATTACACAACGCCTATCCCAATTTCACCATAAAAATGTTAGTATCACATTTATAATCATTATTAGTCGCTTACTTACTTAGGCATACCTACTTACTTTCGGCGCATAGAGCAGTCTGTTGTCTGCACAGAAATTGGTCCTCGATGGCGTCTATAGCATCGTCCAGAATGGTATCCACTGCCTTATGTTCTTCCATAAAGGAGCAGCGCCATGCTTACATTTTCCTCCTTTCGGTCTCCATGTTATTGCTGTCATTAGAGAAAGTCTTTCATTTTGTCCCGTTCGGCTAAATACTTGTGAGCTGGCGCTCCTAGATCTAATTTTTGAACTAATTTTATCTAATTTATATTATTTATATAGGCCAGGGCTATGATGTTTGTAATTTAGTGTCCTTTTTATTTTTTTTAGTTCAGTGCTGAGTATGTTGTAGTTTCCGCTGTTTATAACTTTCTGCTAGTTTTAGTCTTTTTCTGTTATTTGTGTTTTACTCGTAGAGGAAAAGTAGTTTTTAAAATAGTTAACTAGCCTTAGAGCTGTGGATGTTATTTTCTATTATTTGTCCCTGGTTAGTTCTGCTTATTTTTGTCTTTGGCATTAGCGTTGGATTGGATGTTATTTTTTAATATCAGTTTATGTGCAGGTCTGTAAACGGTATAGAGCCTCCATATGAGTTTAGAATAGAAATAACTTTTTATCTTCCTTTTTGTATTTTTGTAGATTTAAATTTTAAGATTCTCTTTTTAATGCTGTTTAATTTGGTATATAATGTTGTGTAGTCCGTGTCTTTAGTAATTTGCTAGATTTTATTGTTGTGTACGGCTAGGTACAAATTAGGGAAATCGGTAGTCCAGTTTAGTTTTAGATAATTAGCGTGACGTCATGCTCTCCGATACGTTCGCGCTGACCAGTTATAGCTGGCTCCGGAACCACGTTGAGCTCTCTTTTGTCTTGACCAGTGGTCAGTGCTGACAGTGGTGCCTGTATTAAGTTATTTTTGTGTAGTGTAATTTCAGCTGGGACCGCCTGCTATAATTCCTGCATTGCTGCCTTACGGCCTAACTGTCTGTCGCAGTTATTACTGCCATTATTTCGGCTGTCTGTCTGCGGTAGTTCTGCTTTTACTGCTGCTAGTAGTTTACTGTTTAGTGTTGGGGTAATTTAGGTTATTTGAGGGTTGATTAATTATTTAGTAGTGCGTATAGATAGTTTTTGTTTATTTCTAAGTTAATTTTCATTTTCGTATTCACCTATATTTTTATTGCTTTGTAAGTTGGTTGTAAATAAAGTGTATATAAGTTTGTTTTATAATTTTAGTTGGTTATTTTATCTTTAGTTAGCTAGTTTAGTTTAGTTTAGTTTGATTGTGCTGTCTGGTTGCTTAGGCGACTCTAGCCCCTTGGTCGCAGACCGAGGTGCACAGATTGGGCCCACCCAGTAGAGCCACCACCTGCCTACTGTTTTTAAATAAACAAATGTTGAGCAGCAGCAAGTAACAAAAAGGCCTCACTCAGTAGCGCCACCCTGACCTGCTCACATACTTAAAAAAAAATGTACTGATACATTCATGGCGACTAGATTTGTTTTTGTCATAATCAAATCATGGGATGGGGTCCACCATTAAATTCCTGATCCCGAACCCATGATTACCTCGCTATGCCACTGGCTCTCCGTCGTACCTTGAATACATTTTGATCTGCAGCAAGGCCCGCCTTAGGCATAGGCAAACTAGGCAGCCGCCTAGGGCCTTCGATTTTCGAAACATGGTTAAAAATGTCATATAGCAGAACTTTATGGTTGTATGTCTACTAGCCTCGCTCTCAAACATAGCAGAACTATGCCTCTACTTGCCTAGCTCTAAATTTCTAGTCTGTTGATCATGAATCGTTCATGAAGTATATACATCCTATCAGTACTATATGAATTTAACTTATTTGTTGATTTTGATTTAGATACAGGAAGGTTTTTAATTCATCGCATATTTTTTCGGTCTTAATTTTTTTCTATTTCATTTGGGGCACCCTATTCACTTCTCCTAGGGCCTCCAGCTACCCAAGACCGACCCTGTCTGCCAAAACTATTAGGCCTACTTCAATGTCGTCGACGTTCGAGCATCTTCAGACTCGAGTAAAAAAAATCGTCAAAGTTTAAAACTGCCATTTTGTTAATCCATTATTTTTTTTAGCCTCTAACGAGGGTGCCGTGACTCTTGGATTCATGGCGCTGCACTGGAATTTGCCCGTGTTGACGCCAAGAGGGAACGACATGCGACTGAGGAATATAACATTCTTCCCAACAGTGGTGGCTCTTCACCCCTTTGATAAAGTTATACTCACCACATTCATCATGAAGCTGTTTGACAAGTATGGCTGGAAGCACATTTCGTTATTTGTGGACCGCGACAAAGCTGTGATGACATCTACTTTTGAAATAGTTAATAAGTAAGTGAATCATCTTTCTACTTTTGTTGTTTTTGTTGAGTTAGCAGAGGGAATGAGGCGTATTTAAGTTAAGTATGTGGAGTCCGGGGGCAAGATTTTTGTGAAGGCTCCTACATTCTTTTGAAAGCTTTATTAATCACTTATGAATAAAAAAGTGTATATGTGTTTGTGGAGGGTAAGACCCTTGTTAGATGCACTGCAGTAAATCCGAAGTTGTACCGGTATTTACATATTCCGGGCAGCATGCTACAACTACAAGCGGACACTTCTTAATCACGCCATTGTTGCCACCCAACATAAGATTTAAAGTGTTAGCGTTAAAAATGAGAAAAAAAAACAATTTCTGACCTGTCGAAATTCCCATATATTTTGTGGAGGTCGCTTTTTTGTGGCTAATATCTAGATCTATATGAACTATTCTGGCTTATTGCGTTTACCCAATTATCTTTTTTTTTACTTAATTATAAAGCTTATACATAATTGCGCAGATCTTTGCATTCAATATCAAGCACATTGCCGAGATCAAAGGACTCCAGCTTTGAATTTATGAATAACAAAAAAATATGTAAGCCAATGATGATTAAACATTCTGAAGTTGTAAGAAAGAAAAAAAAGGAGGGGGTGGATGGGCAGGTTTGAATCTCACGGGATTGGGATGTCAAGGAAACAGATTCAGAAAATGCAGGGCGTAGCCTGCAGGTTAACATAGTAGTATAGGCCTATAATAATAACCCTATCAGCTCCCACGTACAAACAATTATGTTAATATCGATTAAATCTTTTTATAAGTGGGCTAGATCTATATTTTTTTTTATCTCTTACTAGTGCATAATAAACCTAAATGTCAAAGATAGCCTTCAAGAGTTTAGAGCGAAAGCAAACATTATATTCGGAGAGTAGACCAAAGTATGTTCGATTAGATTTGGATTTTTTTTTAGAACTTTTGGACTTCTGTGGGGACCTAGAATCTATTTAGTATGGCATAATATCTACGTCGAGAAAGAAAACAACTTAATTAAGCATTGATAACAAGGCAAACGTTTGAAAATGAAATAGATGAGGGCCATACGGAATACGTAGGCCTAAATGGCCGCCTAAATTTTGTACTTAAAAACTACGAGCTTTTACGACATGCTGAGACGACCGGAGGATAACGTGCTATAGTATAACTATTATGACCTATCGATTGTATAATTATTGGGATACTGTATATGTTATATTTAAAAGAAAAGATCTATTATGTATTACCGGTATATTGATCTACGTCTATAGAATTTTTAAAAGTTTGTATAATTGTATGGGGCTACTGTATATCTTCTAATGATTAAAGTCTTAACAAAAAATGAATATGTATTGGCCGGTATATAGATCTAGGTCTATGTGTAAAACTTCCTCGGCCTTGGTCCATATTCAGTTTTGAAACTCATGTCACTGACCGCATCAACTGGTCGAGTCCAATGGAACGAGGCTCTGAAGCTTTATACCGCACTGTGAGCAGATGTTTAGAAGGGCCAGTTCACATATAGGCTATATAGCCTTATTGTAGGGCGCAATGAAACATTGTTACTTAAAAATTAATAATAATAATAATAATAATAATAATAAAATCTTTATCATCCGTGAAGAAATTTGTTTTACAATTGTGCATCACACATACCAATACATTATTAGAGAAGACAATTTAGATGACAGCGGTACACAACAGCTAATCATGTGATAATTTATGTACCTCCGAGCTTCTTACACTCTTGCAATACGATAAAAAAAAAATCAAATCAACGTTTGGTCTTCAGAAGATCTACAAATTATGAACAAAATAACAGTTCACTTTGTAATTATGTTACAAGCAATTTCTTGAGTTTTTTTTTCTCCGAATTTCAGTCACATTTCCTTGATAATACTAATAATTAATATTAATGATCATAGTTAACAATGTAGCGGTCGTGGGAGATGTTACTATTCAATATTGACTTTCTAGGTCAAGGTTCACACTACACTGTCTCCTCGCACGTCTTACACCTTGGTGTTATGCATCTCACAATCAGAAGATTTGTATCAAAGGACATATCAGATGGAAAGCAATTTGCAAGGAGGGAGTAGTGTGACATAATTTAAAGTCTAGCCTATCATTCTTTATTGATTAAATTTCGTCTCTTAAACGTGGTAAATGTGTTTATTTAAAATCGCACACATGCACATATCTGATGCCATAATTTGGACTAATAACATGAACTGGGAAAATGCAGACTCGTCTAAGATTTCTGGTCAATCTAGGATTCTAGCATGTGAGCGACAAAACGCATAGTGCGTAAAAATGAAAAGAACAACAACGGACGGACTATTTACAAAAAATTAAAATAAAATAAACGTAGAAATAGATCTAATAGCTGACATTTTTTGTTTTTATTGTAAAACACTCATTGTAGAAACGAAACGAAAACATATTTTTTTAAAATTGTATTTTTATTTTATTTCATGTTTAAGTTTTAGTTGTATTTCTTGTTTAAGTTTTAGTTGTATTTCTTGTTTAAGTTTTAGTTGTATTTTGTTTGAGTTTTAGTTGTATTTCATGTTTAAGTTTTAGTTGTATTTCTTAAGTTTTAGTTGTATTTTTTGTTTAAGTTTTAGTTGTATTTCTTGTTTAAGTTTTAGTTGTATTTTTTGTTTAAGTTTTAGTTGTATTTCTTGTTTGAGTTTCAGTTATATTTTTGACTGAGTCTAATGTAATCGACATTTTGTTTGCATTGTTATTAATAAAAAGAGCTAAACAGAGACTTGGATTGAACCGGGCTATAGTTTCAGAAGAGATACAAATATAGACAAATGTTTCTCTTGCAGTCACTTTTGATTCTATTGGTTTGTTTTAATGTTCTTTTGTTTTTGTTTGTTTTGTTTCTGTTAATTGTTGTACTACTCACTTGATCTTCTTGTTCCTATTCATCAAAGTTTTGATCCCCAGTGCAGCGACTTATTCATACATACATTTGTCTACGCAACAGACCTATACAAATGCACACTCATGCACGTACTTGCACACAAAATAGGATTTGGTATTTTGTCTTGCAGTCTGAATACGTGACTCACCTCGTACTGCCTTGAAACCTGGCTAGATCACATCAGCCTCTATTTAATAAGCGCTATGACATGCACTGGACAAAAACAATCCTGTAGCATTGAAGCCAGCTTGGATTGTAGGTTAATTAACTTTACCAGGCAGTTTATCGACAAATGTTTTAAGTACATCGTTCAATCATGGACTATTTTTCTTTTATTTCCTTCAAAACTGCTTGATGTAATTTGTAGATAACATTTGGATAACATTGACGGAAAATACTTTTTGAATAAAGCAGAGACTACTTTCCTCTTTCCTGAATAGGGCCGTCTTTATGCACACAATTAGAACAATGAAACTCTGCAAAAATAATAATATGCATTCCAAATGTGAATTGTAAGCACCATGCCAAACATTTCAATGCGGCTTTATGAAACATTAGGAAGAGGGCTCGGTAGTTAATAAAAACCATACAAAGATTTATCCATCATTTATAATCTTATCAATTACAGATATTCCTTCTTACCCTTGAAAAAGTTGGCACCAAAGGCGCCATTATCTTGTAGAGCGTTTGAAAAGATGTTATCCAACCGACAGGCGTGAACTAAGAAAACAGGGCAATAATAGCATCCTTAAAGTCATGGCAAACATTTTCGTTGTCATAGAAACCAAAGGGACCTCCCTAAGATGGCCCCAAAAGAGTTGTACAAATTCAACGTTGTATTGATTTGTTGAGAAAGTTAGTTTCGTACCTTCTTTGAGACTCATTAATTTTTTGGTTAGCTTATTACGTGGTCTGAAATTCAGATGTCAAGTACTAGATCAACTCTTAAAGAGTATAATAGCACTGGTGTTGAAGATCGCGAACAGTCTACTAGGTGGCATAGAGCACGAGCTGGCGTACTTTAATGTACTTTTTTTTTACACAATCTATGATGACATCAGATAACATTTCTTTTTAGACATCAACCCGGAAACGAAAAAAAACAACAACATTAATAAAAGTACCCTGCTGGTATTGCGTGGTGATTACAAATTAGCAATTATAGATCTAGAATCAGTGAAGAGTTTTAGATAATACAAATCAAGTTTAGGAATTTAATAATTTTAGAACATAAACTTGAATCATAGAAAAATAAATCTTATAAAATACTTCCGATATTAAGGTGTTTTAATTGGAAATAGTAAATTCCCTGTTAATGTATTGATATAAAACACATTCAACAAAAGAATGTAAACAGGAAGCAAGTGAGGTTATAGAGAAGCATTTATTGATTTACCCGTGACTTTAAATACAAAAAAAAACAACATCAAAGATACTTTGCATTAGCCTCATTTTATTGTTCCTTGGAACCATAGAAGTGAATGTCTTCAAGTACTTCCATCTTATTTACACATAGGATAGATGCTTTGAGTAAAACTAATACAAAATGAGTTGATGTGTTAAGTAACATGCATGCTTTTTAGTGTGAATTCTTAGATAAGATAATTGTATTATTATAATTATTAAAAAAAAGGAATGTAAAAGTAAGTTTTCAGCTGGGCAAGAATATATTAAAAGTAATTTCTTCTTCCCAGAAATGTATCTCCGTGAAAGAAATTTAATTCCAGAGAACAGCAACTACTGAAAATTATATTACAAAGAACTGCAACTCCTGGTGTATAATTTCAGAAGCTCGGTTCGTTAATTCCTCAAAGGAGACCGAATCACTAACGAGGTCATAACAAATAACCCATAAAAATGTTAATAAGGGCGGATGTAAAGAGTGTCATTGACCTTTCAGCTAGTTGTTTCTATTCTAATATTAATATTATACAATTTCGAGGAACGGAAATCGTATTGTTCTAATGAAGTTTCCAAAAGACCCCGGACATCACTTTTTTTCACCTTTAAATATAAAATACCAATAGTCGCATGTTTCAATCACCTCGAAACACACAGATAGCAGCTTGTTGAGACAAAACGTCGTTAGCTCATTAGATTCCCCATTGGCTACATTCCCACTTGTTCAAGTCTTACATTGCAAAGTTCCTCCTCGGAAAGTCACCTATCATTACCATACAATTATACTGTCACGCTCCATTGTACATTGCGAAAGTTTCGAAACATGATCAAGATATGGGCAAATTTATTGTATGAAGTCAATGGACACTTCAGGAAGTCCTTGAAGAGATATTTTCGTAAACAAATAAGCGGTCATGGAAAAAGAGAAAGTTCTAACAAACAAATTGTCTAGAAAAGTCGTTTTTTGAGAGACTAAAAAATGAAAACGAGGCCAAATGTCGGGTTCGTTTGTCAGCAATTAGTATATTTACTGGTCATTGATATTTCACTATATTTTGTTTAGTAGTGAAAACTTTTTGCCAATCAAGCTATTTTACATTACATATGCCCAACCTGTGACCGCAGCTGTATATCAAGGATTGGCCTCTTTAGCCACACAAGAAGTTGCAAAGGGAAAAGATAATCTCTGGAGACGTAAAATGCCACAGTAATTGAAACAATGGATTAGAGTATTTTTTTACTACGATTATGTAAAACCCATTGTACTTTCGTGTTTTAATTTTTGCAATCTTTTTTTTTACCATTTCTACTCATTGAATCGTAATAAAATTTTGCATACCTGATCCGTAACCTGAGCGTCTAAACCCAACATTCAAACAAAAAGTCGTGATAAATATAATGTATTGAAATGGGGAAAAAAAGAACAATTGGATAGTAAATCAAGAATAACGATATAAAATAAATAATGTTTTTTTTTTTTTTAGAAATTAAGATTATTATAATCTAGACAGGTTCGAGTTGAGACAACAGCGTAGAGCGCTTAGCACTGGTCAGGTAGTCACACATGTTGATAACAATCAGGAAAGTAATGATACAATATTTTAAATCTAATTCAAGCAAAAAACTAAAAAGCCATTTACACTAATTTGGACCAACAGTACAATACTCTGATACTCGCGATAGGAAATATGATTGTAAAACATAAAGAAAATGTTAAAAAAAAAACAAAGCTTATATTAAGTGTAATTGTGTCAATGAGTGTGAATCAGTCAATAAGTACATTTGTAGTAGACCTAGACTAACAGTAGGCTAATAAATGTGTGCGATTAGAAATATTGTTATTAGCGCAATTTCATGCTTTTGGTTTTCTCAATGTGCTATTATCCTATAAATTGTCTGGACCTGTTCGTAAAGGGGTGGGGCTGAAAGAAGGAGCTATCCTACTAAATATTACTGTGATCGCTTTTAAAATGCATTTAAAAAAAAAAGGTTTTACGACTTGGATTAGAACTCGAGGAATCAAGCCTCCTCAAGCCAATACACTAGCCAACTGTACAAGCCAAGTGCTTTTGAAAATACATGGTTTTATTATTTAGTTTCAATCTTTTAAGCGACGAGATAATTCTCTACACAAAGTATAGAGAGGACCACTTTAACTTATACAAAGTCAAGTACAATTTCTTTCCTTTGTTCAATACCAAATTAAATAATTAATTACCAATAGTTATATAATTTTTAAAAATTGATTCTTGTTTTGTCTGGTGCAAGAAATAATTGCAAATTTCAACTTGATCCGAGATTGGGTGTGGAAGAAACAACGTGTACGAACATTTTACCAGAATGACAGACATCAGACAGACAGACATCAGACAGACATCAGACAGACAGACAGACAGAGTTGATATAAGCCCTGTAATAACTTGTGTCTATGAAATACTAACAAACCAATCAACAAGACGTGATGAACGACGTGACCACGATGTACTGTTAGTAGGACGAAATGATTGGACCAAGAAACTGGTCTCAAAAATTAACAGAAGAATCAATGAATCATTTTACTGGATTAACACAGAGCTATACATTTAACTTTTTTTTAAGAAAAGAAAAAAAAAAGAATATAGAGATCTGACAAAATACACAAAAGAACGAGAACTTCGCTTGCATTGATTGTAACACTGTAGAGCATCAAAGCACCAGAAAGCTGCTCATTACCACTTCCCTTTAATAGATCTGGATTTTTAATCGACATTTTTTCGGATACAAATGACAAGTGAATTTTTATGTTTCAAAAACTTCAACGACAGAGAGGAATATATGTTGACATTTCTATTAAAAAAAAAAAAGCATGTGATGTGACTAGTTAGACAATGAAAATCCGGCATCTTTAGTAAGAGTGGCGTAGCTGGATACCCGAAGACTGGTGTTCAAGAATAGGGCGAACTTTTAAACTAGAAGATTGAACTTGACTAAAAACAAATCGAGTCATCCTGTTGGTCCATTCAGAAAAGGATATCTCAATATAGACCTACAATTTCATACACGTAATAGTGTCCTCACACTTACACACTCAATGTAGTCATTATTTCTTTCATGTAATAGTGTCCTCACACTTACACACTCAATGTAGTCATTATTTCTTTCATGTAATAGTGTCCTCACACTTACACACTCAATGTAGTCATTATTTCTTTCATGTAATAGTGTCCTCACACTTACACACTCAATGTAGTCATTATTTCTTTCATGTAATAGTGTCCTCACACTTACACACTCAATGTAGTCATTATTTCTTTCGGGTAATATTGTCATAACACTTCATTCTTGCACGTCTTGTTGTGTACTCTATTTGTCACAAACCCTGAAGCAATGACCATTTGAAAAGTCCCTGGATACCAATTCTGTTTTCATTTTCTTTGAGTTACCAGATTGTATTATGAAAATGATTCGGGGTGTTGTTTTAATATCTCTTACAAAGAAAAAGTAAAAAAAAAGGTTAGGACGAAGAATCAGAGACAAAACTCGGTCTGTCTGAAGTGAATTTGTCTCTCTCTCTCCTTCTCATTTTCTGGTATGACGTAATGCAAATTAAAAATAAGTTGACTTTGAGAAAAAAAAAAAAAGAATTTGCTTTGAAAATACGGAATTTTCGTGCTATTGATCTTTTGGGGAAATACCGAAAATAAAATACAAATGTGTAATAGAAAGCTTCCGGGTTTTCACGAATTGCGAATATGTCAAAACCGAGTCTTGGCAAGCACATAAGAAGTAAAAGAAACCCGTGTAAAAAAAAATCATGCAAATCCGTACAGTCAATGATGAGCTCTCTTTATACATAAACTGGTCAGTGAGTGGTATGTTTGGGCTTATAATATAGATAAAGATTTATTAAATGGTTTTATTTCTGGTTGTTGATCCTTTTTTTTTTTTAGAAATCATTACATAATTAAATTGAATATAATTTTATATTTTAAGGAAAGAATGATTATTTTACTCTTCTTATTTAATGTTCACTTATTAAAATCTAATCTTTGGTCTTCAAGAAAAAGTAAGTATACTTTACTTATAACCAAATAAATGAATGCATTCAATTTGAGATTTTGCAGAGAGCAGATGTACAATAAAACTGAGTAAACTTAAAAACTATTTGATCGTGTATTAACTCAACAAGAATCAGGTGTCCATACTAAAACGGCTTATGAATAAATAGTGACTTTTCCATTATGTACAGAAAGAATGTCCCTTGCTGTAAAGGTCTGGGTTTTTAAACGATGGATCAGTTCAATGTTTCACCAAAATATTCCAGGACAGAATTTAAAAACTTTCGTAAACAAGAACTACAACTTATAGCATAGTTCTTTTTCTTTTTGTTTTTAAAGAAATTCTAATGTCGTAAGAATCTCATGATTTTGTAATTTGCAGGTTCTGTATTGAAAATGAGATCAACTGCTACCAACACATCTTGAGCTGCTTCAATTGTTCAACTCTTGAAAAAGAGCTGCTAGAGTCTAAGGTTTCTTCAAGAGGTAATGAATTTATTGTTAAAAAATCAGTCTCAAAGGTTACATAGTCGAGAACAGTCTAGATGATTCTGTAGCCTAAGTTGTATTCGTTAGTCAGAATTCTCCAAATTTCTTTGACTCAAACCTCTAATAGTAATATAAAATTGTTAAAAAATAAATCAAATATTTCAATTACGCACTCACCTCCCCCCCCCCCCCCCCCAAAACTGAATACACTTGCAAAAAAAATATTTTCTCCAACTGTTGAAACGCACAAAGTGAACAGTTATTTTGAAGTTCAACTAGTGGAGATTTTCATCTATGGCGAATGGCTATAAATAGCTAGCAATTCGGTGTATCCGGTGTACAGAAAATAGGAAGTTTTTATTTATTTTGTATATAATTTAATAGGTATACACTTTTAATAAGTTGACTGTTGAGACACGCTACTGTGTGGTCAACTGTGACACACGGTCAAGAGTTGGCTATTGAGAGTTAGGGGACTTGGAGGAAGTGACGAGTGTGTAAACAAGGGAGAGAAAGTCAGCGAGTGAAGTTGGAGATAATATAACGTTGCCGTGTATATATGTTATGTTGAAATGTTCACAATTAAAAAGGCACTTAAAACGTAAACGGACTTGTTTCTTCACATCGACATTAGTGTATAAAGAAAAGTACGTAAATTAAACACAGTTATTGGATTATAGGCAGTTCCAATGTTTCTTAGTACAGCTACTCAGTAAAACATTGTGCTATTGACCAACGGGTAGATCATGACTAACCGGAAGTGATATTCACGATGTAAGCCCAACTTTTGCTTCAGTTTCACAATCAACTCAACAATGTCAAGGACGCGAAATTAAACTTCAATGCTTCCATAGAAAAGAGAGACACAAACGAAAGTGCTGAGTAGATTCTGCAATGCTAAAACGTGCACACAAATTATAAACTAAAAAAAACCCAGCTCACTAACACTTCCTTTATTCCGTTTACCGACTACGCCACAAAGGTTTCTCTGCAGAGTTTTATCTCCATAGGTGAACATCTCTATTCATCGCAGATTATGTAATGTCTAATTGTGAGAGTGACCAGGGATACTCTCTGGTGTGTAATCAAAGGGTTTGGTGTCACGAGGCATACGCAAAAGTATCTGCAGTATATAAACTTATCTGCACTTACACATTTGATTTAGATAAGGCTTTGGTAATTTGTGTTCTTTATAATTCTTTCTCACCATAATCACGTGTTTTGTTTCAACAGTCAATCTCCTCCTAATGGCTATCTCAGACGTCCGATGTTTATTGATCAGGGCATCCTCTCTGGGCATGTTGGAACCAGACTTTGTTTACATACTGCCAGATATTGAAGGAGTGAGACACGAGAACGCGTGGATATGGCGCAATAATGACTCGTATGATCAAGTAGGTCTGACTTTTGGTTAGGCAGCTTGTCAACAATTAGCCATGGTGTAGTGGCGGCCTTAAATATAGGTTGAATGGATTAGAGGGTTTAAAACTACGCAATAAAAACCTATAGTTCTGAAACTTTTGCGTTGCATTGAACTAGCAACAACTGAATGCAACTGACTATCCTTATCTCTTCCTTTATATGTAGACTCAATGCAACAGGCTCTCTTTTATATGTAGACTCAATGCAACAGGCTCTTCTTATCTCTTCCTTTATATGTATACTCAATGCAACAGACTCTTCTTATCTCTTCCTTTATATGTAGACTCAATGCAACCTTTTAATGTTTATCCTATTTTTTACCCACCATTTTTAAATGTTTTAAATTTTTAGATCTAGACTTATATATTTATATCTAATTATTTTTGGCCTCTACACAACAATTGGGCTTTTAGCTAAAATACTTTTCCGACTTTGAAAAAATAATATTATAAATCTAGACATTAATTTATTAAATTGTTTTTTACGGGTCATCTGTCAGGCAGGTTACCCTTGTATGTAAGGGCAATGTGCACTCAGCTTGGTAGAGCCATAGAATTATATATCGAGTTGGCCATCTTGAAATTTGTTTTCAACACTGAATTAAATAAATAATTTTTTGTTTGCAGGCGATGAATGCGGCATTTCGACGAGTGATGTTGATCATAATAAAAACGCCTTCCCATGCTGCCTTTGACGCCATCTTGAAACGTCTGAACGCTAAAATGTTTGGCAATGATACGTCACAGTACGTGTCTGCCTCCTTTGAAGACGAAGTGGAGGTAAACTATTTTTTTCTTCTGTTTCGGTCTTAAGCTCATGTGTTTGTACTCTTGGCGAGCAAAGGTTTACAACTTTTGTCTATAGCCTCACACTATTTCCTACGCTTAAACATTAAGGTAAAAGGAATCTTTCTCAGCAATGAAAATTATTGTTTTAACCCTTGTCAAAACAGGCGTCAGAAAATGTAAATACAAAAGGAATAAAGGATCATTAGCGAAACTCGACATATTTTTTAACATCAAAGGAAATGTGTCTTTAGAGATACATCCGATCAGACCAGGTCGGCCGTTCAGATTTATCGATGGTCCCGGGTTCAAACCTTCAAACCTCCCATCTCCCGTAGTCCTGTGGGAGGTTTGGACTAGGGAGTAATTATCTTCAACCCTGAAGGAACATCCGAAAACATGTAAAACATTTTACAAACATTTTAAGACGTTCGTATCGGCGGAAGGAAATGGCCGAGAAAATGGGATTTTAGACGAATTCAGAAATAGAAAATTGGCTCCACTTTGGTTATCAAAGTATTGTAACAGCCATTGTAATAAGGTTAAATAGAGACTTTTCCGATCCTATAAAATCTACCATTCCATTCCATTTTTTGTATCACGTGACCTGAAAATGATAATCATCAGTAAATTGGTGGATACATGAGTGTATTTAAAAGCATCTATGAGAAACGCGTTCTTTGAGCTATGTATTTCCGAGATACGCCTCTGAATAGCAATAAACAATAGTATGGGCTTGACATAGCGTACACTTCCTAAGGCGGTGGAGTGAAAAATTATTGGGAGAAATTATTTCCAGCTGTCTTGGTCTTCTAACAATGAATGACTTCAACCCAAAACGAATCTTATAGAAGGCTACAGTAAATGCATTCAGGTATTTAAAAGACTACGGTACTTGTCAGTTAACAGGTTCTTTGTGATACAACAAAAGGAGTTGGCACGTACCAGGTGCACCAAAATAAAAGGGGAAATAAGAAGATTGATCTTTGATCAATAACTCATGAGCTCATAATTCTTCTACACAAACACTTTTCCATCTTCGGAAGCTAGGCAAATTCAACATTGACAAAACAATAATTTAACTTCTTATTCAGCTACCATCAGTAGTTTTATTACCTTGCATCATGCGCTGGTATGGAAATACCTCAATGGCACAAAGACATCGACTAAATAGACTAATTTAAAAATACATCTTTTATTATTCTCAAACACAGTTACCATTTTTCATAAAAAACCTTTCCAAAACATATAAAATTCTGACAAACAATACGCATACATTGAACAACAATATCATCAGATCTAGAAGAAGCAGTCGGCTCCTCACATAACAAAAAGATAAAAAAAAAACATCTTTATACCACTTTCGGTCAGGTTGTTTCAAGGTCATTCATCGTCACCAAAGCTGGAAGTAAAACAAGAAAAACATACAAATACTTAAAAAAAACAACAATAACAAAAAAACAAAGTTTATATTAAGTGTAATTGTATCAATGAGGTTGGATCAGTCATGTCATTAAATGTGTAATAGATCTAGACTAACAATACTAACTTTTTGCAGAAATATTAGTACCAGTCGTTTATGTTTAGCGCAATTTCAAGCTTTTAGATTTCTCAATATCCGGGTAATCGCTTTTTAAAATGCATTTATTTCAAAAAAAAAAGTGAACGATCTGAATTCGAACTCCTTCGCATCCTTAAGCTAATACACTAACCACTGTGCCAGGGAAGTGCTTCTAAAAATAGAAGGGTTTATAGTTATCTATTGTTAGTTTCAAACTTTTCTCTCTACAAAGTATAAAGGGACTAATTCAAGTTATACCACCACATCAGTCAAGTACCATTTCTTTCTCTTGTTCTAGATGCCAATCAAAATAATTAATTACCAATAGTTAATTAATTAATTGGTTAATTCTTTTTAATTGATTCTTGTGTTGTCAGGTAAAAGAAAGAATTGTGCACAAAAAAAAAATTGATCCGAGATTGGATGTGGGTGAATTAGCTTGTACAATCTTTTTAACAGAAAGACAGACTGACTGACAAAGTGAGTTGATATAAACTTTGTAAAATTTGAATCCTTTCAAGTTGAAGTTTTGCCAATCAAGTATGGCTGTACATCTAAGTTGAGAAAGCATCCATTCGATTCCCATACTGGCTAGTATTTCTCTTTATTGCACGATGTCGAATGAAATATGAATGTTTAAATGACTAGATTATTTGAGCATGATTAATTAAACTCGTGAGTGTGTGTGTATAGTGTGTGAGAGAAAGAAAACTCTCTGCAATAATGAGAATTAATCAGCGCAAGGTCTCAGTACTGGATCTACATCTTTCTTCTCAACGTAAATGCACTTTGGTGTTTATTTCCCTTGGGATAGAAAAGGACAACTTTAATATAGAGTTATTCCCCTGCTATAGGATCTAATTATGACAGACGACAGCGTTTGTTGAACACTTTGCCTTTAATTCAAGGAAAACATTTATTCCACATGATCATAAGCTAATAAACACATTTCTTTGAACACCTTGCTCGAGCCAATGTTCAGTCTCAATAAAAAATAATCAAAGAGATTCTCACAGGTACTTTGATTGTCCACAATGGTATACGACAATCTTAGCCCAGCACGTATTGGATATAAAGGGTTGCGGTGCATTCACATTTTTTCTCAGGTCTTCCATCTTATCTCATCTTGTAAATTACGGCCCTTTGACAAGAAAAGATTATCACGTTCTACGCTGTGTGTTCATCAGGCTTTAGTCTTCCACGATAAATTTTGGAGTAGGTTACAAGTGGTATTGTAGAATTTAGTTTCAATCTGAACATCTTTTCAGTATCAAACACTTTCTTGGTGATAATAAAATGTATTACTTTGTATTCTTAATGAGACTTATTGAACGGATACAATTATATGTGAGAAAGAGATAGGAGAAAAAAAGAGAAATATAAATGCATCTGAGTTATTTGCAGACAGCTGGGTTTAAACGAATATATGCGTTTTTGTGTGTAACTTTGGTAAATGTGAAATGCAAGGCCAAAATGTTACTCATCAAAGAGAACATTATACACTAGTTCAGACCTTGCGATATATAGAGCAGATGATGTTAACGTAGTCCGATTCTTTGGCCAACGGTTAACGAGAAGGGTGTCATGTGATCAACGACCAACCGCCTTTCCTTTCCCCATCTAAAATCATTAGAGCTGGGTGGGCGCCCTAAAAATCGGAAATTCAAAACCCGTCTTTACCGAGATTCGAACCCAGGACCATTCAGCCACCTCGCCCACTAGATGTACTAGGCTACTACAAATTTGGTTGTGGTCACTTTTAAGTACACGCCTTACAATCTCAGCAGTGGTCTTTTAATGCTTTCTAATGTGTATGTTTTTTAAAATCTTAATCAACTGTTCTATATAAGTCATCTTAACCTGTTATAACTTTAATAAAGTTTGAAATCTATTTTTTTAAAGTTCAATAATAAATATATCGGAAAAAACAATTATATCGGATGACGTCACTCAGATAAAATGATAAAAATATCTTTACTAATGGATCAAAGGATGAAAACATTTAGTATTTCTTTGTATCAAAACTAATGTCTGTTGAGAATACAGTTATTAGCAGTAATGTTTCGGTGTAGAGCGTCAATTTTGTAATCTAAAATGAAAGCAAATGCTGTTACAATGTGCAATCCGATTAATTCATCACTGGACGTTGCTGTCCAAACGTCGACCACTTGAAAGTACCTGATCGAAAGCATTAAGTTATTAGCGTTCGTTATTAGAATGGGTATGTCCATCCGTTTGTAAATTTGTCTTTTAAAATATCTCTAATAAGTGGTATGCCAAGTTAAGAGATTAAAACAAAAACTGCGTTGAACTCATTAACCAACTTGTATCGGCCAATGACTTCAAGTAAGTTAAATAGTGTAGCATAGGTTTAGAATAGTGCAATAACTCTAAGGCCACTGGCGGATCCAGGGGGGGAGGGCGGTAGGGGCGATCGTCCCCCCCCCACTCGGCCGATCCTCCCCCGGACGAATTTTAGTATAGAATTCACACAATTTGTATACGAATTTATTACTTATTTTAATAATGTATACTAATTATTTATATTTCAACCTATTTTTAGATTATTTCGCCCCCCCCTTCTAGTATTTTGGCCGATTTGGTAGGGCCGGGAGGGGCGATGGCATTAATCCCCCCCCCCCCCCCCCATAAACTTTCGAGTGGGGGGGCGGTCCTATTTATTTGTAGAAATCACAGATTGCTAACAGAATCAATTAAATATCTATATGATTAAAACTTGTTATTGGTATTTTAACCGGTCTTTATATTATGTCGTTCACCTGTTGGCCGATTGGAAGGAGAGGAGCGAATACCTCTACTGCCCTTCCCATCTAAACCCTTTGAGTGGGGGGGGGGGCGGTCCTACTTTTCTGGAGAAATCATAGTATGTGAACAAAATTAGTGAAATATCTATATAATATAAACAGGCGGAAGTGCAATACATGCAGTCACCTTCCCCACATCGGACAAACCAATACTTTTTCTTTTTGTATTATAGTAAGAAATTATGAAATTTAAAAAATCTGTCACAAATATAATTTATATATTCTATAAAGTAAATTCTTAAATCGAGTCGCCCAACCCCGATTCTTTAATGCAAAATGCATTCATTAGCAGAAATTATAAAAAGGAGTAAGGATTAATCGTTTTCATTTTACCACCCTTCCCCTTTCCACACAGAGTTTGTGTAATTTCACATGAATTTATCATAACTATTTTAAGAAAGAATTGCTTTGGAAAAGTTATAATTCAAACGAAATTTTTCAATATAACAGTCATCCTTGAGATGAGTTCAAAAGCCAGATATTCTTTTCCTAGTCCCTTTTTCCAATTTTACTCTATCTCATATTTTTCTAGTTAAATAAATTTAGGTCTATAACTCACAATTTATGCTTGAATTTTATTGAATATTATTTATCGAATATTTTTTTTTCGGCGGCGATCCTCAAAGCCTAATCTAAATATGTGGGATAACTTATCTTTTCAAAGAACAAATCAGTTTTATTTGCAATGTACTATAAATTCATATTAGAATATTTTTCCAAATTTTTCAAAAGGTCCTTTATAATAGAATTAATAATTAACTGTAGGTCAGGAGAATGTGTTTCAGTCGTGAAAAATGCAAGAAAACGCCACTAATAAATAATGAGCTGTAGATGTCAGGAGAATGCGTTTCTGCTGTGAAAAATGCAAGAAAACGCTTCTGGGTGTCGGGGCGAACCACTGAAGAAGCTTACAGCGCTCTCCCAGACCCCCAAGGTTGCAAAGAGAAAGGCTTCAACATGACTGTTTTTTTTTCGTTTTTTTTCGCCGAAGATTGAGAAACAGTCTTATTTTATTCTTATATATCGAATATATGTATTGTTATAAACCTGGTGGTGGCACAGATGGGGGTAGTGGTGTGAGTGTAGTCAGCCGACGCAAATCGCCCCAGGCCAGCGCTAGACGAGCGGTCAACCGTGACGAGTTACGTCGGTCAGCCTAGTCGAGTGTCAACAGGACGGTTCGGGAAGGATCGTCGTCGTGAACAGAGCTCAGGGGCGTCACGAGAGATGTAGTCATGTGACGAAGCTAGAAACGTCGAGCGATGTTCCGTCCGGTTCTAGAAGGCCAGTAAGGACTCTATATAAAGAGCGGAGGTGTCCAGTCAAGACGGTTCAGAGCCCGGTTCACTACAGTCCGGTCGACTACAGCACAGTTCAGCGGTGTGGTTCTGTACGGAGCATTACGACGGTTCAGTGCGGAGTACTGTCAAGTACAGTTGAGACGACTGGCGTCTTGATCTTGGTCTGTGATCGAGTCCGACACAACGAGCTTAGTGTGTGAAGTCAGTCCTGAACTGTTGAACCCAGTGCAAACCCGGAACGAGACGGAGAGGCCAGTGCAAGATTTGATACGGCGGTACGGTGTTATCGGAGAGATATTTGTACAGCGTACGTGTTGCCAATTGTACAGTATTGGCTGTTATTTATTCAACTATTAAAGTGTCACGTTACTCTGGAGCCCTGAGTTGTCAAGTTCTTTAAGTTGGTGGTGTATGGTGCAGTTTGCAGAGAGCCTGGATAGTGAGATTCGTTACACTATATATATATATATATATATATATGCTGTACGCACGTTTATGCATAGGGTTAGGGTTTACTGAGCGTTAGGGTTAGGGTTTGGAAAAAAATCGCCCCCCCCCCCACTCCAAAGTTCTGGATCCGCCAGTGTCTAAGGCAAGCCCTCAACGAAAGGAGACAACAATAGACGATGTATTTATTGACAGTTATAAAATACACAGTGAGACATGGACTTCAGCTATTAAGTCACAAGGAGTCTTAAGTTCTACAAGTCCTTTTCTGCCTAAACAGTAGTACAGATCACCGACACACTTCCCAATGTCGCTCCAGGTCCTCAATACAGTTCACTGGTAGCACCTAGGACGTCTCTCAGTCCCAGACAGCTCAGACTCCCATAACCTGCAGATCACTTCAGCCGGATCTAAAACAGTCTTTCCTTTTGAATCAATATTTCGTCTATCCCTCGTGTTGAACGGTGTACTGGGGCACACCATCAGTGTGGGCGCGGGAGCAGGGTTATAACAATATTTAGTATCTTAGTTAATGCTAAGAATGTTTACTACCCTAACCCACTTTCAAAGACCTAATTGAAGGCTTTGATAGAAATTCACTGCGCCAGTATGTCTTTGAATGATTGTACCAGCCTCCAAAAACAAAACATCTGCCTTAATGTTCTTCACTGTTTCATCAGAAACAAGGGCATTCACTCCATAGTAACTTACAACAAAATTGCTTTACTTTTCAAACCTTTTTCTGCCTATGAACTTTGTTGTTCGTTTTATCTCCAACATTTCGTAATCGACTTGAACCGAAAGTCAGGCCAAGGAATACCGAATACTGAAATCGATTAACAAAATCAGCGAGAAACATGCGAAACGACAACATGCCAAGAGTCGAAAGAAAATTTGCTGACGTCAGTTTCTGAGAAGAAGACAAGATGCTGCAAAATAAAAGCATCACATATATTACTCATGCCCCTAACACATTAGTTGGCTAGGCAGTGAACATGAAATAAGGATTAAGAAGAAAATGCCGCCAAGCGGTACTTTGAAGTTATTAGTCAAACGATTAAAAAACATTTTAAAATAAAATCGTGACATTGATATTCTTTTTTTGATGAAATTGGGGCATTGGCCATCACGCCCGGAAAATTAATGAAAAGCGTGACAGACAGTCCAGAGAGAGACTGTCCCGCCTAAGTCTGTAAAACTTGTTTGGAGAACAAAGATTGAGTAGCTTTGTGGTATTTGACGTGAAAGGCAGTTTAATCTCTGGCCTATGGGTGGTCGAGTTAACGTTCTCTTCCCGCCGTCTACGCCTCTGTCTTCCTTTACGTCTCGTGTTACGAAGCTAACTGCTGCCATGTTGTCACTATTCCAGTTAAGTAAAGATGGCGCCTGAACTGGTCTTTATAAAGGTTACGTTTTTAGTATATAAGAACTCACCTTAACACTCATCAAATCCATTACGATTTTAAATTTTACGAAAAAAAAATGTTTCGTCAAATATTTTTGGCGTCAGACTGGATCCTTTGATTTCTCCTTTTGTTTTGTACACTACGTTTCCATTCAGTAGGCTTTCCACATTTCTGGCCTACTCAGCTATTTTGTTGAGTGTTTACTACAGAAAGAGGCAAATAGACTTATCGTCTGGATCTCATCGAGTGTTTAATAGAAATGCAATAAAGATAAACATTAGATGAAACAAAGATAGAGCGCGCTTGTCCATGTACTGATAAATAGCTCATCGGGTGGCTTTAGACAAAAATTGCATTCGATTTTTTTCTATTGTTAGAAGGCCTACATTTTTAATGTTTTTTCATATTTTTGAGGTCAAAAATACAAACGGCTTAGAAATATTTCAGGTCATGACACTATAAATATGGAATAGGAACATTTTGATAGGCATATGCGGATGGCGTATTATAAGACATTTTGAATATCTTGACTTCTACCCTAGTTTCATAACGGGTCGTCAATAGAAACCAAAATTTGGACAGCTCGTGATGAATCATTACCCCACCACTCCCCACAACCCAAACTGTAGTTAATTGCAACAATACTGCCAAGCAAACAAACAAACGGGACATTTTTTCCAGCCCTAAAGTACACTTACTGAAAACATCATGAATAATCGTCTGCTTCCATTCAATGTGAGAACCACTACCCTGGACCGATACCACCACTACCCTGGACCGATACCTCCCAGACAGAAGTGAGAGCCACTACCCTGGACCGATACCACCACTACCCTGGACCGATACCACCCAGACAGAAATCTTTTCCGCCCAGAATAAAAAAAAAGTACCGCAAGCCGTTGTAATTATATGATAATTAAAGTATCGATTCTTTGTTGGGTAGTTCATAAGAATTCTAAGAAGATTTGAGTCACTGTCTGTTTCTAAAGATGAAAGAAGGAGATTATTCTCAGATTATACAGACCAATTATACGTACACATTATACAAACGAAAATAATGTAAACTAAATTCAACAAATAAAAAGCAAATTGTTCTTACAATTCTGTTCTTTTCCTCTTCCCCTCCCTGACACTGCCCACAAGCGCTACTCCAAACACACAATTAGAAAGTACGTAAGCAAGTATTAAACACTCAAGTCAGTCATGGTAATGTACGTCTGGTTTAACTGTGTGGTTGTGATCCACACCATGTGACAGAAGAGCAGACAATGTTGACAAAAAGGATAGCAAAAGTCTAGTCTACTCCGTCTTTCTACTTTGAATGTTTAGCAGGATATATAAAGTAGATACTTGGTTGGATTGTATTTAAGACTTCGTAATTTTTAAAGATATTTCTCCCCATGTATTTAATAGTTCTTTATGTGTTTTTTTTTTTGTCAGTATTCAGTCACGCACTAACACTGGCTGAAGTATCGTTCGATATCAAAAACACCAAGAAAGAAATATTGCCATGCACTTGCGATTTCTTTCCCTTGTTTCATATAAATCTTGTAAGAAAAGACATTAAGTAACACATTTCCACCTAATTATGTGACTCTCGTCTAGAATTGGTCAATGATACTAGAAAACATAAAATACAACGAAAACTCTTCTATAAAAAACATAGCACATTATTGGTCAGAATGTAATTTCAAATGATTGATTGAACATCTATAGTTAATTTACTTTTAGTAGCTTGTTAAAGAATGCAGGTTGGAAACAATGCTAAACAGTCTCTGGTGACACATCGCAAGGGCTGAAGTCGCTAATTCTAATTTTTTAGCTACCAGAATATATGTTGTCTCATTCTGTTGTGTCCGGTCTCATTCTGTTGTGTCCGGTCTCATTCTGTTGTGTCCGGTCTCATTCTGTTGTGTCCGGTCTCATTCTGTTGTGTCCGGTCTCATTCTGTTGTGTCCGGTCTCATTCTGTTTTGTCCGGTTCTGAGCTGGAAGATTAGACGTTGATCATGTCCATGTTTGAAATAAAAAATATCGTGAAATAAATGAGAAAATTGAAAACCATGGCTTTCCAAAAGCAGCCTATTAAAACTCAACTTGAAACCCTTACACATATAAACACCAAACAATCTTTCGATTTAAAGAGTGATGCCTGAAATACGACCCTCGGACCAAACCTTGTCCCTTGATATCTCTGCATAATAAAGCCGGAGAGGTTCAATTCCAGTGCACGTCACGTTTTTTAAGAATTTCTCTGACTCTCAGGCCGGGAATTTCTGTGACTCTCGGGTATTGGAAAAGTTTGGGTTAAATTAATTTGGTTGAATTAGTAATAAAAAAATGTAAGCAAAAAAACAAATCAAACAAGCAAAATAAAAAAAAATTAAAACATCTAAGGAGAAGAACCACAAAATCACTGCAATATTTCTCAATACTGCACGGTTTAACTCTTTTTCTATGTAATACAAAATTAATTGATTACGTTTAATTAATTAACTTTTTAAAAAATTGATTCGTGTATTGCCGTGGACTATAATTAATTGTGCAAAGTTCTAACTTGATCCGCGCATGGAAAGTGGGAGAAAAAACTTGTAAACAATTTCTGACAGACAGACGGACGACTGAGTTAATATAAGCTTTGTAATGAGCTAAATAAATTGTTAGTTGATGTATAATTGCATATTCTACCAAATATATATTTGTTATAGATTGTTAAAAACTTACAAATGTATTAATCTATCTGAACACGTCCAACTTCTATTCAGGAGAACGCTGGTCACGATGACATAAGTGCTCAGCAATACATTCTCAGCGGATACTACAATTCCTTCCTGGTCTATCTGACTGCAGTCAACGAGACTTTAGCTGTCGGCGGAAACATCTCAGACGGCATTTATTTGGTCAAGAGGATGTGCAATAGAACTTACCTAGGTCAGTGCGTTACCAACATTTTGATTTTTGAAAAAGAATACGTTTTTTTTTTACTAAATTATATAGATTTCTACAAAACATTTTCAGATCAAGTTGAAACTTTGCACAGTTATTCATTAGCATAGACAGGACATAATCAATAAAAAAACAACAACATATTAGTCAATTAATTACTGGTAATTAATTATTTTGTTTCATACCAAAAAGGGAAATTAGTCTTTCAGTATTCAGATACGATTGAACATGTAGGTTTTCGTCCCCTTAATTGAACACATTATTTCTCTCACATCCAGTTTTGAATCAATTTTAAACTTTGAACAATTATTTATTGTACCTAAAATACACGAATCAATAAAAAACAAGGTTACAAAGACAGTTTGTGTGGAAACACAAACTCAAAATCGGCTCCCAAAGTGGTCTACCCAGGCAGGCTTCAATATTTTCAGAAAGAACATCCGAATGAAATTATATCAAAGACAAATGACAGATAAGAATGGAGAAGTAAGGTTGACAGATCTTGTGTAGTGCCCCAGCGGTCCAGCCGATCAAAGGATAGGTGAAGTTGAATGTAAAGTTTTAATTGATCTAATTGTTTTGTAAAGGCTCAATCTCTTTTTATTTAGTACTGAAGAGATTACATTGCCAACAACACTGTTTGCACAACACTTCACGTTAAAATTGTTCATAAACTGTCCAAACTTGACGATCACTGGGTTGTCCATTGTCCTTTGATGTAGACGGACGAATTTATTGGGATTCTTTCGGAAGGATCTGTTCTTATTTCCTATGGAAGCCCAAAGGTTCCAAGAAATATAAATGTTTTTGTTGGTGCGATTAAATTCCTGAAACTGTTGTTATGTACCACAAAGCGGGCTAATCAACACAAAAAATTGTTCGCGTACATCACTCAGTCATAAGTCCCACGCCATTGTATACAGGCTGAACTCTTATTACTATGACCGCTTTCCGAAATCACTAATAGAGTAGCCTTCGTAGTCCCTACACTTAGCTGACAAAAGAAAATGCAATTTACAAGATTAATATTTGTTTAAAATTATGTCTAACTTATAATGCATACTAAATAGATTTTTTCTCTATAAAAAATAATAAACATTTGTTCGTGTGTAAATATACTACTTAATACAACAGAACTTATATAACTTATCAATACAAAAATAAAAACAAAAATTTTTGACCAAAAATCTACAACCGTTTGCATAAATGTGTTAAAAATATGGCAAACGGTTGTCTCCCCAAATAAAGAGCCACAACTGTTATAGTGTTTAATAGTTAATAGTTGTAAAATTGGTGTATTTTTATGAAAAAACTGCTTGCGTAAATATTTTAAAAATTAGATTTTTCGCTTTCAGAAAAGAAAAAAGTAGCCGTTGCATCAGACCTTTGAATGGTCTCAAATATTGTGACGTCGGATTTTCACTATCTTTTCTAGTTTACGAAATCTAAACGGGACGGACGGACAGACATTTCACACAAAACTAATAGCGTCTTTCCCCCCTTCGGGGGCCGCTTAAAATAAACAATTAGCCAATTATCTATTAGTAATTAATTATTTTGTTTAATATCAAGTAAGGAGAATTACTTCTAATTTTTTGTACACGCGTAGTACTTTCCATTGGATAAGCTTTTTTTTTTTTTTTAAAGGCTTTTTAAAAATATATATTCTGCTTGTTTTCTTCTAATAACATCGTCACTTGTCTATCTTAAAAAACCCCTCGTCAACACTGCTTGCAATTAGGTTTTAAACATTTTCTACACGAGCCAATAATCTCTGTATTTATTTGTAAAGTAAATATTCTAGAAAATTAGAATTTTTGCATTGTACTCTTGCTGCTAATAGAAGCCAGCAAATGTTTCCATTTAATTTTCACCACTCCTACTGTGTACCAGTGTATCCGTGAAAAGGGTTTGTATACCGGTATGTATGTATGTATGGTCTGTGTATCAGTGAGTCTATGATGTGGTCTTTGTACCGGTGGTTCTATTAAATGGTCTGTGTGCAAGTGTGTCTATGATGTGATCTGTGCACAGGTGTGTCTATGACGTGGTCTGTCTACAGGTGTATCTATGACGTGGTCTGTGTACCGGTGTATCTATGACGTGGTCTGTGTACAGGTGTGTCTATGATGTGGTCTGTGTACAGGTGTGTCTGTGACATGGTCTATGTTCCCGTGTATCTATGACGTGGTCTGTGTACAGGTGTGTCTATGACGTGTTCTGTGTACAGGTGTATCTATGACGTGGTCTGTGTACAGGTGTATCTAAGACGTGGTCTGTGTACAGGTGTATCTATGACGTGGTCTGTGTACAGGTGTATCTATGACTGGTCTGTGTACCGGTGTATCTATGACGTGGTCTGTGTACCGTTGTTTAATGGGAATACTCTCGCACGGAGTCTTGTTTCGCTACTCATTGGACTAATAGTTTCCTCTTATAACCCTTTCCACTCGGGCGCTACTATGAGGCAGGGTAGCTTGCCCGAGCCCAAGTGCACTCATTTATTTATACTAGATCTACAGAAATGCACACATTATTCTCTGGCTTTTTTTTGTAACCCGCTGAAAATGTTGGCTCTTAGACCTCCTGCTACACGTTCTACTCTGGCCAATCAGAGATGCTTGACGTGCTAATGAAGACTCGTGCATCTTATTGGAAAAGATTACATTGGAAAGTTTTGTCCGGATCTGCGACATTGTTATCGTAAAAAGCAATCACCTGATTATTATAATTATCCGTTTTCCATCTCGTCCGCAAGCATCGCTTAATTTTAAAATCTAAATGGAAGGTGAATATAACGCTTACAACAGCCACAGTAGAAATAAACTAATTTAATTTAGAGTGCTCCACTTTCCATCCAAGTCATGAAAATAGATGTCATTTGTCGAATGTATAACTTTCAGACAAGATTCAATATAAAGTAAACAATCGAGCTCGGTCAGACACTAGGAACAGTTAATGTTACCTTTCAAATCTTTTATATTTTGTATTTTTTTATTTTTTAAATAGTCATCGGCCCTTTTTATTCGTACCATTTTATTTCGTGCCATAGTGCGTTTATTGTGTGTATGTTTTAGTCCACCCAAGTGTAATGAATACCTGAAATTATGTGGGGTAAGTAAAGGTGGTTAGTCATTGTGCTGGCCACATGATACCCACCTTAACCGTCAGCCATAGAAACAGACGACCTCTACATCGTCTGCCCTGTCTGAAATGGGTACTTTGATGTTTATGCATGTGTTTTATGTGATGTGTATGCAGAGGCGTAGTGAGAAAAACGTGCGCCCGGGGCAAGATACTTTATTTGCACCCCTACACCATTTTCCATAAACATCACATAGAAATATAGGCCCCATGAGGGTGGCGCCTGGGGCATCGTGTCCGCTTTGCCCCCATCACTACGCCTCTGTGTGTATGTATGTGTTTATTTAGCATTCTACTTTGAGCTCTGAATGTGTCTGTGTTGGGTTCAATTTCATTCCCTTTATTACATCGCACATTTCCCTTAACAGATGGAAGCGATGATGAGTTCCAGATAAGTGACCAGGCTAACAGGGTGGTCAACATGGAAGTAGCCAGTATGTTGGATGAACAGAATGGAACATTTGAGGTAAACACGAGGAGAGCTTCAACAGTAGGGCGTGCTTCTAAGTGAGAGGCCACGGTTCACTTTATAATGTTGTTGTTTTTTTAAAAGTAATTTCTTGTGTAGTCTAAACAAAATAATTATTTCTATTATATATTTTATAGAAATGTCGAAAGTTTCAAAACAAAAAAAAAGTATTATAAACAAGGTTACAAAAGACAGTTTGTGTGGAAACACAAACTCAAAATCGGCCCCCGAAGTAAAATGTTTTACATAATTCGGATGTTCCTTCAGAGTTGAAGATAGTTTACTTCCTAGTCCAAACCTCCCGCAGGACAACGGGGGATGGAAGCAGGCAGGGTTTGAACCTTCGACCGTCGATAAATCCGAACGATTGTCCAGTGCGCAAACCGCACGACCAATGATCCACCCAGGCAGGCTTCAATATTTTCAGAAAGAACATCCGAATGAAATTATATCAAAGACAAATGAGAGATAAGAAAGGAGAAAGAAGGCTAACAGGTCTTGTGTAGTGCCCCAACGAGGGTGTCATGTAGCCAGCACAACGACCAACCGCCTTCACTTTTCCCCTACTAATGTCAGGTACCCATTAGAGCTGGGTAAACTCAGAAGTTGAAAATCCCAATCTTTACCAGGTTTCGAACCCGGGACTCTCGGTTCGGATTACATAATGTAATTGTTTAAATCAGGCTCAATCTCCGAATTCTGAAAAAAAACACGAATTTATCACCATTAATAAATGTTGTAGAAAATGGAGTTTACAAGATTACTATTCGTTTTAAATTAGGTCTAACTTATAATTAGCTTTTTCTCTTTAAAAACTGTTTGCATAACTGATTTTAAAAATTAGAATTTTCGCTTTCAGGAAAAAAAAAATTAGCCGTTGCATCAGAACTTTGAATGGTCTAAAATATTGTGATGTCGGATTTTCACTATCTTTTTTAGTTTACGAGGATCTAAACGGGACGGACGGACAGACGGACAGACATTTCACACAAAACTAATAGCGTCTTTTCCCCTTTCGGGGGCCGCTAAAAATCAGAAATGGTAGGTTATGTTTACTTAAAATATTTTCAAGTGTATTCTCTTATTTCTTTGTTAGCTAATGATTCTGAAATATACTTAAAGATACTCAAACCAAAATCCATTGAGTGCTTATAGAGTTCAAAATTGATACCGTAAACAACACCGTGCGTTTATTTTATTAGAATCTTTAAACTTTGTTTGTGTGTCAATATTTGTTTTCATTGGCTTCAAATATTTAAAAGCAAAAAGTCTTTTAAAATTAATTCAGATTTCAAATTTTAATTGCAAGATTATGGACATAGTTTAAGGTAGCTACTCTCGAGTTTCTAGTTTAAACTAGCCAACAGAATAAGCAAGAATGTAAGTATGTAATGCTTTTTGTCCACCCAACTCTAATGGGTACCTGACTTTAGTTGGGGAAAGTAAAGGCAGTTGGTCGTTGTGCTGGCCACATGACAAGCTGCTCTTTAACCGTTGGCCAAAGAAACAGATTACCTTAACATCATCTGCTATATAGACGCATTGTCTGAAAGTGGAACTTTACTTTTACTTACTTGGCTTTGTCGACATTCGACTTTAAACCTTGAAGTATTCTGATATATTGAAGAGTCTAAGCAAGCTGACTTGAATATCTTTCATCAAGACCTAGTCCAATACAGTGATGTCACTAAGAAAGAGAACTATTTTTTTGTCTGCTTCCAATTTCAGACCATTGCAGATTTCAAAGTCTTGACAGAAACATTGATTTTTAAACTGCCCGAGTATGAGACTGGCTGGCTATCTGATGGAGAGTATGTCCTAGACATACCAAGATGTGGCTACCTTGGACAATATTGTGTATCAAGTGAGTTGCTGGTGAAACTGACAGAAGACAGACTTTTCTTTAAATTCTAGCTTTTATTACATCGGCACTACTTAGGCCGGTTATTATACTTACTTTTAAAAAACTCTGATTACATTTTTTTTTTAATTCTGAAAAACATTTAATACTACAAAATAATCTATTCATTTAATTATTACAATAAGAACACATTATTATTAAGAATTCAACGTTTTTTTCCCACTATTGCGTCAATTTCATTAGACAAGAGTTTCGTTCAAAATCCTTTAATTGTCCATTCATGTTTTTAAATTTTAAATCTCCAAATGGTTGATGAAGTTTTTAAAGTAACTTAACACTATTTGGAAGAGTAAAAAGGACTTTGGAGTATATGTACATCTTTAGAGTATTTAGTTTCAACTCACTTTCTGATTACGTAATATTACATACTTATTGCATGTGTTGTAGGAGTCGTAGGTGAAAAAAGTATATCAATATCCTATTGCAATATTTGTTTCCTGTCCTAAATGCAACTATTTTGTATAACATTTCTTGGAACTAATGAATCACTCATGCATGATCATTAGATTTTTTTAAATGAAAAGAAATATGTGTAGAGTTTCAAGGTGGTGACAATAGAGTAAACATTAGTATAGGAAGTCTAGTGGGCCTACATCAACACTGTAATATTAAAATTAATTAATTGTTGCTTCTGTCATTAGTGAGTTTTATTTCCTATTGACTCAGGTGATTCCAGCCTACAGACTGCCCTCATCGCTTCTTTTCTGATTATTCTTCTCATTATTGGAGTGTCCGCTGTAATTATTCTCAGGTAAAAATTGGTTGATCCCTGAGGTATCTTGTACTCTAAATTACAAAATTTCCAACAACAAAAGAAGATAATTACGTATTGATTTCTAATTGGTTCATTATCAAATTATGATGCTGGTTTTTTTTTAAAAACACTATGATTCGAATTTGTGTGTGTAGACTAATGTTTCAGATGGTGTATATTTACTAACCGTTTGAACTATTAATTTTTACATTCTGATAACATATACATTCAGACTATGTGAAATCAGAGCAACAACAAATTTTATATTGGTTTTTATTCACACTCTGAAGAACAACCATCAGACAAAAACATATAGATAAGTGATGCACAACCTTTTTCAGCCCTGGAATCAAATAAATTGCCGACATGCGTGTCTCGGGCGGAATAATTTGAACAAAAAAAAATTGGTTGGTTGAGCCTAACGAAACTTCTGTTTCAATGTCTACCGCGAGAAGAGGTGTCGAGTGGAGGGATAGCATCTTGGAGCAGGTCGGTTGGGGCTCGGGCTTACTTTGTTCGTCACTGTCCCTAGGTACGTGGTCATGAAGTTTTTATGATTGTGGATGGGCTTATCTTTGATGCCATTCATTTTGGATGGGCTTATCTTTGATGTCATTCATTGTGGATGAGCTATTCTTTGATGCCATTCGTTGTGGCTCTGCAGAAGGTTTAGAAAGTAGTATGTCAAACTTGCCTTTCTAGAAAATCATGGCAATAGCTCCATTCATAGCCAAACTTCTGTTTCAGATTACGCTATATTCAACGTTTGAAAAATTTGCATTGGTGGAGGCTAGAACCAGGAGAGCTCCAGTCCATGAAAGTCCACCTGACAAGGTCTGCTCTTTCAACATCTGTACATCAGGTTTGTTGGCTGGTCAAAAGTTGACAGTAGATCACGTGTACAAGAATTTCTCATCTGGTCAGTGTTCGGTTTATTGCACATGTTCTACTTTCAAGACAGTTCTGCTTATTGATTTGTTTGAACACGAATTGCCCTAAGAATACTTCATTATTATCTTTAGTAGTTGTTTTGTAATTTCCGTTACCTCTTGGTCACCACGACAGCTGCAATACATGTATGAGAAGTGCATACAATATACTAGTATAAAAAAAAGGAAGTACCCTTTTCAAACCTTGTATCTAAAGGGCAGATCATGTAAAGGTCATCTGTTTCTGTGGACGACAGTTTGGATGTTGAAATGTGTGTGTATGTGTGTGTGTGACTATGCGTGTGACTTTGTGTGTGACTATGTGTGCGACTATGTGTGCGATTATGTGTGTATGGCTTCTTTTCGATACTCCTGTTTAGCAACAACAAAGATAGGCTAAAGTGAAAAGCAAATATGTATCTCCCCCCACAGGCCTCATTGAATACACTAGACACTCGTGCCTCAAACAGAGAGCCTCTACTGGGATTTCTGAAGGTAATCAAACGTTTTCTTGACAAACCATCTTTTACGATCTTATGCAGTCCGCGTTTTAATGTGTAGTCGATATTTCAGCAATGATTAGCAATCAGCTCTTACGCTCAGTACCTGTAATACGCTGGCTTTGAATCAGTATTGAGCTGACCATTCCTGTTAAGCATGTTGACTATTCCTGAAAAGAAACAAAATTCTACGTAACCTGTTCATTGGTATCTAATGCAATGCTCACAGAAGACGCTGATTTGTTCAAGTATTTAATAAAAGACGACATAATTCTTAATGTCAATATCTGGCAATATCCATGAACAAACTCTACCACCCAATGTGTCTCCAGGGACAGATTTCACAGATGCATGCACTGCCTCACCTTCACGTCTCGGTCAATGCAGGTCTACTGAAGGAATTTGAAAAGGTGGGTCTATTAAGAACATGATTTCTTTTAGTCATACAAATGACGCTGCTTTGTTTGTTATATACCCGTTAAGATTGACAGCAATGAGAGAGTTGGTTGTAAAGGTGAGCTGCCAGTAGGTCGATGACGTCTCTGTTTAATTGATAATTGTCAGAGACATGAAAGCAGCTAAAACTCAAACTAACAACAGAAGATTGAGAACGCCGGCTTCCAAAAAGTAGCCTAGTAAGATAAACTTGAAACCCTTAAAAATTACGACCGGGGCAACATGCGGTTCGCCGGAGTGCTTTATGCGGCCCTCGGACACCTAAAGAAATCTGGTGTGCCCACACATTACACATAAAAATGTAGATATATTAAAAATAAATAATTGTAAATATCTATAGAAACTATTGAAACTTCTGATTCTTATCACTCATGATGAAGAAACATTGTCTCTAAACGTCATTCTAAAAAGTTTAAAGTAAACGAAGATTATTCTTAATGGAAAAATTTCGAAACATTCAAGACAAACTCAGGCCAGTATTTATTCAATGCTATGAAGAACTGTGTTGAAAGTGTTGGGTTGGCTTGGAACGAGATGGCAAGGGTTACAACGGATGGAGCCCGTGCTATGACTGAGTAAAACAGGCTTTTTAATAAAATGCATAACAAATTTGGCGAATTATATTTGCATGGCCAAAAGGCGTGTGCTGCAGCATAAGTTAAACATCTTGAATTAACGTTTCAGACTTGTAAGACTTTTGAACCACTCAACACGACACCCACAGAACATTTCTACGCTACAACACGATTTAATGAAAACAAAAACTATACTTTTTAAAAAAAAATTTCCAGATTGACATCTTGACTTCATTGGGTATTTTAATGAAGAATGAAAGATCAATAACGGAGTTCGACTATAAGGTCTCTTTGGCGCCATACTTTGGCTGCCTTGAAAGCAAATTATAGTGCAGGGGTTTTGTTATATAACTTTGCATAATATATAGAAATAATTGCGTGAAACTGACATGGTGAAAAACATCACAAGTGTTAACAAATAATTGGCCTTCTAACATCACTTACGAATGTAAATGAAGTACTAGCTTTAACATCACTTACCAATGTAAATGAAGTACTAGCTTTAACATGACTTACGAATGTAAATGAAGTATTAGTTATAACATCACTGATATTTATGTAAATGGAGGATAGCTCTCGATTACTTCCACACTTTCTCCTCAATTCAATGATGCTGAACTTTTCCATAATTTTGTTTTGTCAGCTACATTTGCTGCACGATTATTTGTTATTACAATTTTCTATATATCAATTATGATTTATTTGACCCAATACTACAACTGTATCATAACAATGAATTATTCGACCCAAAGTTACAACTACATTTATTTAAGACAGCAATAACATTCTATTGACCTAGATACGAGACATCAACCATCCCAATTTGCTTCGTGTGCTTGGTGCATGTTTAGAAGGGGATAAAAAGGTGATCATCACAGAGTACTGCCAGAAAGGTACACTGCAGGTAGAGTACTTACCTAGGTTAGTCCACATCCAAATTCTTAAAGTCTAAAGGCGTGAATCTTAACCTCTCTAATTTGAAAGCTTTATCATTTTTCAAACGAAAGGAATCACACAAAATACTTTAATTAAATCTTTATTTGGTTTTCTTTTTTGCACATGTTGCCCAGTACAAAAGAACTACAGTTCTAAGAAATGAAAAAAAAAACACAGTTGACTTGTGACATAGAATTTAGAATATAATGGAGAAAGTCATCTAAATTCCTATAGTTATAGCTTATATCAACAAATAAATGATGATTGAAATGAACGTTAGTGGGTATAAGACTTTTTATGAAGGCTAGATATGTCATCCATCCAGAGTTGTTTGTTTTTCAATGATCCAATTTTGATTTCTTTCTGCACCATTAAAAGCTGCACCACAGTTTTATGTTTGACTTAGTTTTTATATCCTACAATGATTATCTATTAGATTCAATGCATTGTAAAGCGAAGGTTAGTTGCAGTGAATATGTTGGTAACTTTTCTATTTAAATTCGAAAATAAACTTCACTTTTTCTCATAACGAGTCGTCATTGACATTTTATCAGCGGGAACCAATGCCATCTTTCGCAGATTTGTGTCTGTGTATTAGATGTTATCATTTAAATGTACCTTTTCAAACATTTATTTGAAAACTTAAGGATACTTTAATTTCTAGAGAGTTCGGTCAGTCAATTTAAACTTAATTTTTTTTTCACCAAAAAATCCACCAAATATTTCATTTAATGGCATGTTGTTAATACAAATATAATCTAGCTGTTTTGATATTTTTCTTTCTGCAAGTTGTTGTTAATGGACGCAAGTTTTAAACTTGATTCTGTGTTTGCTTTGTGTATAATAAATGACATTGTTAGGGTAAGTGTAATTTCTTCAAATACTATTCTTTCACTTTCTATGGACATCTTTATATAACAATCAATCCGTTGTAAATAAAGAAACTGATTCAACAGCAACATTGCCCCTTCAATATTGTTTCTCTCCAGGCACTTGCCTATCTTCACAAGCACCCAATCCGCGTCCATGGGCGTCTCACAAGTGAGGTCTGCATGATTGATTCACGTTTCTCAGTCAAGGTGGGCTACTATGGACTGCCTTCTATTTACGGGTCGATCAAAGAGGTCAACAAATCGCTGGGTAATCAAAGGTCTTGTGTAGAACGATGGCGTCACTATGGTCGGTGTCACTCGGTGCGATTAGTTAGTGTTGTCATCCCCCACAGAATACGCCTTTCTAAAACTCATTTGTTGCCCCGTGCAACATAAAAGAAAGAGTTAATTATCTATTTGGAATGAAACACAGATGTGAAATGTGAACCTATTTTCTGATTTGTTTCGGACATTTTATCCATTTGAATTGGGTGTATCCACCCTGATGTGCGTCACTAGATGCAATCCGCACCTCTAAAACTACGTAGCGACGCTGCTGATGGAATATATATATATTAATAAATATATATAAATATATATACATATATACAGTGCTTTTGTTACGGTAATTAATTTTTAATTATTACATTTCTTGTTTATTATAAATTTATTAGTAGTTAAAAAAAGCAATCCATCACTGAGTTCCGGCATCTATTCTTTAAAAAAAAAAAAGCACTGTATATATTTATAATTTTAAAGAGAGCTATAACTTAAAAATGATACATAATAATTGTATTTTAATTTTTATAATTGAATAGAAATATTCCTCCTTTAAATAAAACAGAAATATCAAGTAATGTGATTGTTTTGCAAACGAATCATCAAGCAAGAAATTGAAAGCACTCCTTGTTTTGTGCATATGTGTAACTATTCTCCTTTCTGCTGCTAAATTAGCTTGTTTTTGATGCCGATAATTCAACTCGTTTACCATTGACATTCATCAGAAGTAGACAACATATGGCTAGCCCCTGAACTTGCGCACTGCCCAGATATCTCAACACAGAAAGGAGATATCTACAGTCTTGCTGTTATAATGTCAGAAATCCTTGCCCATGATGACATTAGCACCATCAGCAAAAATCACAGCGCGTCGCGAGGTATGATATTAGTTCTAGATCTTAGTTATAATTGTGTTTTTTTATTTCTCCGCTTCTAAAAGAGGAGGGAGGAAGCTGGGGAAGCATATTATAGATCTAAAAGTTAAATAGTAACAAGATTACAAAGACAGTTTGTGTGGAAACACAAACTCAAAATCAACCCCCTAAGTGGTCCACACAAGCAGGTAAAAAGGCAGGTTTCAATATTTTCAGAAAGAATATTAGAATGAAATTCATTCAAAGACAAATGAAAGTGAAGAATGGAGATAGAAGGTTGACTGATCTTATGTGGTGCCCCAACGGAAAAATGTATAGGTGAAAGTGAAGGTGAAGTTAGGTGTGAACCTGGCCTTACTGATGTCATATAATGATTATCTAATTGATCTAATTGTTTTGTAAAGGGTCTATCTCTTATTCAAAGCCTCAAAGTAAAAAACATTTCCGTAAAAAAAAACAACCTTTTTTAGTTTAGTGTTTTGTCAGTATAGGACAGCGCTGCAGTTCAAGCGATAATAGTAACAAATACTTATTAATTGTTGTTTAAAATATGTTCCACTTATATGAAAATTAAATAGCTTTTCTCTTGGAAAAAAAGTTAACATTTTTTTGTAAATGTAGTAGTTAGTATGAGAGAACTAATTTAACTTAGCAATACATTTGAAACAAAAATAATATTTTTTTGACAAAAAATCTAAAACCGTTTGCATAAATGTGTTAAAAGTATGGTAAATTTTCATCTCATTTACTACATAGCCTTCCGTGTTTGCTAGTATTAATAGTGCATGGTTGTAAAAATGTATTTTTATGAAAAAACTGCTTGCATAATTGATTAGAAAAATTTAAATTTTCGTTTTTAGAAAAGAAAAAAGTAGCCGTTGCATCAGAACTTTAAAAGGTCTAAAATATTAGGATGCGGGATTTTCAATATCTTTTCTAGTTTACGAGATGTAATCATGACGGACTGACGGACAGAACACACTAAACTAATAGCGTCTATTTCCCTTTCGGGGGCCGCTAAAATTCTAATTCAGTAACTTAAGAATCAATCAAAATGTTTATACGTGTGAAAATATTTCAAAAGGATCTTTGTTCGACAGTACAGTTAGTTTATTCTAATTAAATATTTCTAGCATTGTGTTCGCTGATTTCGAATCATATCATCAACAAAAATCCTATCACATGTTAGATAGTAGTAGTAGTAGCCAAATAAACTTTTAAAATTGTTATTCATTGTTATCTTACCAGTTTTACTACTAAATAAAAAAACAACAACAGTGTGTTGAAATATTACAAATACTAGTGCACTATAGCATAACGCTAACTTAATTGCCATTCAGTTTTCTTTGCATTTTTTTCCGAGTTGTTCTTAATCTTTAATTTTTAATACTTATATATTTTTGGTCAACAATTCTCATGAATGTACACTTCCTAACCTTTACACCGTTGTGTGCTAGTTACAAGTGCAAAAAGACAAGAGGAATCTATTCTGAGTTCAAAGGTTAAAGATTCCAATGATATGCTTGCCATGGAACATTTGATGAGGGAATGCTTAGCTAGAGACCCAGACAAAAGACCCTCGATAGACAGAATCCATGGAATAATGCACGCACTTATGTTGTAAGTGGACTAGATATGTTAGTATTAGGGTTATGTCCATATGTCTACAGTTCAATTAGTTCAGTTACATAAATAGTACAGAAAACATATTAAAAAACATAATCGGTAGTTTTTTTAAATAATGGGTATCTAGAATAAAGATTTATAAAGACATATGAAACAAATAACAAAGTATGAAAGACACAAACAGGTCTCAATGGCATTTTACGTCTCCAAAGACAATCTGTTTGTAGCATCTCATGTGGATCAAGAAGCCAATCTTTGAAAGACATAGATAGACTTATAGATAGACATATATAGACTTAGACTATAGATAGACCATAGACAATAATAAATATAGACTGGCCGATTAAAGAGTTTTATGAAACGAAAATTTGTGACTTGCAATTTTGTGTACTTTATTATACAGCATTTATAACCAGTATAAAAGTTAAGTATTCATATCTATTTCAGCCACACACCTATATATATTGTAAATAAGGAGGCAGTGTAGTTTTGTTTAATCTCTAAGAATGAAGATCATGCAATTTTTCATAATTCGGAAATCCGAATACAATAGATATACATGTTTTCAAGTTACATGAAGTTACTTCCTTCGGCCAGTCTATACTCATTTATGTCTATGAGATAGACTTATAGATAGACTTATAGATAGACTTATAGATAGACTTATAGATAGACTTACAGATAGACTTTATCGTTTATCTTGCCACCTTCAGGTTAAACCCTAATCGTCTACGGCGGTGGAATGTATTAAGTTTTTTTCTCAGTTCCTGTCAAGAGTAAGGGGTCCATATTTCACTGCCATATATCTAAGCGTTTTATTCACAGGTTTTACAGACTAGGGCTTCAGTAGTACAAAGCATTGCCATTGTCTTTTGTTCTGTATCCGTGACAAAATTGTCCATTGCCTTAGCTAACATGTAATACATTAATGTCTTTATCGATTACCTTGTCGTTTTAGATAATGAAGCCATGGGTCCCCAAAGTCTTGTAGAATGTTAACTCTTATACTAAGTACATCATGATTTTGTAATTAGACATATTGCGCTACAATAATAGATTGCTTAATTTGCTGACTATAATAGGTCTATTTACTAATACTAATAATACTAGCTTCATTTTAAGAAATAGATCTATTCATTTGGTTTGACTATTTATCGTTGTAATTTTAATTGTTTTAAAGGCGTTCCAACCAATCTGGCAGCCTTGTAGACAACTTACTTCAAAGACTTGAGAAGTACAGCAGCAACTTGGAGAGAATCGTGGACGAGAAGGTGGAAGAACTCAGACAAGAAAAACACAAATCAGAAGAACTATTACGTCAGATGTTGCCGACGTAAGACAATGTATAGTTTATGTAATTAAATATACAGCCAAAGATGTCAGACAATTTATAGTCTATGTAATTAAATATACAGCCAAAGATGTCAGACAATTTATAGTTTATGTCATTAAATATACAGCCAAAGATGTCAGACAATGTATAGTTTATGTCATTAAATATACAGCCAAAGATGTCAGACAATGTATAGTTTATGTCATTAAATATACAGTTAAAAATGTCAGACTGTATAGTTTATGTCATTAAATATACAGCCAAAGATGTCAGACAATTTATAGTTTATGTCATTAAATATACAGCCAAAGATATCAGACAATGTATAGTTTATGTCATTAAATATACAGCCAAAGATGTCAGACAATGTATAGTTTATGTCATTAAATATACAGCCAAAGATGTCAGACAATTTATAGTTTATGTCATTAAATATACAGCCAAAGATATCAGACAATGTATAGTTTATGTAATTAAATATACAGCCAAAGATGTCAGACAATGTATAGTTTATGTCATTAAATATACAGCCAAAGATGTCAGACAATGTATAGTTTATGTCATTAAATATACAGACAAAGATGTCAGACAATGTAAAATTCATTCAAATATGAGCCTGATATGCTTACAATTTAATTTGTTTTTCTCATACATAAACTATTATGTTAAGTCACTCCGGATGCCAAAATAACTTTAGACTGTTTTTTTTAAGTATGTTATTAACCATTCAGGTATTTATGGACCAAACAAAAAGTATTTTTTTCTTATATAATAAAAATGCATGGCATGAGTCAACAGTTTGGAAGAAAATGTATAAAAATAAATGATGAAGAAAGTGCACGCATGTGTTATGGGTCCATGTAGTAGGCATGAAGGATACCTAAGTCTAAACATTTAAGAGTTGTAGTCTATCAAACATCGTTTTTAGATTGTAATGTATCTTCTCAAAACATTCACATACAAATCGAACGCAATAGTTCGCATCACATAGAGTGGCTACATTTGCTGAGTAAACTAGTTTGAGTTGGCCTCCTTCAGTCTTAGAGCAACTATGGTTCATCTCGAACACTTTTTTCATGTGACTGTGGAGCCCTGTTTTGGTGACACACTCCCGTCCACAAATATCGCAGGTTAAGGTGGCTTTCGCTTTGGTGGTAGAGGAGCTGGTCATTTTTTCGTACAGCGCCCTTTTCTTCCAGAGCTGAGGCCCATGTTTTTTCACTGTCCATAGCTTCCTTGGTCACCGTCTCTCTCCATCTAGTGCGGGTCTAGGGCTAATGGTCCTAATGGACATTATCAATGTTCACTGTTTTGAGGTCCCGTTTGATTACATCCACGTTACGAAGGTGGTGGCGACCAGTTTTTCTTGAGCCAGACGCGAGTAGCGGGTAGAGAATGACTTTCGGGATGCGTTTGTCCTCCATCCTGCGAACATGTCCAAGCCAGCGCAAGCAGCGTTGTCTAAGGTCTGTAAAGATGCTGAGAAGACCTGTTGGCTCAAGGATCACATATTGCATACTCTTTCTTTCCATGTTTGAGTAATTATCACAGAAAGATAAGTAATTTTATTTTATTTGACAATAGATATCAATAGACATCATAGGAAGAGTGTTGGCCGAGTGGCAAAGCGCTTGTCTTTCGAATCGGAGCTTCCCAGGTACGAATCCTTGTGAAGACTGGTATTTATTATTTCGGGATCCTAAGGGTGCATCTGAGTCCACCTAGCTTTAATGGAACCTGGTATGAGGAAAAAGTAAAGTGCTTGCCACATGAAACCCTCGTTAACCGTGGGCCTCAGAAACCGAGATACCTAACAAATAATTAATTAATAATAGTTAACTAAACATTATTTTTATTGATTCTTGTGTTGTCAGGTAAAAGAAATAATTGTGCAAACTTTCAGCTTGATCCGAGATTGCGTGTAGGAGAAATAACATGTACAAACTATTTACCAGACAGACAGTGTGAGTTGATATAAACTTTGAAATGAAAAGATACGCTTTCTATTTTAGCATGTTTGTGTTAAGACAATTATTATATCTCAATTAGAATTGTTACAAAATTATGAAAAATAAAAAAAAGTGAAGTTGAGGGTGGTTTGATATTTGAAATTTGATATACATCGAAATAACATTTTTTGTATTGTACTTGTCATGTTTGTGTGTGCGTTTAAATTCTCCACATGCCAAAACTATATAGTATAATTACATTTTAAAAAAATTTTAGCCCAGTAGCTGACCGACTGAAAGCTGGTCTCCTGGTAGAGCCAGAGTTCTACGACTGTGTAACAATCTACTTCAGTGACATTGTTGGCTTTACAGATATTTGTTCTATGTTAGAACCTGTACACATTGTCAAGATGTTGAATGATTTGTACTCGTGTTTTGATGGAATTATTGAACATTTTGATGTCTATAAGGTGAGACATTTGAATATTTGTGGGTCTTAAACCTACGTCAACAGTTATGTAAGTGTATTTGTGTTTTAATTGTCAGTTTTAAAGTAAAGCTTTGAGTGTTTTCTCAGATCAATAAATGAACATTGTTTTCTAGAGATCGATACATAGCAGCTTACACACATTCTATATAAAATCTAAAATTATAAAAATATAACATATAAACATTCCGAATGGTTGAGTAAAAAAATGTAGGAAAAAAGTTTCTCTTAGTCAATTGTTTAATATTCAAGAGAGGATTATTTAAGCCTATCTCTCTATGATTCTTTATCAAAGGTTGGAACTTTATTTTATTGCAGGACAGGCGAAAACTACTGAGAGGGTTCATATATTTGTTATGTTCTATACCAGTGATGCCCAAAGTACGGCCGCGATGTGGTTCCATCCGGCCCGCCGAAACGTCGGCACGAGAAGTTAAAAATCCCCCCCCCCCTTAAAAATAGTTGTAAATGTATCTTTACCTTCGTTAGAGCCCTCACTGTTTCTGTGATGGATTGATAGCATGGCCTTTAACGAGTGTGCGATTATGAGTTTATGAAATGGAACTCTGAATGTAGAATCTACCAGGAAAAGTGAATGTATCTTTTTTGTGGAACATGATAATAAGCCAACATATTTGTTTTCTAAGGAAAGTCTGGCTGTTTCAAACAAAATAAACCAAAAAAAAAAACAAAAAAAAACAAAACATATACAGTGACATTATAAAACAAATATAAAGACCCTCTTGGTTTGAGCCAAATCAAAAAGGTTGGTTAAACTGCACCTAGAGATTGGAGGACTGATGAGAATATTTACCGAAGAGAGACAAGAAAATAAGTAGGTGGTAAAAGTAGCTAAAATGTTGCTCACATTTGAAGTAGAGAAATGAAACTATTTTAACTTTTAAGACGCGTAAAAAATGATAGACTTTAACTATACCATTAATTAATGTAAGTACTAGATCCAATAGTTTCAAATGGTTTCAGGTGAATTTTTATTTCATTTTTCGTACCTTTTTGTTGATGTGACCCGCGACACGCGTTGCGATAGTTAAAATGGCCCGCAGGTCGAATAAGGTTGAGCATCACTGTTCTATACCATATGGCTAGCGATGGAAAATTCTCGATTAGACTAAATCCCCGCTCAGAACATTCAGCTTGTTACTTTAGCAGACGACTGTTTGACGTAATCATAAAATATGTCATACTATTTCAGGTAGAAACCATAGGCGATGCCTACATGGTGGTCTCTGGATTGCCGACCAGGAACGGAAACGAACACGCCCGTCAAATAGCTCGCATGTCGTTGGTACTTTTAACAGCTACATCAAGTCTGGAACCAGTAAACACACCAACACTTGACAGAATCAAAATTAGGATAGGATTGAACTCAGGTATGGACTTTTTTTTTCAAGAATCCATAGACTAGATTTAAATTCCTTTTAGTTTTTCTAAGAGTTTGGAATCTAAGAAAAATGAATTAGGGGAGGGAACTCTGATATTTCGACCGGTAAGGGGAGTTAAATACATTTTAGCAAAATTTAGCGAATTTCTTCTCCATGTACAGATAATTTATCTAGAAAAAGGCACTACTTTCTTATAATACCACTACGCTGCACCTATAGGTCTTTTTCAAGCTCCGCTCCTGAGGATACCTTCAGTTTCTCAGACCTATCGATAAAGAACTCCTCTTGTGTTTGACAGGTCCAGTCTGTGCCGGTGTGGTGGGTCACAAGATGCCACGCTACTGTCTATTCGGTGATGCGGTAAACATTGCGTCCCGCATGGAGTCTAATGGGAGCGGTAAGTAAAACAAATTTTCCCCCTAAGAAAATCGATAAATTAAACTCGCCTAAACTAAGAAGCCTCGATTTCAACTATAAAATTCGATTAATGATATCTCTATATGCCCAGTGGATCTCTCACTAAAAATAAAGCAGATTTAATGTAAACAAGATTAAGAAGAGAGAGAGAGAGTTTGAAGTGTCCCCACCAGATCCAACCATGGACAAATAATATTCAGGCCATGGCCTTGTTTAATCTTATAAGTCAAAACAGTAATTTCATACCATCATTAGCTTTCAATTGAAACTGAACAAAATATCATAAGAGCGAATCTAATATGGCACTGTATTATATCGGAAAACAAACAGAAAATCCTATAATTGCTAATGATACTTCAAGACCTTTAAGCAAGATAATTAATGTGATATAAATCACAAGAGAGAGTCCAAAGTATCATTTGACGTTGTTTTTCAGTCGAAAACAAACTATCATCAATAATGAGATTTTTTAAAATTTTTTTTTTACCAAAAAAGAGATATCAGCTTATTATTACCTTTTGTAGTTTATTTCAAAAGAAAACTTTCAGAAGATAAACCTAGACTTGCACCAGAACTTTACTAGATCTAAAATATCATAATATCAGATTTTCAATCTTTTCTACCTTTTGCAATCTAAGACGGTCGGACGAACAGACAGACCACGCAAAACACTACTAACGACTTTTACACTTTCGGTAAACGCTAAAAAGGCTTTTTTTAAATTTCTGATTTCTCTTAGGGCATGCAAGTTCCAAATAAAAATCTTTCATTAAAGAACGTATGATTGTTTGAAAGCTATTTAACAAAGACATTACGCTATAGTGCAATTTTAGAAATATATTTCATATTCATACAACAGAATTGCTGTGAACTCTTTCTCACTAGTAGCATTGCAGACTGCAAATTGTTTTGACCAAGCTGAAGCGACTTAAAACGTACACAACTTTTAAATTTTGCTGGATCTTTATACTGCATAGTAATTTTATTACGTTTAATGTTGAGAGACATTGATAGACTCAGACAAGCTAATGAAAGACGTTATCTTTTGTCAAAAAAAAAAAAAAGGGAGGATATCCATTTTTCTAAAAGGAAAAGAAAAAAACAAGATTATTGCCCTTTCAGATTTACTCAGTGCACACTCTTAAAATAGAAAGATTAGAAAAAGAATCTTGTTTACTATTTATTCCATTCTAAAGAAATAATACCTACCCACAGAACCAAAAGTACTATAAATCCAATTTAAGACTGCATTACAATGCTTACAATGAAGTTTTAGCGGCTTTTCATCTACACATATTTGGACTTTTTTTTTATAAAGGGGTAGGTTGACATATGGTCTCTAGAGATAGCTAGTAAAATAGCCGGCCTGTATACTACCCAATCAATATAGTGCTTGATTCTTGGTCTTCTCCATAGAACAAAAAATAGGAAAAATTCACTGATACTTTTTTTCATTAAAAACACTGCAAGTTATATTACAAGTCATTTAAACACTACTAGATACAAGACATATACAGTTCAATTGTTTTTTAATCCATTTTTTTTTCTTCAGTTTTTTAAACACGAGTTAATTTTTTAATATAATAAAATGTTTCAAAATAATTAACGTCCTTTTCTAAACTTTTTTTTAAGAGTCCAAAATTCATACCAGTTTGAGTACAGCCAAAATATTGAAGACATTTGGAACATTTATTCTTGAATCTAGAGGTGTTGTATCTATTAAGGTAAGAACGGGAGGGGGGAGACCGTTGCAATTCGATAGATATGACAGTATTTCACAATAATAGGTGGCGCCGTGTGAAAGAAGGATAAATGAAACTCGCTGGAAGAAACCAGAAATGTCTAGAATCTATATTCTTCTCAAGAGATAGTCAAATCTCTGTCTTTTTTGCTCTTGTTTGGTAAGCTCTTGTTTAGTAAATTCCTTTTTTGGTAAGCTCTTGTTTAGTAAATTCCTTTTTTGGTAAGCTCTTGTTTAGTAAATTCCTTTTTTGGTAAGCTCTTGTTTAGTAAATTCCTTTTTTGGTAAGCTCTTGTTTAGTAAATTCCTTTTTTGGTAAGCTCTTGTTTAGTAAATTCTTTTTGGTAAGCTCTTGTTTAGTAAATTCCTTTTTTGGTAAGCTCTTGTTTAGTAAATTCCTTTTTTGGTAAGCTCTTGTTTAGTAAATTCCTTTTTTGGTAAGCTCTTGTTTAGTAAATTCCTTTTTTGGTAAGCTCTTGTTTAGTAAATTCCTTTTTTGGTAAGCTCTTGTTTAGTAAATTCCTTTTTTGGTAAGCTCTTGTTTAGTAAATTCCTTTTTTGGTAAGCTCTTGTTTAGTAAATTCCTTTTTTGGTAAGCTCTTCTTAGAAGGGGATGGAAAAAGAAAAGGTAAAGAAAACAAGAATACATTTCTCTTGTAGATCTTTGTTTGCGTGTAAGGCGTTAAAAAATATTTGTAATGTGATCTGGACCACATCATTGTACTCATAGTTCCTTCTGAAGTGTGATCTGGACCACATCATTGTACTCATAGTTCCTTCTGAAGTGTGGTCTGGACCACATCATTGTACTCATAGTTCTTTCTGAAGTGTGGTCTGGACCACATCATTGTACTCATAGTTCCTTCTGAAGTGTGGTCTTGACCACATCATTGTACTCATAGTTCCTTCTGAAGTGTGGTCTGGACCACATCATTGTACTCATAGTTCCTTCTGAAGTGTGGTCTGGACCACATCATTGTACTCATAGTTCCTTCTGAAGTGTGGTCTGGACCACATCATTGTACTCATAGTTACCTCTGAAGTGTGGTCTCAATGTCTGAATGTAGTAGCAACAACGTTCTCCGAGCTAACAACCACGTCTACAACACTTTCGCCCCGTACACGTCAATTTTATATGGAGGAGGGAGGCTTGCGGTTGTTTCTACTTTAAACCCGCCTTTCTACTAGCATAACTTACCAAAAAACAGATGGCCCTTGAGTGCACTCTACTGAGTTTTTGTTTTACACAAACTCTGCTTGAAATCTTTTGTATTTTATGAAACCGGAACATCGTTAGTCCCAAAGTTTCTCTATTTCTCCAGGGCAAAGGGAAAATGGAGACTTTCTGGTTGATGGGAGAGAATGTCTAAGTGTCAAGGAATGGTGACCAAACACGTGACCCGTGGGATGTTCTAGATCTACTTTAGACAGAATAGAAATTCTACGCAGCAATCTTTTGAACCTGGTCATGGCAGACGTGGCAAGCAGCACCATGCTACATTATGTCTGATATTTACTTTAAATCATTGCATCGATTAAAGAGACTCATGATTCGGTCACTGGGTGTGTCAAACTGATGTACAGGCACAATATACTCCATTGAATCTACTAGTTAAGTAGCGAACAGACAGATTGTATGGATACAGTTTCGTTTTTGAAGTGCATCTAAAGATATAAATAGTGATGTTTTTTGTTAAAGATATTACGAATAGATTGATAAACGCAATTAGTGCTATCCTTACAAATAGTCGGTTGGAGTGTTTCATTGTGAAATCTCTTGGTTAATTTTATGTTATACTGAGCCGGCATTCCTACATATAAAAATGTAACGATTTAACTTAATAAAAACTTTAAAAAAAATAAAAGTGTATATTTACAATTATTGTTAATTGTTCTCCCCCCCCCCCCTTTCCATTTCTGCACAATTAGAACTTTTCAAAAAGTAAATAAAATTATTTGAGTATTTTGAAACTAAATCAAATGTCTTCAGTTTTAAACCAAAATGTGTTGTGTGTGTGTATTAGCAATAAACAAAATGTTTTTGTCTTTTTTTTTGTCAACAATAAAGCAGAGGCTAAAATTACATTTTCTTTGTGGTTTCATTTCTTTACAGTCGAAACAAAGTACTTTATAGTGAATATACCTAAATAAATGTATACATGTATTTGTTGTATAATCGTTGTTTGATTAATGGACACACAATATGTAATGGATTTGTTATTGTTAAGAGCAATCGCCAATCAATAGACAATTTTGAAAATGTAGTTTATTAGCCTTTGGTCACTTTTAAAGGAAAACACTGATTGAAAATGAGCGTATCTTAAAGAAAGGCAGTAGTAGTAGAAGCAAAGCAAATGAAATGGTTTATAATGAATTCAAATATTAATAACATTGTTACAGCTAACCTCTCACAATGTTGGATCATGGACAGTCGATCTTTTTTACAGCATCCTTTCTCGAGTCATCTTTTGAGTTGGTTCTACATCTTGATATAGTCAAACTATTTTTTAAATTATATTTTCATTTCATGTCGTCTGGTGCTTCAGGAATGTGCTTTCTTTTCGCGTGGTCACAGTTCACTTCTGACTGATAGATGTTTACTGAAGAATGTTTTCATGTCTGACTGATGGATGTTTACTGAAGAATGTTTTAATGTCTGACTGATGGATGTGTGTTCACCACAATGTACACTTTCAAATTCTTTAGTTAGCTAACAAACTGGCGAGATTCACGTGTCATTATAATGCAGAGCGTTAAATTTGGTCACTACACGATCTAGATTTAGTCCATTGCAAACAAATGTGCAAATTACAATAATGTTGTGTTTTTCTGAGATAATTAAATCAAACAGTGTTATACTAAGATAAAAAAAAGGTTTATAAAGTCATACTCATATTTGGCTGATGGCGAGATTATGTATAAAATTAACTTAAAGTTGTGCACAAATCAGATGAACCTTCTCAACAAAGTACTCTTTATCTCGTGTTTATTGAACTCTGTTTTACTGCCTAATGACTATTTAGTGATGTGAACACATGCTTAAGACATGTATTTCATTAGTGTTACATTAGTCGAAACAAATTGTAACATTTTCTATAAACGGAATTCATACCTAAGGCATACACAGACTTTTACTCAAAACCTATCAAGGTATCGATCCACTATTTCCCCCACACCAAAAGTCAAATACTGTCTAACACGTTGAAATGAAGGTTTGGAGATTAAATTCAGTCGTTGACTTGAGCTTAGTTTAGCTCGAGCTAAAATGTGAACGTCTGAAGTCACAAACAAAGAAATCCTCAGAGTTAAAGCACGCAGTCGTGTAACAAACAAAACTTCTACCTTTTAAATTATGAACGAGATCAAAATTCAAAATATAATTTTACGAAACAAACAAACAAAATGCATCCATTATCTAGATTACTACAAGATTGCTAATCATGTTTGTCGTGTGGGCATGGAGAAACGTTCCGAATGTACAAACATGGAATTACATGTGTGCCACTTGCTGGAGGTCAATATTGAACATTTTTACAATGACGTGTTCAGAGCACTTGAACGTCAATTTAAACATCGTTAGACCAGTACAACAAATGTCAACAGCAATGGGTTCGAATCAAGAAAACTCAAATTCTGATACATAAGGAAATAATGGTCTTACTTCAAGTGCTGATATAATCTGCTAGTCAAACACTAGATTTAAAACAATACATTTTAATGTCATCAGGTAATCGATCAAACACTATGGTGCAGTGCATTTTAATTTTTAAAAAATCGTAGGATTTAAAACTTTACGTTTGTAAATTGAATTAATTGAAGTTTCTAAAACGAACAAATGTTTTGCAATTAGGGTTCACACATTCGGAACAAACATTGTGTCGCTATTCAATAAAACACTCGCTGTTCTTTCTGAAAATTTTCTTGAACGAAATATAACTTCATAAATGTATCTTTTGAAAGATTTAAGTGCACTGCATGTCTCTATGATATAAATGATTGTAACAATCTAGGGAAAATGAACCGTATAATCAGGGGAGATAAAAAAACACATCTTTGGCATCAACAGAGAGAGAGAGAGAGAGAGAGAGAGAGAGAGAAAGAATGTGAGACATATATATATATATATAGGAAGAGAGACAAGAAAGACAGAATGAGCGAGAGAATGTGAAAGAGAGACACAGAGAGAGACAGACAGACCAAGAGAGAGAGAGAGAGAGAGAGAGAGAGACGGGGATAGATAGAGAATGTGTGTGTGTGTGTGAGGTAGAGAGAGTGAGAGAGAGAGAGAGGTGAATATGTGTGTGAGAGCGAGAGAGAGTCAAACTGGAAACGGAAACCTCTTCTAGTTTTTGAAGAGATTCGATTGAATAGGAACACTAAGAGAACATCATTTCTTGAAAAGTTTTACTGGAAGTCCTCAATTCCCTGGCAATGGCTTTTCTAGGATTAAAATCAAATGTAAACATTATGTCGAAGTTTTTAACACCTTTTTGAGTTGATTAGAGACGACTGTTAATCAGAAAAGGTAAAATACAGGTTCTAGGGCGTGTAATACACATTAAATAATTGCTAATAAGGACCAAAAAGTAACAAGTCTAATTACCGTACCTCTATTTAATTTGTAACTTCGTGGAAACTTCAAAAAGCTAAAACCTGGCTGGGTGGACGCGATTCTCGAAAACGCTCTAACGATTTTCCTAGAAATGCGACAGTTGCTGTATATCATTGGGAAAAGAATTACTAGCTCGTTGGCCACAATTTGAAAACTGCAGTTTGACCATTGTCATTGTTCAAAGTAAAAAAAAATGAAAGAAATGTAAATTTGGTTAGAGAACGAGAACATGGCGCTATCTTGAACTTCGGCTATTTCCGCATTTAGTAAAGATTTTAATAAATCAATGTTCGGAAACATTTTGCGTGTCGTCTTCTTAATTCTAGATCCTCGCAATGGAATAGTGTTAATGGAACAGTGTAGATCTATACATTCGCTTAACCATTTTACAAAGCTTCTGTCAACTAACTCTGTCTGTCTCGGATCAAGCTGAAACTTCGCACATTAATTCATTGCAATAGACAAGACATGAATAGACATGAAAAAAATAGTAACCAATTGGACAATTAATTACTGGTGATTCATGTTATCATTTAATAGAAACAAGGGAAACTAAAACTATAGTATTCACAGATATGGCAAATTTTCTGGATTTAGACCCCTTCAATAATTGTTAACGCTATTTCTCCCTCATGCATTCTTCGATCAAGTTGATACGTTAAACAATTATCTATTGTATCTACAAATCATACATCAATAAACAAAAATACCTTATTAGTCAATTCATTATTGGTAATCAATCCTTTTGTTTGATATCGAATAAGGGAAATAACTTGTACATTATTGGTAGATATAGTATTGAGGACGGAGTTCTTCTCCTATAGATAAGCTTTGTTTATTTTTAAACGATTTAAAAAAATATTTTGCTTGTTTTAAATCTTACATTCATTAGTTATTATACGAAAAATAATCGCTTTATAATTTGTTTCATGGAGGTATTGTCTTTTTTAAAGACGTATTCAACATACTTTTCTTGTTTACTGCCCTTGTAACAATTTATGATTGGACATATTCACCCCCCACGTTTGTGACCCGTATTGTATTCGTATCAATACGACACAGTATAAACATTTTTTTTAGACAATTGATTTACCACACTCATCTATTTTACTCGTACCTCTCGAAAACGGCTCTTACGATTTTCCTAGATTTTCGCATAGTCACTTCCTAACAAGGGGATAATCACTTCTTCTATTGTTACTAGTTTATTTAAGTCGCGTTATAAATAGTAGAGTACAATGAGATGTACACAGCCCAGTCGTAATGTGACTTACTTCAATATCTGAACATACAAAGTTGTTAGAATTCAATTCAAAGACATTTTTCTCTTGATCAGAAATATTGATTAAAGTGTAATCAATACAGAACATAATGAGAACATAGTCATAAGCAGTTCTGAAATAGAAAGAAAGAGACACAGAGAGAGAGAGAGAGAGAGAGAGAGAGAAAGGGATAGGAAGAGAGAGATAGAGGGTTAGAAAGTGAGAGAAAAGTATTTAGTGAATGAAGGATGGAGTTGCGAGAGAGAGAGAGAGAGAGAGTGAGTGTGTGTGTGTGAGAGAGAGAGAGAGTTGGTAAAACTAATCAGAATTTCATAATTCTAATTTTGTCTTGCTAATACCAAACACATACACAGGATACTTTTAACAGAATCGTTTTAATTAGTTGTTGCAATGGACTCCACTGTCCACAGCATTCTGAAAATTTAACAACGTGAACAAAGCGATACATCAACAGTAAGTGACTTCAGAGAGAGTTCTTTAAACTTTATACGCACACATTACAATTGATTTTGTTTTTGTGACGCTTAAATATTTTTATAAGTAATTTATAATCGTGTCTGCACATTTTAAAATTCCTATTAAATTACTTTAAAGATAATTAACTAATGCAGGTCTGTAGATACATGGGAGGAGCGATGCAAGCCTTTATAGCCTAGGCTGATACCCTAATCACCTTCCATGTTACTTTTGGTATGGAACCGTACTTCTGTTGAGTAGAAACTGGCTAAATGGAATTATAATAAAAGCCCAAAACATTTCGCAAACAAAAATAGCATCAAGAAAAAAAACTCTCCTTTGTAAACGGAAAGAAACTCTAAAGCCACGCAAACTTTTATAGGCGCTCAAGGAAGATCAGAACAATTTGACCTTTCTTTCTCAAGGTCGGGTAGTTTAAATTTTTTTTATCTTTTTCCTTTGATCATCAATCAGTTGAACAACAACGTGTCTTAATGAGAAAGTAGACAGGCCTGAATGAGAAAGTAGACAGGCCTGAAAGAGAAATTAGACAGGCCTGAATGAGAAAGTAGACAGGCCTGAAAGAGAAAGTAGACAGGTCTGAATGAGAAAGTAGACAGGCCTAAATGAGAAAGTAGACAGGCCTGAATGAGAAAGTAGACAGGCCTGAATGAGAAAGTAGACAGGCCTGAATGAGAAAGTAGACAGGCCTGAATGAGAAAGTAGACAGGCCTGAATGAGAAAGTAGACAGGCCTGAATGAGAAAGTAGACAGGCCTGGATGAGAAAGTAGACAGGCCTGAATGAGAAAGTAGACAGGCCTGAATGAGAAAGTAGACAGGCCTGAATGGGGAAAGTAGACAGGCCTGAATGGGAAAGTAGACAGGCCTGAATGAGAAAGTAGACAGGCCTGAATGAGAAAGTAGACAGGCCTGAATGAGAAAGTAGACAGGCCTGAATGAGAAAGTAGACAGGCCTGAATGAGAAAGTAGACAGGCCTGAATGAGAAAGTAGACAGGCCTGAATGAGAAAGTAGACAGGCCTGAATGAGAAAGTAGACAGGCCTGAATGAGAAAGTAGACAGGCCTGAATGGGGAAAGTAGACAGGCCTGGATGAGAAAGTAGACAGGCCTGAATGAGAAAGTAGACAGGCCTGAATGGGAAAGTAGACAGGCCTGAATGGGAAAGTAGACAGGCCTGAATGAGAAAGTAGACAGGCCTGAATGAGAAAGTAGACAGGCCTGAATGAGAAAGTAGACAGGCCTGAATGGGGAAAGTAGACAGGCCTGGATGGGAAAATAGACAGGCCTGAATTGGAAAGTAGACAGGCCTGAATGGGAAAGTAGACATGCCTGAATGGGGAAAGTAGACAGGCCTGAACGGGAAAGTAGACAGGCCTGAACGGGAAAGTAGATATGCCTGAATGATAAGGGTTTTGGAAAGACGTTCTGACATAAAGGACAATGCTTAAAAGTAATAGAAAGTAAAGTTTCCCTTTCCGACCTTGCGATCAATGGGGCAGATGATGTTTCTGTGATCACGGTTAACGTGGCTAACACATCTTTACTTTTCCCAACTTATGTCTGGTGCCTATTAGAGCTGGGTCAACTCAGAGGCGTCCTAAAGATCCGGAAATTAAACCCCCCAGTCTTCACCAGGATTCGAATCCCGTACCTTCCAGTTCGGAAGCTAAGCGCTTTACAACTGAGCCACCCTCTCTCCTGGATTACGCTTAAGTTTAAAAAAAAATTGTGAATTGAAGAAGGGTACTTTTTTTTTAGAGGCTCATGGGAGAAAATTTTAGAAACGCTGTATCAACTAAATAAAAAATCGCCTGCTAAGAGGTCAAGGCTGAAAAGATTCCTCCTCTCTTTAAATTTGGCTTGGAAATCAGCTGTCCATTGTAATGTCCAGTGTAATGTCTAGTATCTCCTAAGCAGGTCCGGTGTTCGGACAGACAAATCCCTTTTGATCTCCTGCCAGACTTTGCTAGGACCATCTCTATTAGTTGAACTTCCAATTGATGTGTATGACTCTCATAGGACTCTCATAGGACTCTCTTATGACTCTCATAGGACTCTCTTATGAATCTCACAGGATTCATTTTGTAGCTAATAAAAAAAAATTGTGAATTAACTTTGCGATGCTCATTACTAAAATATCAAAAAATCTCTTTCGCACAGATCAATACAATTATTTTTAGAATTGAATAGAAGATTCTAATGTGGCATTGTACAAATAGTTTTAATAGGCTCAACTGTCAGAAAAACTATCAGTTCTAAAGTACAGGTCACAGCATATTAGCTAGTCTAATCCAGGGAATCTCAACCGCTAGAGTGGAAGGCTTCAGTATTATGTCAAAATTATATTTTTTTCTCATACTTTTGTTTGTTAAAAAAAAGTAAACTAACATTCTTCTTGAATCTGTTACTTTTAACAAACAGCACAAACAATGATTCTTTTTGATTCTTGGACCTTAGTTTGAACCATTTTTACAGCCCATGTTTTCATATGCCTCTCTTTTTTACCAAACCGATGGTCTAAATTTTTAAAAAGTAATGTACATTCTGGCCATCGGCGCATTGAGAACTTTTAACTTCTATTTCAACAAGTTTTAGCTCTATTGTTTCTTTTATCTGATAATGTTGTATCAATATTGACTTCTTGGTGGTCATGATATTGAACGTGCTGTAGACGTCATTAATACCCTTTTTTGATTATTCAGTCTACCTGGCAATTAAAGTCTTTGACCTCTAGTAAAGAGAGTAAGTATCCCTTTCAGATATTACAGTCTATTGGGCAGATGATGTAAAGGTCATTTGTTTCTGTGGCCCACGGGAGTGTCATGTGGCCAGCACAACGACCAACCCCATTTTCTTACGCCAACAAATCTCATGTACCCATTACAGCTGGGTGGACTCAGAGGCGCCCAAAGATCCCGAAATTAAAAGTACCAGTTTTTACCAGGATTCGAACCTGGGACCTCCGGCTCCGAAGCTAAAAGCTTTACTTCTCAGCCACCTCTAGCCACGCTGCTTTAGTAGCTCAAAGTCTTTTGTTTTAATCATTCTTAGCTAACATTTGAGTGAAACAGAAAAGATGCACGTGTTCCATTGTACAACCAAAGTTTCACTTTTCAAGCACGTTTTTTTTTTGTTCGCACTTATTTTCGTGCACGTCCTAGTTTTAAAGTCAATCACATTTTTACCTCACTCGGGTTGTGTGTGTGTCTGTCTGGTCAAACTTTTTCACACTTGATCACTCTCAAAAAGGTAAGGTCCACTGATAAGCCATGCTATTAAAAGCTATCCCAACAAAACCAACGTCTAATCTTTCGACTCAGGACCGGACCCAACAGAATGAGACAACATATGTACCGGAAGCTCAAATTTGGAACCAGTGAAATCTGCCCATGTGGAGTGTAATCAGAGACCATGTACTTCAGGACTGCACTCTCTACCAAGAGACCCGAACAAGACACTGGCGCCAAAACACCCCAATAGAAAGAAAACTATATGGGTAGCTCCCTAATTTGGAAAACACTGCACAGTTCATCTCATATATTGGTCTAGTCATTTGAACGCTTCAACATAAAAATGAGATTGAGGAAGAAGAAGAAGAACTGATAAGCCAAACGGTTTATCCTTTTAGGACATCAAACGTATATGGTATTTTTAGTATATGGTTACATTTTGCGTCATTAAAAATTAATGAAATGATTGATTAAAAAAACGATATAATTTCACTCAATCTCGCACCTGACCTAAATTACAGGCGACATTGCCAGTAGAACAGACTACAGTAACGGTTTGAGTGCAGCGCGGTGCGTATGTAGAGTGGTGTATATGTTGAGTGGTTCGTATGTGGAATGATATGTATGTAGAATGGTGCGAATGTAGAATGGTGCGAATGTAGAATGTGCGAATGTAGAATGGTGCGAATGTAGAATGGTGTGTATGTAGAATGGTGCGAATGTAGAATGGTGCGAATATAGAATGGTGCGAATGTAGAGGTGCGAATGTTGAATGGTGCGAATGTATAATGGTGTGTTTGTAGAGTGAAACATATTATATTGTTACAAATGAACAGTGACAAGTAGAGGTCAACGTGTGACCCCAGCGAGATGACACAGCACCGAGTGTTCTCTGGAATCTACGCGTGTAAACAAAGACAGGATGTGACGTGCCCTCACGTGTTGTTCCAGAGAACGAACTGATCTACGAAGGGGGCAGTGTTACAAATGAACAGTGACAGTTAGAGGTCACTACGTGTGCAGCAGGTGTTCTCTGGAATCGACACGTATAAACAACGACAGGATATGATGTTTCCTCCCGTGTTGTTCCAGGGGATACTAGCAGTGTTTTTGCAACAATGGACAAGCGATTAGGGACTCTATATAAGCCAGAGAGTTAATGTGAAAGTCAGTCGTGAGTAAGTCGTCGGTACTGTTGTCTACTGTGCGAGACAGTAGAGGAGAGATGTGTACGACTCGATGCAAGTTAACTAGGGTAGAGTTAACTGGAGTGGACTACTGTCGTTAAAGTCTATACAGCGAACTACAGTGGACTTGAGCCGTTACAGTTGATACAGTCGATGTAAGACGTGTGCGGCTCTGATTCGGTAGACTTGAGTACGACTTGGTTCAGCTTTGGGAGACCTGGAGCGACATTGGAAAGTGTGTCGTTGGTCTGTTCTGTGGAATACGGCTCGATGCAAGTTGAGAAGAGATGAATTGCAACGAAGTGAAGAGATGAATTGCAACGAAGTATAGCTAACTGTAAACTGACAGATATTGTATAGTCTTCTACGCTACATGTTACAGTAACAAATTGTTAGAGTTAATAGTCAATAAAGTTATATGAAGCTGAAAATTTAGTCAAGTTCTTTACAGTGTTTTTATTTGTGTGCCTACTAGTACATTTAGCCAGATGATTCAGAAATACGTAACAATATATTTATTCATGAAGTGTCATTAAATGTCCATTATAACTGAGACCATGTCCAAAGCCATTATTTTTATAAACAAAATAAACCCAGCTCTAAATTTCCACGTCGCCTAATTAGAAACAAATCCAATCACGGAACAATCAATATCTCTTTCTAAACGAGAGTAGAGAACTTGTAGATTTGTTTCTATAAACTAAGACTTATTTAATGTCTCCTTGTTTCAGAGTATCGATCAAGTAGTCTTTATTACATACACAATAGGAGTGGGTAGGGAAAGGTCGCTTGAGTGCATATCCAGCAAGCAGACATAATGAATCTATTCTTTGTGAAATTTTGATAAATTCAACATATTTATTAAAGGTCTTTCCATTTTTTTCCCAATACGACTTAATAATTTCATTGATAGAGAGCCAATTAAAACATACCTTATAGAATGTCTACCTATTTGATATATAGATGGTAGTTCAAATTCTGACGCAAATTAAATATGAAATAATGTACTTTTCCTGAAGCATAAAATAAACAAATGAAAGACACAATCAAAGAGACTTGGCCTTGCTTCATGCGCAATAGTCACGTTCAGAAAGAGATAAAGAGTGTAGATGTAACTGGTAATCTATGGTTTTGTGTGAGTCAAGATTCTCCATTAAGAAGGCTTTAGTCTGCCAACGCCATTATGTGTTTTTTTTAATGACTGTCTTCTTATTTAATCTTATATTATGATTTTATAAACGTTACTTTAAAATAAAAAGAAGGCATCAAATGAATAGTGTTACAGCTGTAACAAAATTTTTGGACATTGTTAGTTTACAAGCTAAAATAATAACAAGTATTTTTCATTATCTTGAAAATATAAATCTACTATAATTTAATTAAAGAACAAAAAAATTGGAGAAATATCTCTTAAAAATAGAATCCATTTTCTAGTTTTTCTTGTGCATTTCGAAAATATCCATTTTCCGAATAAGGTCCGAACGAGTTTAACTCTAGTAGTACAATTATATCTCTGGGGTAATCGTCCAATAGGACAAGCTCAATACACGCATCGATAACCGTATTTAGCAGACGGCCTGTGGTAGCCAGGCCGCGATCCATTGTCTGTCTAGCCGCTTCAATTCATTCGTCCTGAGAACTAGATCTAGACTAGACTCTTTATTTCTTGTATGATGTAGTGAGTAAAGCTTAGTGACGGTATTTCTTTACTTCTCATGAGCACCTAACTTTAGTTGATTAATTCACCTTGACATGTTTGCTTTGCATATGTAATTTGTAAGGGCAAGGACATAATTAAACAATATATTCTCGTCTTACAATTTCTATATCTTCTTCAGTCGATTGCTATTGGTATCTATTCAAAACGTGAAGTTGAAAATAAAACATTTTGTAATGTCTTTGAAGTAATTATGTATATCATTTAATTGGGTGTTACGCATATACAAACACATAGACATATTAATATATTTTTTAAATACAGAAATTTTTGATTATTTTTAATAAACATTTTTTTCAGTAAAGCAAAACTTGAAAACAACAAAATCTTAACTAATGAGTCACTGACTGCACCAAAAAAAAATGGAATACCTATCGAATAAATATCATTCATTTAGCGGGGGTGGACTGCGCGTTTAGTTTCTATCCAGAGATCGATATACTGACTGAAGACCAGATGTTGCCCCTGGGATAACTTCTTGTTCTGGGATCTAGTTCTGTCTGATGTCCATGTTGTTAAAAATTCAGAGAAAATTTAAGTGCATGATTCTGTTCAGATGGATGATTAAATTATGCTTGAACTTCTCGATAGAAGTGCTTAAAAAAAAACAACTATCTGTCACGTCAAGTCGATGTAATCAAAGGTGACCTCGCTGAAATTAAATAGCTCATTACGTATAGGTAAAGGACAAATTAGCGAGTGGTTCAAAAACTTTTTTTTTTTTAATACTCTTTTTATGAAAGTACGTTTACATGTGCATGTGTTTGTGTGAGTGAGAGAGAGAAGTGAGAGAGTGAGTGAGAGAGAGGGAAAGACTTTGAGAACTGATATTCGTTATTACTTGAAAGCGTAGGCGAAAATTATTATCCACAGTCAAAATTCTTTGTTGAATATATATATAGGCCTACTCCGTGATTTCTCTTACACTTGGTGTCAGAAGTGTACTGGATTTAAAACATCCATTTTTTGTTCGTACTATTCAATTGGTTATTAATACTATGGAAACGACTCAATTTAAAACTACGGGCTTACTGTGTGAGTCACTTGGTGTTTTTCTTTTCTTGTGAGATGTTCGCCACACTGGCTCTTCAGATTGTTTACGCGTTGACCAGCATGAGGGTCGGGGCCCAGAACATCACCAGAAAGACTGTCAACATTGTGGTTGTGGAGAGCACTGGAGTGCAGGACAACGGAACCACTTACTTCGTCCGATATTTAAACCCTCTGCTGGAGTTGGCCATGAAAGATTCTCAGGAGAAATTCGGCGAGTTTATTGATATACGCATGAGGCATGTTGAAGCCCTGTCTGGGATTTCTCAAGTTGGAGCTGTAGCAGCCAGGGAGTACTACACAGGGGAAGTGGATGTTTTCTTTGGCACAGGTAGGTCCTCAGTATTACTCTTAAGATGATAACTCCTATATACATTCACCAAGAATAGCTACAGATATGACCTTTGAAGTGTAAACAAATTTTGATCATGCGTAATTAATAATGATATAAAAAAGGTGATATAAGAAACATTACCGTCAATATATTTTCCATTTTCATCAATCTTCTGTTGTATTGAACACATTGTTAAATAATTCTTCTTTGTAGACTAGTTTTGAAAGAATGAACAAGCAGAAATAAGTTAGTAGAAGTGATCATACGTATGCACGCCTACATGGGCTAGTGGCGGCACAAATATTCAGGGTATTTGAATCAGTTTTTAAACAATATTATAGCATTATATAGCATCTGTTTCGATTCACTTCTAAGTTTTACAGTAATGTATCTGGCTTCTAAAAAGTCAAACATAGTAAAGATATTAACTAACTCCATCACAATAGATCTCACTTTGTTTTGTGAACTATGACAGACTTGCATACACTAAAAAATTACAAAAAATAATTATTACATGGTATTAAAAATGTTTATCAATACCTTCGTAATCTCTACACCAAATTCACCAAAATGTAGCTTGCTGATTAGAAATTTACCTTCATGTTATGAAAATCTATATAATTTAGATGTAAAAAAAAATATTAGTTAATTCAACTTGAGCTATTTTTCAACATCACTAAAAAAAATATGAAAGATTGTTCAGCATTGTGTTAGTTGTATAATCTTCTTGTTCGTTAAAGTAATTTTAAATAGTTTGGAATAGACATTCTGGAAAGATCATTTTTGATGTCATACTTCCAAAAAATACAATGAATAATTTCTTGTATGTTTTTTTTTCTTTGTGCATGTAATTTGATTCGTCGTATATCAAATAACATGAAAGCGTCCAACGAAGGTGCCGCCATTTTGTCCTACATGGCACTGGCCTGGAACCTTCCCGTCATCATTCCAAGAGGAAATGACGAAAACATCCGGAACCTTTCCTATTTCCCCAACATCGTGGCGCTACATCCGCTCGACAAGGTCGAGGTGTCCAGGTTTTTGATGACCATCTGCAAGAAGTATGGATGGAAGAGAGTATCGCTACTGGTGGACTCTGACTTGACTGTCATGTCCACTACAGCTACAGTGGTTCAATTGTAAGTTTCTTATGAGCGTTGGATCCAAACATTTAGTATTTCCTTCTAATCGTTGTTTATGCAATGAGTGATGTTATAAAATATTTCCATAGATTTTATTAATTGACTCCAAGTAATTATCTCTGAAGTCGGAAAAAAAGTTCCAATATATATATATATATAAACAACTACCGATCACCTAATAGAAACAAATTATTTTACTAATGCATTTAACCTCTTTGATGACGTCCATACAGATTTAAAAATGTTCCTTTTAATAATTTATAATTCATAGTCAGCTGATAAAGCCACAGACAGCAATTTTATATCGCTACATATGCATGTATTCACAAGAAAAGGTTTGCTTCTATATAGGTCGGTGTGTCGATAATGGATTTCACTAAAAGTAAGATTTTCAAATAAATGCAGGAGATTATAGAGACAAAATAAGAGCATGCTCATTGGCAGATGTACACTTTACACAGTACAAATATGGTATAACTTATAGAGAGCTGAGTGTGTCATCTATGTGTACACATTTACTTTATGCTGCTATCAGAAAATGTCATTGTAAGACATTGTCACTGAAACAAGTTTAAACAAATACTACTGCTGGGAAAAGTAGTGCCGGTACTCGATAGTAGTTTTGACCCTTTGAGCTCAATGCTTGTTTAAACCTAACATTTTTTTGACATGTCTGTGAGATCTACGCTAACTCTTAAGTCAAACAGATTGTTTCATTCATAAAGTTCAGAATGAATTTTCTTTCTATCGATACCATCTTATAAAGACTAGCCTATATAACTTTATGACATGATAGTATTCAGATAGTGATCCGCGTTCCGAGTTGGAATAATGAAACATCATCAAGTTGGTGACACTTGTTATATATGTATACTGGGTGGATGTAAAAAATTGCAGCGGCGTCGCTTACAAGGTGCGAGGGGTACTGACCGCACTGTGAGACACCCAAAAAATGGTAACACACAAAAATGAATAACTGTCAGAGAAATGAGAAAGATAAAAACATTATCCGATAACCAATTCCCAGTAACAAACCATTGAAGGACTGTAAGTATTTAGTTCTTTGTATTTTGACCAACAAAACAATAAACCAAGAACATATATTATGATTTTTTAAAATTTTAAGATAACCACGTATTGATTTTGTCAATGTAAATGTTAATGTGTCACATTCAGATTTCCAAAATGTACAGTTCTATTGAAAAATCTATTTCGAAACGTGCACAAAATAGATGCCAAGTCAAGTAATGACCTCATAGAAGTGTGCTATTCACCCATTTAGATTTATTATATTAGCATTATTAGCATATTATATGATATATATAAAAATAGCATACACAGTTTTTAAACGTGAACTGATAGGCAGTTTGCATTTAGTCGCAATGTTTGCAAAATCTGAATTTCAATTGTAAAGTAACATAAGTGTATGTAGGACTGACTGAGCTTTAGTATCATATTTTTTTTTTTGTGTGCAAAATTTCCAAGGGATAAATTATCATAAATTCCGACTATGCATTGTATAAAATGCTTTATTACTCTATACAATAGATTTCTAAATTCTTTAGACCTACTATGAAATAGCTTGTAAATATTAACCTCCATGTTTCAAAAGCAGAAATCGCAGAGGTTGGAGGCTAAATCTCATATTTTTTAGAGCTTTGCTAGTAAATTGCTAATTCTGGTCACGTGATGAAGAAATAGATCACTATTTTGTTTAAGCCAATAAATGTCCGTTTTTCAGATTTTCCACTTTATTTGAGCTTCTCTTACACCAGTGGTCATCAACGGGGGCGCTACGCTTCTAATTTAAGAACATAAACAACATTAGAAATTGAGTTTGTGAATCACATTTTCTATTTTTAAATTCTTACTCTTTTGCTGTAATTGCGAGTAACTAGTGCCCTTAGATCTTGCGCACATAAATGTTTATGATTTGTTAAACAAACTAGGTAATACGCCTTTTAAATTATAGTTTATTTTATCTACATTTGATAATATACTAATATGTAAATGTTAGTTGACAAAAACGTTAAAGCTAACATTCAAATAGAATAACCTAGATTTATTGCGTAACAAACCTAATTAATAAGCAAAGAAATAGACTGGATGGCTTTGGCTAATTTAAAGCTTGAAATTTCTAATATTGCCCGACTGCAGGAGGCACAAGGTTCCCTTTAGCTTTATTTCATTTTGCAGTGAATTAATCAATAATAATGTTTATATTAAAAAAAAAAAATTACAAATAAATCTGAAAACAGTAGGCCCTAATATTCCAAAATTTAAAAGGGGACTATTCTTAGGATTTGAAAGAAAGTCATGACAATCAGATCTATTAATGTGTAATCACTGCAAATTATTTGACATTATTTTTGGAGAATGATAATATTGGCAATGTCTTCGATTCCGAAGATTACGGCTGAGTGCAGTGTTTCACAATACTACGTAAACCCAGTTGCGACCTGCATATTTTCCTGAATTTTATGCAGATAAAGCCGTTGTCTGTTTACGGTCTATTTAAGTTTTCTTTCCGTCTTTTGCACCTGTCTTCAATAATAGCTTTTCTTTGATTCTCAAATGTTTGTCCCGCAGCTTTAGTGAGAGCTCTCCAACTGCCTCTCTCTGAGGCCATCTGCTGCCAGAGAATGCTGCCAGATACTTTCCTCTATGCCAGTGAGGGTATCTTTCTAGCGCTTACGGAGGTCACCTCTGTAACGCCGTCCTCCTTTAAGCTCACCAAAGAAGATCGCCTTTAGCATGTGTTCGTCTCCAATGCGGGATACGTTTTATTGACAGCATACAAATTAATAAATAAATGACATTTTGTTCCAATAGGCCTTCTCACGCTTCTTTATAAGTGTTTTTCTTAGGGGGGGGGGGCGCTTGCGGATTTTTAAAAGGGGCTGTAGGCCAAAAAAGGTTGAAGACCACTGTCTTACAATAATTGAATCAAGTGCTTGTTGAGGCGTAGCATAACAAAGAGAACAGTTGTGTTTTTTCGGGGGAAGGGGGGGGAGAGTGTTGGAAAGGTTTAATCTGATTGTCTAAATGTAATCTAGGCCTATAAGATACTATAAGATAAATTACTGGTTTACTTTTTGATAATGGGTGTCTGTGAATAAAGATAAAATAATTCCTAAATAAATAATTACCAAAATAAGATTTAGCATCCTATATAATGGTGAAGTAGGAAATAGGAAAATATGGTGTTTCTGTTCAGGATTTTCGTTCTAGCGCACTAGTGATTGTAAAATGTAACGAGCCGATCTGTTTGTACAATATACAGATATCTATGTGCCATGTACAGATCTCTATGTAACATGTACAGATCTCTATGTACCATGTACAGATCTCTTTGTACCATGTACAGATCTCTATGTAACATGTACAGATCTCTTTGTAACATGTACAGATCTCTATGTAACATGTACAGATCAGATCTCTGTGTATGTCATTGAAAAAAAAATAATTGTCAAACTTTTTCTTGCTATTAGTTAATTAAAAAAAAAAGAACTGCTCGTGAAGCACTCATTACGCCGAACATATTTTTTACAGTGAAAAATGCAAACCAACAGAAAATCAATTCCATGCTCGTCATCACAATCTAATCCAAGTTTAATTCTTCTCTAAGCTTCATTAGCTCACTCTACTGCAGAATAGACTTTAGAGTGAAACTATTCAAAGAATATAGAAACAGTGTGTAGGCGGCTGCCATTTTTTAATTGGTTCAGGTTTTGATTTTCTTTTTTTTTTAAAATTCTTTGACCAAATATTCATTCTGCAATTTAAACAAGTTCATCCTACCAATATTTGTTCTTAGAGGATACAGCAAATACACAAAAACAAAGATTTATTCAGATACATATCAAAATAAATTTTCTATTCAATAATAGTGAGACTATTCGAATTGAACAAGTCGTAAGCATAGACATATATATATTGTATCTAGACTGGACATGGAGATCTTTTAAAACTACAAAAAAATGTCGTGAAACAAGGCGTTGTTTTGTAAAATAGTTATAAGAAATAAAGATTTTTTTTCAACCCTAGCCTACATAACATATAATTTAATTTTTAGATCTAAATCTAGTAATTGAACATCAAAAATAAGAGTACTCTCGTATCATAATTATTATTTTGCAATTTTTAGATATATGGTGTAGAAAGATCTAGGTAATCAATCTATTTAAATGTACATAAAATGATTAAAATCAACAGACATGAATTATTTCGATCTAGGATTTTTGAAACATCTCAATGAAAACTAACAGGAAATGGCTTTGTTCCATATATTAGCGTGAATGTATAGTTCTGTGATTAATAGCCCTTTCTAAAGAAAATCCTAGAAATGATTTTGCATTATTTCTAAACTATGAAAAATAAAGATCATTACTTTTCTAAGACGGAAAAGATTGATTGGGGCGACTTCCCTTAGAGCCTGAAAAAGAGTTACGTACATAAAAATCTCTCTCTATATATAGGTCTGTGAATCGATCAATCGCTGATAAGATTTATTTCCGGTTTCCAGTCTAGATATAATATATGTCATAAGACAGTGCAGTAGGCAAGGGCATTATTTAAATTATTATTTTTTGTTAAGATATACATATTAAATATAAGAAAAAAAAAAGAAGTATTAAATAAAAAGTATTTTTCTTTTTTTTTTTAAATTGCTTATGTATAGCTCATCCTTCATGCTTATATCCTAAATACACTGTGGTCAAATCTCTTTTGTTGACCAGTAGGGGAAGGGGTGTATATGGGAGAAGGTTTCGATGGTGCCTTTAGGCTCTCAGCTAACACACCTCAGCTCCAGTCGGGTTTCGAACTAGAGCTTCCTTGATAGATAGCCAAACGAGTCACTTGTCACTATGTCACTTAGCCACACACTCACTTTTCAAAAATATAAAATGCTTGTGGATTTATTCATTATTAAGTGCATTTCTAGTCAAGCTTGAAGCGGGTAGAGAGTCAACAAAAGTCCGCCCAGTTAAAGATAAACTACATTCTTTACATCTTTTTTTAGAACCTCCATCAACATCTTTGTAGAGAAAAACATTTCAGTATTTAAAGTAAAATTCAAGAGTTTGGTGAGTGATATTTTAAAATTAAAAAAGAAAATAACTTTGATTGATCACTTAATGTGATTATATAAAACGTTTTGCAAGTTTAAAACTAAGACTATAATTAAGGACTTTATTTTTAAAAGATAATTAGTGACTCGGTTGTATCCTGCACTGCTGGTGAGCTACCAATTTGTTTGGGTGTTCCAATCTCTGTCACTTAGTTTTCATGAAACAACCTTTTTTTTTTAAAAATTAATTTTTAAAATTCATTGGCCTTGAAAACATGCCTCAAGGTAATTAAGAATAATTAGCAAAAAAAAAATACTGTACAGAAAGCGTTGATAAGCAGGGATGTTTAAAAATAATTGGAATGTTTAACTAATTGTTTGACCTTTTGTTTGTTTCGAACAAAGATTCTGTGGCAAGTATGAAATGACATGTCTACAACACAACTGGTCATGCTTCCGGTGTCCGAGCACTAACCTAGATGTTGCATTGACCGAAGCAAAAAATAATGCCCGAGGTAAGTGTTCATTTCTTGACACACTAACTCCAGATGATCGGAAAGATACAAATTGCACTAGAATAAAGTCATATTGATATTGATTGATAGAAAGGAAGGGGCTGGAAACATTCGCTTCACTAGTTTGTACACTGGGCATACTGTTGATAATGTGTTTATGTGTTTGTTGTTTGTGTATAGAGTGATTTTCCTTGGTATGCAAGCTTAAATTGCAGTGTTGTGTGTTAACTGTGTCATGAGGGACTGTGATTAGAGTCTGATATACCTAGCGTCTTATTGAGGTCAGTGTTCCTTAGTGTAATATTAAGGTTTTAAGTGTATTTTTCAAGCTAACTGTATGTGTATTTATGTGAGTGTAAAGTTTCTAGATCTTTAATGTTAAACATCGTTTATTTTTTAAAAATTTGATTTGCATATTTATTTTCTTTTATGAAACACACAAATAGTACTTATATTAAATTGATTCCTTTAAGGTGCTGTAAAGAACACACACACACGCGCATTATTGTATGCAAGGCTAGGCTCTCGTCTTTTGCACACCAGATGCTTATTTAAATCTCTCTGTGTATCACAAAAGGGACAGTACACATACCAAATATAACACGCAGCGCGCAAGAACAATGCTTTTGGTTGGACATTTAATAATGTTTAATAATGAAATTCTGCAGTTCGTTGTTCTTACTTGTACAGACTTGCAGGCAATAACCACATGATAGCTGGTCACCTAATGGAGGCCTGTTCCTCCCCCACCACTATATACATTTCGTTGGCTAGCATGTTGTCCAAAACATTAGATACGTTTTGTGCCAATGTTCCGTGGAGGTGGAAACTTCCATATAGGTTCTGTTAATCCTAAAGTACATACATTGAGACAATCACCACTTACATCACTCTGAACTTGTACCATCATAACTTCAGGCATTCTTTTTTGTTGTTGTCTTAAATGTATTAGTAATTGTATTAGTCAGTGTTACAGGGTTATATAAAGTTCAGGTCCACTTCTTTCTCAGATCAAATCAAAGTTTATAAAACATGAGAGGATTTATCTTGTTTCTCTAGTGTATATACTGTTGATGAATATCGGTGATGTACGGAGTTTGTTACTGCGTGCCACAACTCTGGGCATGACACAGCCAGAGTATCTGTACATAGTGCCGGATATAGAAGGATTTGAACACACGGGGCTGGATGTTTGGAGGCGTAATGATTCCATTGATGATGTAAGTGACTTTTCCAGTTGTACTTTCTATTTTAAATCATGTCACACTTCTGTGTGTAAGCCAGAAGAAAGAGAGAATGAGTGAGTGAGAGAGAGAGAGAGAGAGAAAGCGAGAGAGAGAGAGAGAAATAGTGATACTGCGCTATCCAGGAGAAGAGGACTGACCAGGTTATTGGGTCACCTTTTGTGTGAGAGAGAGAGGGACTTCATTACTAATAGACTGAACAATCTGGATGACCTTGATGTAAACTGGCTTAATGAAGAACTATTTAGGTAGAAGTTGAACAAAATTAAAGGTAAATAATCCTGAAAAGGTTGTAGGCTGCACTGCGACTATGTAAAGAACGTAGGGTTTAATACCAGGGTCATTGTCTCAAGTTCTTCTCTGATGGTTATTAATCGTCAGTTTCTTCAATGTACTTAATCTATTCAACGATAATACTTTATATCAGTCAGGGTATTATTTTAATTGTACAAGTGATTTATATTCTATATTTGTTCATCGCTAGATTATTTGTTTATTAAGTTGAGTTTAAAACAGAAATACATTGAACACTGCGCTTTCTCTGTGTGTGTAAATAGAGGCACCTCCGACCTCTCGTGTGTCATGTACTCTGGGGAGGCAATACAGCTCTCCAAAATAAACACGTGACACAATTCTCAAAAACAGATTTGATTCTGTTCTCGCCAATTAACAACTATTTAATATTGTTTTAAAACGAGAACTAGATGCATCTATCAATAGAATTTGACACATTGAGTGTTAACGAAGCTTTTTTTTATAACACATTTAGTGACAAAGCTTATATCAATTCACTCTGTCTGTCTGTCTGTCTGGTAAAATGTTTGTACATGTTATTTCTCACACACCAACTCTCGGATCAAGTTGAAATTTCGCACAATTATTTCTGGTACTTGGCAAAATAAGAATCAATAAAACAAAAATTAATGAATTAGCTAATTAACTATTGGTAATTAATTATTTTGTTTGGTCCTCGTATTGAACAAGGGAACGAAATCATACTTGAAAGATGTGGTGGTATAAGTTGAGTTAGTCTCATTGAGGAGGCTTAAACCCTTAGTTCGAATTCTTATGCATTTAAAAAGCGATCACGGTAACGTTCACAGAGATACCCACTTCTTCCCCCACCTTTATGTCCCAACTGGTCCAACTAAGTGATTGTATCAAAGCGCATTGCGAAAGCTAAACGCATGACATTGCGCTAAACAAAGAAAAATGTGTAACATTATTTCCAATCGCTCAGATGTATTACTGTTGGTCTAGATTTATGACAGATTTAATTACAAGATTGATCCAAACTAATTAATACAATTAAGCTTAATATAAGAGTTTTTTTTAGAAAGTATTTCTTAAATATTTTTCTTGTTTGTGAAGAACTTACCTTTCGATGGCCTTACTTAGCGTCTTGATATGTATGTGTTGTCTACACATTACTTACTATTAGAATCTTTCAAATTAGGCGCTAAAATAATTTTTTTTATGAGTGTGCAAAAAATGTAGTAATGATTGAAGGCGGCTTCGGGTTTCATTAAACATTCGAGGTTTACTTTTGAGAATAAAACGTATGTGAGGCTACATAAAATACTGGAGAGAGAATAATGTCAAGCAATCGTCTGCAATCTTTGTTTCAATCAATGGATTTATAATTCTAGTTAAAGCATACTAAAACAAATCTTTTTGATTCATAAAATACGAAAGAATAATATTTTTCCTATCTAAATCCAATTTAAATCTAAACACTAAGACAAGCAAATTGGAAGGAAATAAATGTATGAAATTTTAATGTGTTGTTTCAGACAAGATTGATATTATTTGCTATATTCTCAGTGATGCTAAATGTCAAATGTATAGATAAATGTCATACATAAAGAACCTCTTACGATTTGAACAGAAACATTTTTACAAAGAACCTGAACTAACATTGCAACTTATAACCAGAATTTCTTCCTTTCTAGTAAAAATATTGTAACGACCTGCCAATCAAACGAAAGCAAAGCTATTCAAGGTCATGTCATTTCTGGTTGAAACAATGGCTTACATAAGTACAATATTTAATTTAAGGAGAAAAATGAATTTTGAACAAACTAAATTGTTGAGCTATCACAGCAAGCATTTCTTTATCGACATCACACAAGACAACTTGGGTCTCGTTGTGAAAAATGAATTTTGAACAAACTAAATTGTTGAGCTATCACAACAAGCATTTCTTTATCGACATCACACAAGACAACTTGGGTCTCGTTGTGAGACAACTTGGGTCTCGTTGTTGGACAACTTTGGTATATTAGTTAGGGCAATTTGGGTACAGTTTAAGGACAATTTGGGTCTAGTTGTTAGACGCCTCCACGCTGTGTCTTGTGTAAGATAAGTCCAAGGTAAAAAAACAAAAACAAATAGCACAAATGTGAAAGGTCAACACAGCACAGGTGAAAGGTCAACACAGCACAGGTGAAAGGTCAACCTTGCAGAAAATACTTGACTCTGATGACCGATGTCGAATAGTACGTTTAATCGATCCATTCATTATAGAAGGCCTGAACACTGACCTGCAACGTCACAACCTGTGTGCAGTTAAGGCAAATATGGTGTGGCCACGTCACATGCCTTTACAACGTGGCGATAAGCTATTGGTCTCCACAACCCTTAAGGTGACGAATGTTCTCGGTTTAATGCGTAATGAAAGGAACCGTCGTAGGTCATTTAGCTAAATCTCTAAATATCAGATCAGAGAAGCCTAGTCTCTATCTAAAGTCACCAAAAGTATTCAGTGTTTACTTTCTAGTCTTATTCTTCAATTGTCACGTCATTGTCACCAATTCACAACTTTTCACGCCTAATTCCTAATCGTGTCCAAACACCAGCATGATAAAGGTGCTACAAGACTCGGATTGTTAATAACATTTTAGTTGCCCAGAAGGATAGATAAACTGACAGATAAACTTCACTAAACCAAAAGAGTCCTCAAGACCCTATGCATCTTTCCAACACTTTTTCTCAATCAAATACATCTCACGTTAATCTCACATAGCCAGTGAATGAATGTCACCTTGCTCGCTCAGCGATTTTGATCATATTTTGTGTATGTCATCATGTTTAATTATTCCTTTCATGTTTAAAAAAAAATTGACATCAGAATATAAAAAGGAAATCCAAATGTACGAACCAGAGCTGAGGTTATAAGAATAGAAGCTTAGAATAGAAATGATTGGATATGACGATCGATGGGAAGAAAATCTGTTTATTTTGATTTCCGCAGCTTTTTATCTGAAAAACAAATAGAAGCTATTTTTACGCTCTAGCTTTACAACCATTTTGTTTCCAAATAAACACATACAATCTCACGACACACACACCACCACACATTCAGAGATGGTGTGCTCATCACTGTCTGTCAAACGATATTCTATTGCAATTACTTATGTATGTTTTCTTGTCCTGAATTTTAGAAGTCTCGCTGATTGTTTGTTACATTTAAATAGTGCGTGAATGAGCGTTGAAAAGATTGTAAGCATGTCATCTTTTACTACAGACTTAAATTTCGTGTGCATGGTTTGCGCTAATTATGTAATTATTGTTTATTGTAATGTACAATTTGTAAAACAAATTTCCTCACGGATAAAAAAGATTATTATTATTATTTAGTATGATCTTAATTCTTCTCTCGGTTCAACTTTCTAGATGGCCAGAGAAGCGTTCCGTCGTGTGATGTTGGTTCTGATCAAGACTCCATCCCATGACTCCTTCCAACAAATGTTGCACCGCTTGAACGAGCTGATGTTTGGCAACAAGACTTCCTCCTACGTCACAGCCACCTACAACGATGAAGAAATTGAGGTACTATCTAGGTTTTTCTTTTAATGTACCTACAACGATGAAGAAATTGAGGTACTTTCTAGGTTTTTCTTTTAATGTACCTACAACGATGAAGAAATTGAGGTACTTTCTAGGTTTTTCTTTTAATGTACCTACAAGGATGAAGAAATTGAGGTACTTTCTAGGTTTTTCTTTTAATGTACTTACAACGATGAAGAAATTGAGGTACTTTCTAGGTTTTTCTTTTAATGTACCTACAACGATGAAGAAAATGAGGTACTTTCTGAGCTTTTCTTTTAATGTACCTACAACGATGAAGAAATTGAGGTACTTTCTAGGCTTTTCTTTTAAATGTACAATACATTTAATCCTACCGCGACAGCCAGAAAAAGTCGATCTGCCCGGCGCCTTCGACATTACAGGTCACGGAGGTCACGATCTGCCCACCTAATAATGGTGACAATTGTTTGAGATAGAAGATGGTGATAAAAACTTTGTGAAGTGGCTCTCTGGCACAGCAAAGAATCATCTGATATTCTCAAACATGCAGCAAAAAATGTAACACAAATATTTAAAAGTATAAATGACATTCAGAATCCCTCTTGGTGCAAACTACTACTACCACTTTCTTAATTAAAAATTCTGAAGTCGAGGTTTTTATATGGCCGATTTCAATCAAAAAGATTAGAATTTTTTAAAAAGCGATTTAAAAAAAAAAGTTGACAATTGGTGTGACTGTGAGCAAATAACGTTTACCATACATTCATATACACAGTTAGATCATTGATTGTGTCATTCGGTACCGTCATTTATTTTGTTAGGTTCAAGGCACTTGGGTCGCTGCTTCATCTTTCAGTCCAAATTTCAGATTTGATTCCAATAAAAAAAAAAAGATTAACAAGGGCCCAGTGGCAATCAATATATCTGAAAACTGAAGAGTGGGTTGGGGTGGGCTGCGCTCTCTGACACTTTGATTGTGCGTCTCTCACTCACCAGTGTGTGCACAGTTCACTGCTTCATTGATGCATGGACAGCGAGAGGTCACAGGCCATTATGGTACAATGATTTCAGTTTACATTTCCAATCAATTTTCGGCTGCAATTAGAGACACAGTGGGAGGGCAGGGGAAGTCCAATCTACCCCCCCCCCCCCAGAGTAGTACTTGTCAGTGTTTCTCTACAGTTCACACTTGGTAGCTACGAAATGTGTATTAGTATGAATCTATATTGCAACAACACTCAGTAGTTCCTGGCTGCTCCTATGAGAATATAATAAATACAATTATACTTTGCTTTCACTGAACAAAATATCTAGTTTATATAAAAATGCACTTAAATACCTGAATCTTAACAAATGTTTCAGTCATTGAGTTGGTCTTGTTGGTGACTTGCATTCATTCATCAGCCAATGCCGTTTGGTTTCAGCGATGTCCCAGTCTTTGCTAGGGTAAAGCACTATGCGCTGCAAACTGCCTAAGGTTCACTTTCGCTGACTTCTTATATTTCCTCTGGGTCAACTCCAGAAGACTTTTCCATGTTAGGATATAGCTGCAAGGCAGCAGAGATTTGAATTCAGACTTTTCATTCATCCAAGTGGGTGGCCAGCCAATACTTGTAAATAGCGCAGCCTATTACGGTAACTGTGACCACTTGGTCAAAGCTAGCTTTCTTGAGGATAATCCAATGTACCATAAATTAACAGAGGTAGAACAGTTCACACAGCTATGCGAATTAAAACAAAAAGGATATTAAACCAATATAGTGAAAAAAGAAAGACTGGTTATCAGCTTATTTTAACTCTAGACTTGTTGATATTTTTATTTTTTTTAGACTAGACTTGTAGGGATAGAAACATTCTGTAATTCCAGCAGTTCCCTAGTATGTATGTTGATTGCCACGTTCGCTGCCCTTTGTGTCCTTCTCAAAACAGATTTGTCCTACGTCTTCTTTGTGATTGGTCAGCTTCTGTCGGTAAGCTGGGGCCACAGCACGCTTGATGGCGGCTTCCCGATGTCCACATTTCTCTTTCCCTGTTTGGATGATGACACGGTCTCAGGGCTCTTTCCTCTCAACTGTTACAGTTACTGTTACTGTGTCCATTATTAATGAACTCTGAACTCTAGTCTTTCCTGCCAACTGTTACAGTTACTGTTACTATGTCCATTATTAACGAATATTTTTTTTTCAATTGGAGTTCAAAGCCCCCATGTTTGAAGCTGGTCTGGAAAAACTCGAGTTTGTAATTGGAAAGATGCTTCGAAGAAAAGAAATCGCTTGCTTGTATCATTATTTCTATTATGAAAAGAGTGCATCCTTTAATTGTGTTATTTCTATCTCTACATATAAACGCCTTTGTGTGCTCAACTGTTTATGGTAAACATGTAATAGGAAATAGTAAAAGGAATCTGGGACTTCATTCATGACATACATCCAAAAGTAGAACGCAAAATGCAAATTAAAAAAAAGACATGATAGAAGTGCAAACAGTTTTGTAGAAAATATTTCACATCAACAGTTCAGAGATAAGACGTTTTTAATTCTATTTTTTAATACGTTGCAATTAAGCAAATAATGATAATAATTTTATGTCTAGTCTATTTATGAGTGTGCGTGTTTGGAAGGGAGGGATAGATAAGTGAAAGTGTGAGTGATGTGACAGATAGTTTCTTTATTAAAACGTATATTATGTTATATAATACAGACGTTACTTCAAAATAGAAGATTGTTACATTCTACGCATCATGCATCTAGACATGCATGTTAACCAAGGACTTAAATTTACCCAAGTCATTGGTTTTCCTGGCTGGCTGAGGCAACCCATTCCATGCTCTGGTAGCATCAGGCAGTGGCGTAGCATGATACCCGTGGCCCGGGTTCAAGAATATATTGGTGGGCCCCCTACCCCAATTAGACGAATACAATGTATGACAAAACAATTGATTCATTTGAATGTGTCGGTACATTTACCAAAAGACATTCCAATGCAAGCAGAGTAGCTTTTTAATAATCTTATTACGTTTGACTCTGCTAGAACTCCAACACGAATTCAAAGTCAATGTTTGTACAATTTTTGAACAGAATGAAACGAGGTAACGGAGTTTCAAATCTATAAAGAAATGTTTTATAAGCTCTAGTTTCCATTCTACACATTTACATTCCTGAAACACTTCTAAGTGTCGAACTTTGAAACATTGATACAAACTAGTATCTAGTTCTACGTCCATTATTTAAACATGAAATAGATCGAATATTTATTTACTGAACATTTCTATGGCCTTCTAAGTAGCAAAGTAAGAAACCAGTACATCTATTTCTTAATGCGCGAGTGGCTTCTTTTGATGAAACAATGCCCAAAGGCCATTCTAGTATCCAATCATATTGGAAGCACCTTCATAGCTTTAGCCTAGTAGTTTATTTAAGGATAAATGTTGTATTTTTTAAAATTACTTGAAGCATTTGTTCAGCAAATTCTGCTGACGTTTGATACTCACATATATGAAAACCTAGAAATGACTATCTTATTTCTATTTCATTGGATGTTCCGTCAACGGAGATCACAAGCAGTATCAATAAAATAATACGAATTTGATATCAACTTTTTATTTGTCTTGAGCGCTGCCACCAATGAAAGAGACAAATGGTACAGAATTGATCTCCTACAGTACCGGTATTTTTTCCAGAACTACATTGCCCAATAGATCTATTATCTCGTTTTGAATCTGCTGGGCTTTGATTTCCTGTCAAATTTGAATATTCATAGCATTTTCTGATGTTTTTGTATAAATATATGGCGTTTAATTTCCAAAAGAGCAATGAACCAAGTTTCCACCAAATTGTAAGCATTCGTCAGAGAAAGGTACCATTCCATGATCCATTTAGTCACCTATTTTCTAGATCTTACAGATCAGCTTGACCGTTAAGATTCACCGTTGTATTGTAGCCTTTGTAAAAGTGATATTACATGTTTTAAATACAAAACAAAATAAAAATATATTAAGCTTTGAGAAAACTGAATAATTTGCAGCTGTATCGAAATTTTAATTAGTGACAATCCGGACTATTCCTTTTTTTCTAAACAAACTCTCCTCCATCCCCCGCCCTTTCCTGTACTACTCCCAATGGTTTTATGAACAGACAGGAAACAAAAAAAAAAGAATGGGACGATATGGAAACGATTGTCACCTCAAACGCACGGTAAGGGCTAGCCACCATAACAATTTATAAAACCTGATGCAAAGAAAATCCTCACATTAAAGCTTCAAACACTGGTTTTGAAGTTAATAGTAATTTTGATACAACGTTCAGGAAATTTTGAGGGAGCTTTCGATCTTCTATTTTTTATCGGTTTTTTTTTTTTTTTTTTTTTTTTTAACAAAAGTGAATTTATTGTATTACTTGGTTGGCACTCTCTAAGTTCTTAACAAGTCAAGAGTCATGGGCCCCTAATGGTCGTGGGCCCGGGTTCATTGAACCCCTTCGCGCCATGGATGCTAGAAGAAGGAGCATTTGTATAAATTTGTCCTAGCATATGGAACGAGGAATATGTCTTTATCTTTGTGTCTCTCTGAGTATTGAGAAAGTCTAATATAATATAAACACAATGGATGGGTCTACCTGCACTGGTTCTAAAATGACTAATGATTATTCCAATCTACTCGATGACCAAATCGAAGAAAGGCCAGGATGATCTGCTCAATAGAACTAAGATAGGTCAATATGTTGGCCATGTATGACATAAACTGTCTGTGTGTATCTAACGGACGTGTGTCAATACGAGTCCCTACGGAGGCCTGGTCATTATCTCTCCATCTCTAGCAGCCATATCTTTCCGAAGTAGAATAGACGTAATTAGAGATTTCAAAGGAATCATTATTCCGAACGACCCGACCCGTTACCCCACCAAGCCCTCCACAATTTTTCGCAGGAACAAAATGAGTTCAAAGAATAGAAATTGTCTTCATTTCATTTCCTTTTTTTAATGTGTACACACACACACACACAGATACACACACACAGACACACACACACAGATACACACACACACACAGATACACACACACACAGATACACACACACAGATACACACACACACACAGTTTGTAGTGAAAATATAGGAAGGAAGTGCAAATAACATAAAGATAGCAGCAGTGGCGTCATTAGGGAGCTGCGGGCCGCACAGCGTGACACCAACCGTAGTGACGCCACTGGATAGGAACTCTTCTAGACGAAATATTTCATGAGATAAATTTGATTGATGTAACAAAGGCGGGGCTTGATCGATGACCAACCACGGTTCTGTACTTGAGAAAATCGCCTGGCACTAACCACGGATCTCTCTACACCACATCGAGATTCCTAACATTTGTTCCTTTGTTACAAAGCTAAAATGTTTTTCTGATTGGTAGAAGTGAACTAGTCACGAACTAGCTATTCAAGAGGTCAAGCAGACCAATGAGCCACCCAAATCTTGCCCTTCCACACCCCCCCACACCCCCACAGCTGTAACAAGGCCGAACACAAAACGGTCGAAACTTTCCTCACAAAATGTAGATTTACTACAACCAGTAATAGAAACTATATGTATGGATAGCTTACCAGCTTACACCAAACATTATTCAAAGATATAACAAAGACATCACATATTAGAGTAAGTTCATTTAGAAAATAATGACTTGGACCAGGAATAATTTATTTGCATTTTAAAAATTCATTGAAGATCCTATCTACAAACAAATGCATGTTAATATTTGTCTTTATCCCAACTTCCCAATTACGTTTGTATGTGTGCCTAGTACTTTGTGTGTTTTGTTGCTATTTGTTCCTTTGTTCTCATGATTCCCTTCTCTTATAGATCTATGACGTTTGCTACTTGATCCTCTTTACTGTCTTATAGATCTATGACGTCTGATACTTGATCCTCTTTGCTGTCTTATAGATCTATGACGTCTGCTACTTGATCCTCTTTGCTGTCTTATAGATCTATGACGTCTGATACTTGATCCTCTTTGCTGTCTTATAGATCTATGGCGTCTGCCAAGTTGTCCGTCTCATTTACATCAGGTCATTTACAATCCAACTCTTGCTTGTAAGAATGTTTTGTTCCCATGGGATGTGTTAGCTCCTTCTGCTCGAGCAATCAGTAGGCAGGCATAATACTTGACAAGCACATTACATGACTGACATATTAATTGACAAGCACATTACATGACTGACATGTTAATTGACAAGCACATTACATGACTGACATGTTAATTGACAGTTTACGTTACTTGACAGGCACCTGACTGGGACTTGTCAGGCACGAAACTTGACAAGCGAGTTACTTGACAGTTACCTTACTTAACAGGTACTTTACCGAGGGACTTGACATGTTTGTTACTTGACAGTCACGTTACTTGCCAAGCACGTTACTTGATGTTCTTTTTAGGTAACCCATTCCATGCTCGAAAAATACTTGAAAGGAAAGAATTTTAAGAAGAATTTATCCTACCCGATAAAACAAGTTATGTTCTTCTTGGCTTTGTGTGTTATAAGTTAGTGTTTAATGTTTCTTGCTACTTCATTTTTCTGTCATTTGTCTGTCCGGGCCAAGGGTATTACTAGTCGTGTTCCTCTTAAGAATAAGAATATTTTACATCGAATTAAATTCACTTCTTCACTTCAATGATTATAACTCAAGAATATCTGAAATGCTCAGTCTAATATCCTTGTGATAATAGAATTTTTTTTTTCATGTATCAAAGTCTAGTTGTTCTGATTACTTTTAATAATAAACTATTTTCTGTGTTGAAACAATTTTTTATCTTTTTGCACTATTTGATTTCATTGCTCAAATCATTGGGAAATCTTTTATTTTCTACGTATATTCTATGTCTTTGCCTTTCACTCACTGGCTTATTTGATTGGACAAGACAAGACAAAAGAACTCTCTCAAATGTAGGATCAAAAAGCTGCAAGACGTCTGCTTGCTTATGTTTCCTTCTTTCGTCTTTCACATTCGTTCTGTCTCTCTCTTTTTTTTTTTGTCTGCACATCTGTCTCGTTATTTTCATTGAATCTAGAGCAATTTGAAAGTGTGCATATGTACACGTGTGTGTGTGTATTTAAATGTACGTGATGACGAGAGATGAGTGCAACTGATTAGCTAACAAAATCTCAACGTTGGGAAGACTCATTAAAATACCATGTTTTCAGTCTTTTATTAACAATTAAGATGAGACCAACCAAGCTTTCTCTCTGCAATATGTTTTCTAGTTGGAACTAAAGAGGCACACTATGTTTTTTGTCCAATCTGCTTCTATTCATTTGCAAGCCGGGTCTTTTCACTAGTACAATCAATAATGAAACCAATGAAAGTACAGTACCTAACACTGCGCCGTTCAACTGAACGTAACTACTCAATGACACGTTTTTTTCTTTGGACTCGTTTACTGGATAAACTCCCCTTAAAGATTCCTGAAACCCCCCCCCCCCCCACCCACCCACACAGACTACCAATTTTCACTAATCAGGATAATAGTGTCGATCAAACCAGGTGCCAATAGTCACCTGCCAATAGTTCATCTTGCACACTTAAGCACGTAGACAATACCAGGAGCTTTTTGAGACCCATCATTTGACTTGGATAATTAAAGGTGAACTAGATAAAGTACAACTTACTGCATGGCCTACTTAATGAGACAACTTTTCCAAACTGTTTCCACCGAGTCGAGACATTTCTAAATGAGCAACAGAGAAAGTTTTCTTCAGAAGTTTATGACATTTCCTGTTTGGAGAAAATGTGTTAATCTAAACACTAAAACATTAGAGATTTTCATACTAAAGGTTATACAGAGCGATCTTCTCGTTCTTCACATGTGATGTTTCATTTGATTCTACATAGCTAACTAAGGTTAAAAAAATTATGATCACAAACACACACATGTAGGCTATATATATATATGTATATAGGTCAGTGTATATGGTTTTAAAAATGTCTAGTTGATCTGTTAAATTGGCCTCCTCGTAGAGCAAATATCTCGATGAAAGCCTGGCCATTACTGATGGTCGGAACGATGTCGCCAACGCCGGTAAAAAAAATCTCGCTTTTTTCGACTCCATTTTATGAAATTCTCTAAAATGACAATAACGAAGCATAGCATATGAAATCTACGTATACAACTTTAACGTCATGAAAAAAGGTAACAGTTACACCCGGTTAATTGAATCCTCTTTTAAAGGGGAAAGCCGGTTATTTTACTTACTGTTGAACGTAAGTAGACACTTGCTTTTGGGGATTTAGTCGCCTACTTTGCGGAGTTCGGACAGCAGTTATCTTTCTATATGAGACTTTGTGGATTTATGAGTTGTTAATATTATTTAAAACATGTATTAAAATAGAATAGAGGATGAAAGATGACTACTATGTCTACATTAACCCTAGCTCAATATGTAAGTGTGGTTCAACTCAATAACGTTGTCTTAGTGTGATTCAGCTCGATGATGTTGTTTTAGTGTGTTCCAGCTCGATGATGTTGTCTTAGTGTGATCCAGCTCGATGACATTATCTTAGTAAGATACAGCTCGATGACGTTGTCTCAGTGTGATCCAGCTCGATGATGTTGTCTTAGTGTGATCCAGCTCGATGATGTTGTCTTAGTGTGATCCAGCTCGATGACGTTATCTTAGTGTGATCCAGCTCGATGACGTTGTCTCAGTGTGATCCAGCTCGATGATGTTGTCTCAGTGTGATTCAGCTCGATGATGTTGTCTCAGTGTGATCCAGCTCGATGATGTTGTCTCAGTGTGATCCAGCTCGATGATGTTACGTCACCGAGATCCAGCTCGTGAAAATTGAACTATTTACTAAGTCAGCATCTCTCATTTCTGTACCTTCTCACGTCGTTTTAAACCAACCGATAAAAATTTGGTTTCATGTTTCTGAGTTCCTAAGTTACTGTTCCTAAGTCATTCAGAAATAAAGATTACTAGTCGACCGGCGGCGAAGCATACGCCGCTATTTTGCAGGGCCGGCCTTAGGCTACTGCAACCTATGCGATCGCAGTGGGCCCCGCACTTTTACAGGACCCGCGCTAATTCAAGGTGTATAAATTATTAAATTAAACCATTTTATAACTTAAAACAGATTTCCCGCGCCCTCCTGTCGATTTACCAGGAGCTCCTGGAAATCTCCCGAAATTGCAAAAGATACGAAAAAGTCCTTAAAATATACAGAATATATAGACAAAAATTGTCATTTTGTAATTGTCATTCAATATGGAAAACGCCAATCCTACGCTCGATAAATAAAAACGGCATTATGCATTAGCCGTAATTGTGTAATCTGGCGAAAGAAAACATCTCGCGCCTCAAACTAATGAAGAATTACTTGAGGTCAACAATTCTCAAAGATAGATTGAAATATTTGGTAATTCTTGCTATTGAGCGTGATCTATGTAGGAAACAGAATTATTATGATATACTGTATGACTTTGATACACGCAAGTCTCGTAAAGTAATTCTGTACGTAGTAAAGAATGAATAAAATGCATAGACGAATTTATTTTCTAATACAAACTTATTATACTTATTATCCGCTTTCCTACCCAAACTTAGCCCAGCGAAATTCGTTTCGCATAGGGCCCCACAATTGTTAACTCCGGCCCTGCTATTTTGTGACCTGTAAATATACATAGTAGATTACTTGTTCTCTTTCCATGACTTCTTGGTCACAATGGTTAAGTCCGGCGCTGCTATTTAGTGTTTGTAAAATGTTTGCTTGTAAAATGTTTTACATGTTTCGGATGTTCCTTCAGAGTTGACGATAGTTTACTTCCTAGTCCAAACCTCCCGCAGGACGACGGGGGATGGGACAGTCCAGCGCGCAAACCGCACGACCAGGCAGCCATCCATAGCGAAGGGTAAAAAAAAAAAACGTGTTCCCCCCCCCCTCTTTTTTTCCTTTACGTGAGGTAGAAATAAAAAAAAAGTGATCTTTCTTTGTTACAACGGTCCGGCCCTGCTATTTTGTGAATACTTGTTCTCCCCCCCCCCCCCTTGTTTTTTCATGGGGGTGACTATCCGCAGAAATAAGAGAGTGATCTTTCCTTTACTCCTTGCTCCTCCAAACTGTTGAGCGAAAAGAGAATTATATATATAGATTACGTCCTGCAGTACAGAATGGAAAAGTCAGAAGGCCTGGAGACCAGAGTTAAAAGAACATACTACATGTCCAGACAGCTATTCTCAGTACTCTGCCATCTCTATCAACACGCTTCGCTGACTTTTCATGTCATTGTTCTATTTATCTGAAATATATTTGACTACTTCATTATTGAGAGTCCGACGATAACATTCCTACTTGAAATATGAGCGCCTCCATGCCCCCTACTCACACTCTTTTTTCTCCCCCCCCCTTTCCCCCAATTTCCCAATCTCTCCCCAGGGAAGTGACACCACAGAAACGTCAGCCCAGCAGTACATTTTAAACGGCTACTACAACTGCTTCCTGGTCTATCTGACGGCAGTCAATGACACCCTGACTCACGGGGGCGATATCAGAGACGGGCAGACTTTCATCAAGAAAATATTTAACAGAACCTACCTCGGTAAGTGGACGCTGTGCCTGCAGTTTTGTGCAGTGGCGTGGTTGAAGGTTGTTTTTTTTTTTAGAGGTGGGGTTGTTAGAACACTTTGTAGAATCACCTTGTCACTATTAACTACACTCCCATGTTTATGTGTAATGTCATACTTCAGTAACACAATATTCGTTTCTGGGAGGGGAATTTTCTCTCTCTCTTTCTTTTATGTATCATTCCGCCTCTCTCTCTCTCTCTCTATGTCTCTCTCTTATGTACATGTATATATATATTGAAAACAGATTCTAAACTTGTCTATGTTTAAATCTGAATGTTTAATGCTACAAAGCTGCATACATAAGACTAGACTTGAATCACTTACGTTTTACTTTTCTTCAATTATTTTTGTTCTGAAAAAAACAAAAACAAAACAATTAGTTATAAAAATATTAAAATAATAAAGTGGATCATGTCCTAGACCTATCTACACACATAGAGAAGTGTGTGTGTGCGTGTGTGTCTGTTGGTTCAGGTCTCAGTGTTTCTTGTTGCTTTTAGTTGTCCTTCTTCCTTGTTTTTCATTATTTTGTCTCTCACTCTCTTTGCCATCCAGCCAGAACTTTTGTCTCTCACTCTCTTTGCCATCCAGCCAGAACTTTTGTCTCTCACTCTCTTTGCCATCCAGCCAGAACTTTTGTCTCTCACTCTCTTTGCCATCCAGCCAGAACTTTTGTCTCTCACTCTCTTTGCCATCCAGCCAGAACTTTTGTCTCTCACTCTCTTTGCCATCCAGCCAGAACTTTTGTCTCTCACTCTCTTTGCCATCCAGCCAGAACTTTTGTCTCTCACTCTCTTTGCCATCCAGCCAGAACTTTTGTCTCTCACTCTCTTTGCCATCCAGCCAGAACTTTTGTCTCTCACTCTCTTTGCCATCCAGCCAGAACTTTTGTCTCTCACGCTCTTTGCCATCCAGCCAGAACTTTTGTCTCTCACTCTCTTTGCCATCCAGCCAGAACTTTTTTCTCTCACTCTCTTTACCATCCAGCCAGAACTTTTGTCTCTCACTCTCTTTGCCATCCAGCCAGAACTTTTGTCTCTCACTCTCTTTGCCATCCAGCCAGAACTTTTGTCTCTCACTCTCTTTGCCATCCAGCCAGAACTTTTGTCTCTCACTCTCTTTGCCATCCAGCCAGAACTTTTGTCTCTCACTCTCTTTGCCATCCAGCCAGAACTTTTGTCTCTCACTCTCTTTGCCATCCAGCCAGAACTTTTGTCTCTCACTCTCTTTGCCATCCAGCCAGAACTTTTGTCTCTCACTCTCTTTACCATCCAGCCAGAACTTTTGTCTCTTTTCTCTTTACCATCCAGCAAGAAATTTTGTCTCTCACTCTCTTTACCATCCAGCCAGAACTTTTGTCTCTCACACTCTCTTTAGCATCCAGCCAGAACTTTTGTCTCTCAAACTATCTTTACCATCCAGCCAGAACTTTTTTCTCTCACACTCTCTTTACCATCCAGCCAGAACTTTGTCTCTCACTCTCTTTACCATCCAGCCAGAACTTTTGTCTCTCACACTCTCTTTACCATCCAGCCAGAACTTTTGTCTCTCACTCTCTTTGCCATCCAGCCAGAACTTTTGTCTCTCACTCTCTCTTTACCATCCAGCCAGAACGTTTGTCTCTCACTCTCTCTTTACCATCCTGCCAGAACTTTCTTCTCTTTTCTCTTTACCATCCAGCAAGAACTTTTGTCTCTCACTCTCTTTACCATCCAGCCAGAACTTTTGTCTCACACTCTCTTTACCATCCAGCCAGAACTTTTGTCTCACACTCTCTTTACCATCCAGCCAGAACTTTTGTCTTTTACTCTCTTCACCATCCAGTCAGAACTTTTGTCTCTCACACTCTCTTTACCATCCAGCCAGAACTTTTGTCTCTCACTCTCTTTACCATCCAGCCAGAACTTTTGTCTCTCACTCTCTTTGCCATCCAGCCAGAACTTTTGTCTCTCACTCTCTCTTTACCATCCAGCCAGAACTTTTGTCTCTCACTCTCTTTACCATCCTGCCAGAACTTTTGTCTCTTTTCTCTTTACCATCCAGCAAGAACTTTTGTCTCTCACTCTCTTTACCATCCAGCCAGAACTTTTGTCTCACACTCTCTTTACCATCCAGCCAGAACTTTTGTCTCACACTCTCTTTACCATCCAGCCAGAACTTTGTCTCTCATTTTCTTTACCATCCAGCCAGAACTTTTTTCTCTCACTCTCTTTACCATCCAGCCAGAACGTTTGTCTCTCACTCTCTTTACCATCCTGTTAGAACTTATGTCTCTTTTCTCTTTACCATCCAGCAAGAACTTTTGTCTCTCACTCTCTTTACCATCCAGCCAGAACTTTTGTCTCTCACTCTCTTTACCATCCAGCCAGAACTTTTGTCTCTCACTCTCTTTGCCATCCAGCAAGAACTTTTGTCTCTCACTCTCTCTTTACCATCCAGCCAGAACTTTTTTCTCTCACTCTCTTTACCATCCAGCCAGAACTTTTGTCTCTCACTCTCTTTGCCATCCAGCCAGAACTTTTGTCTCTCACTCTCTTTGCCATCCAGCCAGAACTTTTGTCTCTCACTCTCTTTGCCATCCAGCCAGAACTTTTGTCTCTCACTCTCTTTGCCATCCAGCCAGAACTTTTGTCTCTCACTCTCTTTGCCATCCAGCCAGAACTTTTGTCTCTCACTCTCTTTGCCATCCAGCCAGAACTTTTGTCTCTCACTCTCTTTGCCATCCAGCCAGAACTTTTGTCTCTCACTCTCTTTACCATCCAGCCAGAACTTTTGTCTCTTTTCTCTTTACCATCCAGCAAGAAATTTTGTCTCTCACTCTCTTTACCATCCAGCCAGAACTTTTGTCTCTCACACTCTCTTTAGCATCCAGCCAGAACTTTTGTCTCTCAAACTATCTTTACCATCCAGCCAGAACTTTTTCTCTCACACTCTCTTTACCATCCAGCCAGAACTTTGTCTCTCACTCTCTTTACCATCCAGCCAGAACTTTTGTCTCTCACACTCTCTTTACCATCCAGCCAGAACTTTTGTCTCTCACTCTCTTTGCCATCCAGCCAGAACTTTTGTCTCTCACTCTCTCTTTACCATCCAGCCAGAACGTTTGTCTCTCACTCTCTCTTTACCATCCTGCCAGAACTTTCTTCTCTTTTCTCTTTACCATCCAGCAAGAACTTTTGTCTCTCACTCTCTTTACCATCCAGCCAGAACTTTTGTCTCACACTCTCTTTACCATCCAGCCAGAACTTTTGTCTCACACTCTCTTTACCATCCAGCCAGAACTTTTGTCTTTTACTCTCTTCACCATCCAGTCAGAACTTTTGTCTCTCACACTCTCTTTACCATCCAGCCAGAACTTTTGTCTCTCACTCTCTTTACCATCCAGCCAGAACTTTTGTCTCTCACTCTCTTTGCCATCCAGCCAGAACTTTTGTCTCTCACTCTCTCTTTACCATCCAGCCAGAACTTTTGTCTCTCACTCTCTTTACCATCCTGCCAGAACTTTTGTCTCTTTTCTCTTTACCATCCAGCAAGAACTTTTGTCTCTCACTCTCTTTACCATCCAGCCAGAACTTTTGTCTCACACTCTCTTTACCATCCAGCCAGAACTTTTGTCTCACACTCTCTTTACCATCCAGCCAGAACTTTGTCTCTCATTTTCTTTACCATCCAGCCAGAACTTTTTTCTCTCACTCTCTTTACCATCCAGCCAGAACGTTTGTCTCTCACTCTCTTTACCATCCTGTTAGAACTTATGTCTCTTTTCTCTTTACCATCCAGCAAGAACTTTTGTCTCTCACTCTCTTTACCATCCAGCCAGAACTTTTGTCTCTCACTCTCTTTACCATCCAGCCAGAACTTTTGTCTCTCACTCTCTTTACCATCCAGCCAGAACTTTTGTCTCTCACTCTCTTTACCATCCAGCCAGAACTTTTGTCTTTTACTCTCTTCACCATCCAGTCAGAACTTTTGTCTCTCACTCTCTTTACCATCCAGCCAGAACTTTTGTCTCTCACTCTCTTTACCATCCAGCCAGAACTTTTGTCTCTCACTCTCTTTACCATCCAGCCAGAACGTTTGTCTCTCACTCTCTTTACCATCCTGTTAGAACTTATGTCTCATTTCTCTTTACCATCCAGCAAGAACTTTTGTCTCTCACTCTCTTTACCATCCAGCCAGAACTTTTGTCTCTCACTCTCTTTACCATCCAGCCAGAACTTTTGTCTCTCACTCTCTTTGTCATCCAGCCAGAACTTTTGTCTCACACTCTCTTTACCATCCAGCCAGAACTTTTGTCTTTTACTCTCTTCACCATCCAGTCAGAACTTTTGTCTCTCACACTCTCTTTGCCATCCAGCCAGAACTTTTGTCTCTCACTCTCTTTACCATCCAGCCAGAACTTTTGTCTCTCACTCTCTTTGCCATCCAGCCAGAACTTTTGTCTCTCACTCTCTCTTTACCATCCAGCCAGAACTTTTGTCTCTCACTCTCTTTACCATCCAGCCAGAACTTTTGTCTCTCACTCTCTTTGCCATCCAGCCAGAACTTTTGTCTCTCACTCTCTCTTTACCATCCAGCCAGAACTTTTGTCTCTCACTCTCTTTACCATCCTGCCAGAACTTTTGTCTCTTTTCTCTTTACCATCCAGCAAGAACTTTTGTCTCTCACTCTCTTTACCACCCAGCCAGAACTTTTGTCTCACACTCTCTTTACCATCCAGCCAGAACTTTTGTCTCACACTCTCTTTACCATCCAGCCAGAACTTTGTCTCTCACTCTCTTTGCCATCCAGCCAGAACTTTTTTCTCTCACTCTCTTTACCATCCAGCCAGAACTTTTGTCTCTCACTCTCTTTGCCATCCAGCCAGAACTTTTGTCTCTCACTCTCTTTGCCATCCAGCCAGAACTTTTGTCTCTCACTCTCTTTGCCATCCAGCCAGAACTTTTGTCTCTCACTCTCTTTGCCATCCAGCCAGAACTTTTGTCTCTCACTCTCTTTGCCATCCAGCCAGAACTTTTGTCTCTCACTCTCTTTGCCATCCAGCCAGAACTTTTGTCTCTCACTCTCTTTGCCATCCAGCCAGAACTTTTGTCTCTCACTCTCTTTACCATCCAGCCAGAACTTTTGTCTCTTTTCTCTTTACCATCCAGCAAGAAATTTTGTCTCTCACTCTCTTTACCATCCAGCCAGAACTTTTGTCTCTCACACTCTCTTTAGCATCCAGCCAGAACTTTTGTCTCTCAAACTATCTTTACCATCCAGCCAGAACTTTTTTCTCTCACACTCTCTTTACCATCCAGCCAGAACTTTGTCTCTCACTCTCTTTACCATCCAGCCAGAACTTTTGTCTCTCACACTCTCTTTACCATCCAGCCAGAACTTTTGTCTCTCACTCTCTTTGCCATCCAGCCAGAACTTTTGTCTCTCACTCTCTCTTTACCATCCAGCCAGAACGTTTGTCTCTCACTCTCTCTTTACCATCCTGCCAGAACTTTCTTCTCTTTTCTCTTTACCATCCAGCAAGAACTTTTGTCTCTCACTCTCTTTACCATCCAGCCAGAACTTTTGTCTCACACTCTCTTTACCATCCAGCCAGAACTTTTGTCTCACACTCTCTTTACCATCCAGCCAGAACTTTTGTCTTTTACTCTCTTCACCATCCAGTCAGAACTTTTGTCTCTCACACTCTCTTTACCATCCAGCCAGAACTTTTGTCTCTCACTCTCTTTACCATCCAGCCAGAACTTTTGTCTCTCACTCTCTTTGCCATCCAGCCAGAACTTTTGTCTCTCACTCTCTCTTTACCATCCAGCCAGAACTTTTGTCTCTCACTCTCTTTACCATCCTGCCAGAACTTTTGTCTCTTTTCTCTTTACCATCCAGCAAGAACTTTTGTCTCTCACTCTCTTTACCATCCAGCCAGAACTTTTGTCTCACACTCTCTTTACCATCCAGCCAGAACTTTTGTCTCACACTCTCTTTACCATCCAGCCAGAACTTTGTCTCTCATTTTCTTTACCATCCAGCCAGAACTTTTTTCTCTCACTCTCTTTACCATCCAGCCAGAACGTTTGTCTCTCACTCTCTTTACCATCCTGTTAGAACTTATGTCTCTTTTCTCTTTACCATCCAGCAAGAACTTTTGTCTCTCACTCTCTTTACCATCCAGCCAGAACTTTTGTCTCTCACTCTCTTTACCATCCAGCCAGAACTTTTGTCTCTCACTCTCTTTGCCATCCAGCAAGAACTTTTGTCTCTCACTCTCTCTTTACCATCCAGCCAGAACTTTTTTCTCTCACTCTCTTTACCATCCAGCCAGAACTTTTGTCTCTCACTCTCTTTGCCATCCAGCCAGAACTTTTGTCTCTCACTCTCTTTGCCATCCAGCCAGAACTTTTGTCTCTCACTCTCTTTGCCATCCAGCCAGAACTTTTGTCTCTCACTCTCTTTGCCATCCAGCCAGAACTTTTGTCTCTCACTCTCTTTGCCATCCAGCCAGAACTTTTGTCTCTCACTCTCTTTGCCATCCAGCCAGAACTTTTGTCTCTCACTCTCTTTGCCATCCAGCCAGAACTTTTGTCTCTCACTCTCTTTACCATCCAGCAAGAACTTTTGTCTCTTTTCTCTTTACCATCCAGCAAGAAATTTTGTCTCTCACTCTCTTTACCATCCAGCCAGAACTTTTGTCTCTCACACTCTCTTTAGCATCCAGCCAGAACTTTTGTCTCTCAAACTATCTTTACCATCCAGCCAGAACTTTTTTCTCTCACACTCTCTTTACCATCCAGCCAGAACTTTGTCTCTCACTCTCTTTACCATCCAGCCAGAACTTTTGTCTCTCACACTCTCTTTACCATTTAGCCAGAACTTTTGTCTCTCACTCTCTTTGCCATCCAGCCAGAACTTTTGTCTCTCACTCTCTCTTTACCATCCAGCCAGAACGTTTGTCTCTCACTCTCTCTTTACCATCCTGCCAGAACTTTCTTCTCTTTTCTCTTTACCATCCAGCAAGAACTTTTGTCTCTCACTCTCTTTACCATCCAGCCAGAACTTTTGTCTCACACTCTCTTTACCATCCAGCCAGAACTTTTGTCTCACACTCTCTTTACCATCCAGCCAGAACTTTTGTCTTTTACTCTCTTCACCATCCAGTCAGAACTTTTGTCTCTCACACTCTCTTTACCATCCAGCCAGAACTTTTGTCTCTCACTCTCTTTACCATCCAGCCAGAACTTTTGTCTCTCACTCTCTTTGCCATCCAGCCAGAACTTTTGTCTCTCACTCTCTCTTTACCATCCAGCCAGAACTTTTGTCTCTCACTCTCTTTACCATCCTGCCAGAACTTTTGTCTCTTTTCTCTTTACCATCCAGCAAGAACTTTTGTCTCTCACTCTCTTTACCATCCAGCCAGAACTTTTGTCTCACACTCTCTTTACCATCCAGCCAGAACTTTTGTCTCACACTCTCTTTACCATCCAGCCAGAACTTTGTCTCTCATTTTCTTTACCATCCAGCCAGAACTTTTTTCTCTCACTCTCTTTACCATCCAGCCAGAACGTTTGTCTCTCACTCTCTTTACCATCCTGTTAGAACTTATGTCTCTTTTCTCTTTACCATCCAGCAAGAACTTTTGTCTCTCACTCTCTTTACCATCCAGCCAGAACTTTTGTCTCTCACTCTCTTTACCATCCAGCCAGAACTTTTGTCTCTCACTCTCTTTGCCATCCAGCAAAAACTTTTGTCTCTCACTCTCTCTTTACCATCCAGCCAGAACTTTTGTCTCTCACTCTCTCTTTACCATCCAGCCAGAACTTTCTTCTCTTTTCTCTTTACCATCCAGCAAGAACTTTTGTCTCTCACTCTCTTTACCATCCAGCCAGAACTTTTGTCTCACACTCTCTTTACCATCCAGCCAGAACTTTTGTCTCACACTCTCTTTACCATCCAGCCAGAACTTTTGTCTTTTACTCTCTTCACCATCCAGTCAGAACTTTTGTCTCTCACACTCTCTTTGCCATCCAGCCAGAACTTTTGTCTCTCACTCTCTTTACCATCCAGCCAGAACTTTTGTCTCTCACTCTCTTTGCCATCCAGCCAGAACTTTTGTCTCTCACTCTCTCTTTACCATCCAGCCAGAACTTTTGTCTCTCACTCTCTTTACCATCCTGCCAGAACTTTTGTCTCTTTTCTCTTTACCATCCAGCAAGAACTTTTGTCTCTCACTCTCTTTACCACCCAGCCAGAACTTTTGTCTCACACTCTCTTTACCATCCAGCCAGAACTTTTGTCTCACACTCTCTTTACCATCCAGCCAGAACTTTGTCTCTCATTTTCTTTACCATCCAGCCAGAACTTTTTTCTCTCACTCTCTTTACCATCCAGCCAGAACGTTTGTCTCTCACTCTCTTTACCATCCTGTTAGAACTTATGTCTCTTTTCTCTTTACCATCCAGCAAGAACTTTTGTCTCTCACTCTCTTTACCATCCAGCCAGAACTTTTGTCTCTCACTCTCTTTACCATCCAGCCAGAACTTTTGTCTCTCACACTCTCTTTACCATCCAGCCAGAACTTTTGTCTCTCACTCTCTTTACCATCCAGCCAGAACTTTTGTCTCTCACACTCTCTTTCCCATCCAGCCAGAACTTTTGTCTCTCATACTCTCTTTACCATCCAGCCAGAACTTTTGTCTCTCACTCTCTTTACCATCCAGCCAGAACTTTTGTCTCTCACACTCTCTTTCCCATCCAGCCAGAACTTTTGTCTCTCACACTCTCTTTACCATCCAGCCAGAACTTTTGTCTCTCACACTCTCTTTCCCATCCAGCCAGAACTTTTGTCTCTCACACTCTCTTTACCATCCAGCCAGAACTTTTGTCTCTCACACTCTCTTTACCATCCAGCCAGAACTTTTGTCTCTTTTCTCTTTACCATCCAGCAAGAAATTTTGTCTCTCACTCTCTTTACCATCCAGCCAGAACTTTTGTCTCTCACACTCTCTTTAGCATCCAGCCAGAACTTTTGTCTCTCACACTATCTTTACCATCCAGCCAGAACTTTTTTCTCTCACACTCTCTTTACCATCCAGCCAGAACTTTGTCTCTCAATCTCTTTACCATCCAGCCAGAACTTTTGTCTCTCACTCTCTTTACCATCCAGCCAGAACTTTTGTCTCTCACTCTCTTTGCCATCCAGCCAGAACTTTTGTCTCTCACTCTCTCTTTACCATCCAGCCAGAACGTTTGTCTCTCACTCTCTCTTTACCATCCTGCCAGAACTTTCTTCTCTTTTCTCTTTACCATCCAGCAAGAACTTTTGTCTCTCACTCTCTTTACCATCCAGCCAGAAATTTTGTCTCACACTCTCTTTACCATCCAGCCAGAACTTTTGTCTTTTACTCTCTTCACCATCCAGCCAGAACTTTTGTCTCTCACACTCTCTTTGCCATCCAGCCAGAACTTTTGTCTCTCACTCTCTTTGCCATCCAGCCAGAACGTTTGTCTCTCACTCTCTCTTTACCATCCAGCCAGAACTTTTGTCTCTCACTCTCTTTACCATCCTGCCAGAACTTTTGTCTCTTTTCTCTTTACCATCCAGCAAGAACTTTTGTCTCTCACTCTCTTTACCATCCAGCCAGAACTTTTGTCTCACACTCTCTTTACCATCCAGCCAGAACTTTTGTCTCACACTCTCTTTACCATCCAGCCAGAACTTTTGTCTCTCACTCTCTTCACCATCCAGCCAGAACTTTTGTCTCTCACACTCTCTTTACCATCCAGCCAGAACTTTTGTCTCTCACTCTCTTTGCCATCCAGCCAGAACTTTTGTCTCTCACTCTCTCTTTACCATCCAGCCAGAACGTTTGTCTCTCACTCTCTCTTTACCATCCTGCCAGAACTTTCTTCTCTTTTCTCTTTACCATCCAGCAAGAACTTTTGTCTCTCACTCTCTTTACCATCCAGCCAGAACTTTTGTCTCACACTCTCTTTACCATCCAGCCAGAACTTTTGTCTCACACTCTCTTTACCATCCAGCCAGAACTTTTGTCTTTTACTCTCTTCACCATCCAGCCAGAACTTTTGTCTCTCACACTCTCTTTACCATCCAGCCAGAACTTTTGTCTCTCACTCTCTTTGCCATCCAGCCAGAACTTTTGTCTCTCACTCTCTTTACCATCCAGCCAGAACTTTTGTCTCTCACTCTCTTTGCCATCCAGCCAGAACTTTTGTCTCTCACTCTCTCTTTACCATCCAGCCAGAACGTTTGTCTCTCACTCTCTCTTTACCATCCAGCCAGAACTTTTGTCTCTCACTCTCTTTACCATCCTGCCAGAACTTTTGTCTCTTTTCTCTTTACCATCCAGCAAGAACTTTTGTCTCTCACTCTCTTTACCATCCAGCCAGAACTTTTGTCTCACACTCTCTTTACCATCCAGCCAGAACTTTTGTCTCACACTCTCTTTACCATCCAGCCAGAACTTTTGTCTCTCATTTTCTTTACCATCCAGCCAGAACTTTTTTCTCTCACTCTCTTTACCAATCAGCCAGAACGTTTGTCTCTCACTCTCTTTACCATCCTGTTAGAACTTATGTCTCTTTTCTCTTTACCATCCAGCAAGAACTTTTGTCTCTCACTCTCTTTACCATCCAGCCAGAACTTTTGTCTCTCACTCTCTTTACCATCCAGCCAGAACTTTTGTCTCTCACACTCTCTTTACCATCCAGCCAGAACTTTTGTCTCTCACTCTCTTTACCATCCAGCCAGAACTTTTGTCTCTCACACTCTCTTTCCCATCCAGCCAGAACTTTTGTCTCTCATACTCTCTTTACCATCCAGCCAGAACTTTTGTCTCTCACTCTCTTTACCATCCAGCCAGAACTTTTGTATCTCACACTCTCTTTCCCATCCAGCCAGAACTTTTGTCTCTCACACTCTCTTTACCATCCAGCCAGAACTTTTGTCTCTCACACTCTCTTTCCCATCCAGCCAGAACTTTTGTCTCTCACACTCTCTTTACCATCCAGCCAGAACTTTTGTCTCTCACACTCTCTTTACCATCCAGCCAGAACTTTTGTCTCTTTTCTCTTTACCATCCAGCAAGAAATTTTGTCTCTCACTCTCTTTACCATCCAGCCAGAACTTTTGTCTCTCACACTCTCTTTAGCATCCAGCCAGAACTTTTGTCTCTCACACTATCTTTACCATCCAGCCAGAACTTTTTTCTCTAACACTCTCTTTACCATCCAGCCAGAACTTTGTCTCTCACTCTCTTTACCATCCAGCCAGAACTTTTGTCTCTCACTCTCTTTACCATCCAGCCAGAACTTTTGTCTCTCACTCTCTTTGCCATCCAGCCAGAACTTTTGTCTCTCACTCTCTCTTTACCATCCAGCCAGAACGTTTGTTTCTCACTCTCTCTTTACCATCCTGCCAGAACTTTCTTCTCTTTTCTCTTTACCATCCAGCAAGAACTTTTGTCTCTCACTCTCTTTACCATCCAGCCAGAACTTTTGTCTCACACTCTCTTTACCATCCAGCCAGAACTTTTGTCTTTTACTCTCTTCACCATCCAGCCAGAACTTTTGTCTCTCACACTCTCTTTACCATCCAGCCAGAACTTTTGTCTCTCACTCTCTTTGCCATCCAGCCAGAACTTTTGTCTCTCACTCTCTTTGCCATCCAGCCAGAACTTTTGTCTCTCACTCTCTTTTTACCATCCAGCCAGAACGTTTGTCTCTCACTCTCTCTTTACCATCCAGCCAGAACTTTTGTCTCTCACTCTCTTTACCATCCTGCCAGAACTTTTGTCTCTTTTCTCTTTACCATCCAGCAAGATCTTTTGTCTCTCACTCTCTTTACCATCCAGCCAGAACTTTTGTCTCACACTCTCTTTACCATCCAGCCAGAACTTTTGTCTCACACTCTCTTTACCATCCAGCCAGAACTTTTGTCTTTTACTCTCTTCACCATCCAGCCAGAACTTTTGTCTCTCACACTCTCTTTACCATCCAGCCAGAACTTTTGTCTCTCACTCTCTTTGCCATCCAGCCAGAACTTTTGTCTCTCACTCTCTTTACCATCCAGCCAGAACTTTTGTCTCTCACTCTCTTTGCCATCCAGCCAGAACTTTTGTCTCTCACTCTCTCTTTACCATCCAGCCAGAACGTTTGTCTCTCACTCTCTCTTTACCATCCAGCCAGAACTTTTGTCTCTCACTCTCTTTACCATCCTGCCATAACTTTTGTCTCTTTTCTCTTTACCATCCAGCAAGAACTTTTGTCTCTCACTCTCTTTACCATCCAGCCAGAACTTTTGTCTCACACTCTCTTTACCATCCAGCCAGAACTTTTGTCTCACACTCTCTTTACCATCCAGCCAGAACTTTTGTCTCTCATTTTCTTTACCATCCAGCCAGAACTTTTTTCTCTCACTCTCTTTACCATCCAGCCAGAACGTTTGTCTCTCACTCTCTTTATTATCCTGTTAGAACTTATGTCTCTTTTCTCTTTACCATCCAGCAAGAACTTTTGTCTCTCACTCTCTTTACCATCCAGCCAGAACTTTTGTCTCTCACTCTCTTTACCATCCAGCCAGAACTTTTGTCTCTCACACTCTCTTTACCATCCAGCCAGAACTTTTGTCTCTTTTCTCTTTACCATCCAGCAAGAAATTTTGTCTCTCACTCTCTTTACCATCCAGCCAGAACTTTTGTCTCTCACACTCTCTTTAGCATCCAGCCAGAACTTTTGTCTCTCACACTATCTTTACCATCCAGCCAGAACTTTTTTCTCTCACACTCTCTTTACCATCCAGCCAGAACTTTGTCTCTCAATCTCTTTACCATCCAGCCAGAACTTTTGTCTCTCACTCTCTTTACCATCCAGCCAGAACTTTTGTCTCTCACTCTCTTTGCCATCCAGCCAGAACTTTTGTCTCTCACTCTCTCTTTACCATCCAGCCAGAACGTTTGTCTCTCACTCTCTCTTTACCATCCTGCCAGAACTTTCTTCTCTTTTCTCTTTACCATCCAGCAAGAACTTTTGTCTCTCACTCTCTTTACCATCCAGCCAGAACTTTTGTCTCACACTCTCTTTACCATCCAGCCAGAACTTTTGTCTCACACTCTCTTTACCATCCAGCCAGAACTTTTGTCTTTTACTCTCTTCACCATCCAGCCAGAACTTTTGTCTCTCACACTCTCTTTACCATCCAGCCAGAACTTTTGTCTCTCACTCTCTTTGCCATCCAGCCAGAACTTTTGTCTCTCACTCTCTCTTTACCATCCAGCCAGAACGTTTGTCTCTCACTCTCTCTTTACCATCCTGCCAGAACTTTCTTCTCTTTTCTCTTTACCATCCAGCAAGAACTTTTGTCTCTCACTCTCTTTACCATCCAGCCAGAACTTTTGTCTCACACTCTCTTTACCATCCAGCCAGAACTTTTGTCTCACACTCTCTTTACCATCCAGCCAGAACTTTTGTCTTTTACTCTCTTCACCATCCAGCCAGAACTTTTGTCTCTCACACTCTCTTTACCATCCAGCCAGAACTTTTGTCTCTCACTCTCTTTGCCATCCAGCCAGAACTTTTGTCTCTCACTCTCTCTTTACCATCCAGCCAGAACGTTTGTCTCTCACTCTCTCTTTACCATCCTGCCAGAACTTTCTTCTCTTTTCTCTTTACCATCCAGCAAGAACTTTTGTCTCTCACTCTCTTTACCATCCAGCCAGAACTTTTGTCTCACACTCTCTTTACCATCCAGCCAGAACTTTTGTCTCACACTCTCTTTACCATCCAGCCAGAACTTTTGTCTTTTACTCTCTTCACCATCCAGCCAGAACTTTTGTCTCTCACACTCTCTTTACCATCCAGCCAGAACTTTTGTCTCTCACTCTCTTTGCCATCCAGCCAGAACTTTTGTCTCTCACTCTCTTTACCATCCAGCCAGAACTTTTGTCTCTCACTCTCTTTGCCATCCAGCCAGAACTTTTGTCTCTCACTCTCTCTTTACCATCCAGCCAGAACGTTTGTCTCTCACTCTCTCTTTACCATCCAGCCAGAACTTTTGTCTCTCACTCTCTTTACCATCCTGCCAGAACTTTTGTCTCTTTTCTCTTTACCATCCAGCAAGAACTTTTGTCTCTCACTCTCTTTACCATCCAGCCAGAACCTTTGTCTCACACTCTCTTTACCATCCAGCCAGAACTTTTGTCTCACACTCTCTTTACCATCCAGCCAGAGCTTTTGTCTCTCATTTTCTTTACCATCCAGCCAGAACTTTTTTCTCTCACTCTCTTTACCAATCAGCCAGAACGTTTGTCTCTCACTCTCTTTACCATCCTGTTAGAACTTATGTCTCTTTTCTCTTTACCATCCAGCAAGAACTTTTGTCTCTCACTCTCTTTACCATCCAGCCAGAACTTTTGTCTCTCACTCTCTTTACCATCCAGCCAGAACTTTTGTCTCTCACACTCTCTTTACCATCCAGCCAGAACTTTTGTCTCTCACTCTCTTTACCATCCAGCCAGAACTTTTGTCTCTCACACTCTCTTTCCCATCCAGCCAGAACTTTTGTCTCTCATACTCTCTTTACCATCCAGCCAGAACTTTTGTCTCTCACTCTCTTTACCATCCAGCCAGAACTTTTGTCTCTCACACTCTCTTTCCCATCCAGCCAGAACTTTTGTCTCTCACACTCTCTTTACCATCCAGCCAGAACTTTTGTCTCTCACACTCTCTTTCCCATCCAGCCAGAACTTTTGTCTCTCACACTCTCTTTACCATCCAGCCAGAACTTTTGTCTCTCACACTCTCTTTACCATCCAGCCAGAACTTTTGTCTCTTTTCTCTTTACCATCCAGCAAGAAATTTTGTCTCTCACTCTCTTTACCATCCAGCCAGAACTTTTGTCTCTCACACTCTCTTTAGCATCCAGCCAGAACTTTTGTCTCTCACACTATCTTTACCATCCAGCCAGAACTTTTTTCTCTAACACTCTCTTTACCATCCAGCCAGAACTTTGTCTCTCACTCTCTTTACCATCCAGCCAGAACTTTTGTCTCTCACTCTCTTTACCATCCAGCCAGAACTTTTGTCTCTCACTCTCTTTGCCATCCAGCCAGAACTTTTGTCTCTCACTCTCTCTTTACCATCCAGCCAGAACGTTTCTTTCTCACTCTCTCTTTACCATCCTGCCAGAACTTTCTTCTCTTTTCTCTTTACCATCCAGCAAGAACTTTTGTCTCTCACTCTCTTTACCATCCAGCCAGAACTTTTGTCTCACACTCTCTTTACCATCCAGCCAGAACTTTTGTCTTTTACTCTCTTCACCATCCAGCCAGAACTTTTGTCTCTCATACTCTCTTTACCATCCAGCCAGAACTTTTGTCTCTCACTCTCTTTACCATCCAGCCAGAACTTTTGTCTCTCACACTCTCTTTCCCATCCAGCCAGAACTTTTGTCTCTCACACTCTCTTTACCATCCAGCCAGAACTTTTGTCTCTCACACTCTCTTTCCCATCCAGCCAGAACTTTTGTCTCTCACACTCTCTTTACCATCCAGCCAGAACTTTTGTCTCTCACACTCTCTTTACCATCCAGCCAGAACTTTTGTCTCTTTTCTCTTTACCATCCAGCAAGAAATTTTGTCTCTCACTCTCTTTACCATCCAGCCAGAACTTTTGTCTCTCACACTCTCTTTAGCATCCAGCCAGAACTTTTGTCTCTCACACTATCTTTACCATCCAGCCAGAACTTTTTTCTCTAACACTCTCTTTACCATCCAGCCAGAACTTTGTCTCTCACTCTCTTTACCATCCAGCCAGAACTTTTGTCTCTCACTCTCTTTACCATCCAGCCAGAACTTTTGTCTCTCACTCTCTTTGCCATCCAGCCAGAACTTTTGTCTCTCACTCTCTCTTTACCATCCAGCCAGAACGTTTGTTTCTCACTCTCTCTTTACCATCCTGCCAGAACTTTCTTCTCTTTTCTCTTTACCATCCAGCAAGAACTTTTGTCTCTCACTCTCTTTACCATCCAGCCAGAACTTTTGTCTCACACTCTCTTTACCATCCAGCCAGAACTTTTGTCTTTTACTCTCTTCACCATCCAGCCAGAACTTTTGTCTCTCACACTCTCTTTACCATCCAGCCAGAACTTTTGTCTCTCACTCTCTTTGCCATCCAGCCAGAACTTTTGTCTCTCACTCTCTTTGCCATCCAGCCAGAACTTTTGTCTCTCACTCTCTCTTTACCATCCAGCCAGAACGTTTGTCTCTCACTCTCTCTTTACCATCCAGCAAGATCTTTTGTCTCTCACTCTCTTTACCATCCAGCCAGAACTTTTGTCTCACACTCTCTTTACCATCCAGCCAGAACTTTTGTCTCACACTCTCTTTACCATCCAGCCAGAACTTTTGTCTTTTACTCTCTTCACCATCCAGCCAGAACTTTTGTCTCTCACACTCTCTTTACCATCCAGCCAGAACTTTTGTCTCTCACTCTCTTTGCCATCCAGCCAGAACTTTTGTCTCTCACTCTCTTTACCATCCAGCCAGAACTTTTGTCTCTCACTCTCTTTGCCATCCAGCCAGAACTTTTGTCTCTCACTCTCTCTTTACCATCCAGCCAGAACGTTTGTCTCTCACTCTCTCTTTACCATCCAGCCAGAACTTTTGTCTCTCACTCTCTTTACCATCCTGCCAGAACTTTTGTCTCTTTTCTCTTTACCATCCAGCAAGAACTTTTGTCTCTCACTCTCTTTACCATCCAGCCAGAACTTTTGTCTCACACTCTCTTTACCATCCAGCCAGAACTTTTGTCTCTCACTCTCTTTACCATCCAGCCAGAACTTTTGTCTCTCACTCTCTTTGCCATCCAGCCAGAACTTTTGTCTCTCACTCTCTCTTTACCATCCAGCCAGAACGTTTGTCTCTCACTCTCTCTTTACCATCCTGCCAGAACTTTCTTCTCTTTTCTCTTTACCATCCAGCAAGAACTTTTGTCTCTCACTCTCTTTACCATCCAGCCAGAAATTTTGTCTCACACTCTCTTTACCATCCAGCCAGAACTTTTGTCTTTTACTCTCTTCACCATCCAGCCAGAACTTTTGTCTCTCACACTCTCTTTGCCATCCAGCCAGAACTTTTGTCTCTCACTCTCTTTGCCATCCAGCCAGAACGTTTGTCTCTCACTCTCTCTTTACCATCCAGCCAGAACTTTTGTCTCTCACTCTCTTTACCATCCTGCCAGAACTTTTGTCTCTTTTCTCTTTACCATCCAGCAAGAACTTTTGTCTCTCACTCTCTTTACCATCCAGCCAGAACTTTTGTCTCACACTCTCTTTACCATCCAGCCAGAACTTTTGTCTCACACTCTCTTTACCATCCAGCCAGAACTTTTGTCTTTTACTCTCTTCACCATCCAGCCAGAACTTTTGTCTCTCACACTCTCTTTACCATCCAGCCAGAACTTTTGTCTCTCACTCTCTTTGCCATCCAGCCAGAACTTTTGTCTCTCACACTCTCTTTACCATCCAGCCAGAACTTTTGTCTCTCACACTCTCTTTACCATCCAGCCAGAACTTTTGTCTCTCACACTCTCTTTACCATCCATCGAGAACTTTCACTTTCTTCTACAGAAATCTACAGAATGTTGGGGGGGGGGGGGGGCTGGGAGTGCTCGATGTACAATGATAACAAAAGAGAAAAAAAAAGAATCAGAATATCTTTGTTGTAAAAAGATTTCAAGAAAATCAAGGGTGGTTGATGAGATTAAAGGAAAACTTCATGAATGCTTTCCAATAGATTCCAATTAGTAGTTTAACAGAATATTCTCTTTCAAGTGAAAAACAATCCTAGAGTAGATGGCTGATGTCCAGGGCTTGTCAACGCAAGCATAAATACTAGATAAAATTTGCTTTAAATTAAGTTTGAACTGACACAATCCCATAGTGGATTTCATTATTAAATTACTAAATAGCCATGTTTTCTCCCTCTTTGATTTTAGTCTACCTACCAGACTTAATGTGTTTGGGTAGAAAGGACGAGTTTGTTATGGGACAGAACAACACTTTGCCGTGATAAAATAAAAGATTTCATCAATTCACTGCGACTACGTTGTTCTGGAATATCTGATGCTCTCTTGAAGCATTTTTCTTATTATAAAAACTATCCTGACAAGATTATTGGAATGTCTTTTCATTATGTTTTGTATCTAGTAATCACTTATTGGTGTGTGTGTATGTGTGTGTGTGAGGGAGGGGGAGTCGAGGCAGAGTAGAGGATTGTAAAAAGGGGTCATCGAGCCTAAAATGTTGAGAATCGCTGACTTAAACTGTCCTGACATGATTCTTGAAATGTCTTTTGATTATGTTTTGTATCTAGTGGGTGATGACGGCGAGTTTAAGATCACTGCAGAAGGCAACAGAGTGGTGGATATGGCCGTGGCAGACATGGTGGACGAAGTGCTTGGACAGTTTCAGGTAGGCGAACTGGAAACAATTTTTAGCGGCCACCTTAAGGAAAATAAACTCTACTATTAATGTATTATGTAGTCTGTCTGTATAGCCTTTGACAATCTGATCTCAACGTATGTGGTTTGCTAAGTTTAGATGCAACGGCTACTTATTTTTTTGTCTTCCGAAACGAATGATTGATCTTTTTATTTAATTAAACAAGGCGTTTTTTTTTCCTTCGTAAAATACACCACTTTTAAATGAATACATAGATGTATTTAAAACAAAACTATATAAATATTTTCGCACCATGCGTAGTGTACTGCAAAACATTTCTTATAAGGACCTCCTAGCTTTGGATGGTGCACCAATATAGGAAGAGATTAGAAAAAACACATTTAGTAGATCCACGAAATACTATTACCATTAAATACATAGACCCAGTACAATTAACCAACGTTTAATCTGCAATTCATAATAGATGGCACAACAACAAAAAATTTAAAAATCAAATTTAATAATTGATGCGCTCAAAAACAATCAACATTTAATAATTGATGCAGTAAAATCAATTAACATTTAATAATTGATGTAGTAAGAGTTGAACTGTTACACCTGGCTCAGTAAGAGTTGAACTGTTACACCTGGCTCATTAAGAGTTGAACTGTTACACCTGGCTCAGTAAGAGTTGAACTGTTACACCTGGCTCATTAAGAGTTGAACTGTTACACCTGGCTCAGTAAGAGTTGAACTGTTACACCTGGCTCAGTAAGAGTTGAACTGTTACACCTGGCTCAGTAAGAGTTGAACTGTTACACCTGGCTCAGTAAGAGTTGAACTGTTACACCTGGCTCAGTAAGAGTTGAACTGTTACACCTGGCTCAGTAAGAGTTGAACTGTTACACCTGGCTCAGTAAGAGTTGAACTGTTACACCTGGCTCAGTAAGAGTTGAACTGTTACACCTGGCTCAGTAAGAGTTGAACTGTTACACCTGGCTCAGTAAGAGTTGAACTGTTACAAATGGCTCAGTAAGAGTTGAACTGTTACACCTGGCTCAGTAAGAGTTGAACTGTTACACCTGGCTCAGTAAGAGTTGAACTGTTACACCTGGCTCAGTAAGAGTTGAACTGTTACACCTGGCTCAGTAAGAGTTAAACTGTTACACCTGGATCAGTAAGAGTTGAACTGTTACACCTGGATCAGTAAGAGTTGAACTGTTACACCTGGATCAGTAAGAGTTGAACTGTTACACCTGGTTCAGTAAGAGTAGAACTGTTACACCTGGTTCAGTAAGAGTTGAACTGTTACACCTGGCTCAGTAAGAGTACCATGCCTCAAATAAATAGAAGGTATACATTAATAACTGACAAATGAAAGACTAGAACACTGATTTTTTCCACAGGAAATTGGACAGTACGAAGTGCTGACCAGAAACTTTACATTGAATGTCAATTATCAGAAAGGTTGGCCTTCAGGAAACATCTATGTGCTCAGCGTGCCACTGTGTGGCTACTCCGGAGAACTTTGTCACAATGGTAAGGCTGATTTTTTCTTTTATAGAGGTAAGATTGATTCTTTCTGTCACAGTAGTAATGTTGATTCTCTCTTTCCTTCATTGTGGTATTTTTGATTCTTTAAGACTTAGTTGTAAGGTTGCGTTAAAAACTCTGTTACGCCGCCCTCCTTTAATTAAGCTCGCCAAAGACGATTGTTTTTGGTATCTGGTCGTCAGTGCTTCCATACTGTCCACATCGGCCTCAAGCAGAAAATGGTATTTGTAATGTAGTCTTGCCAACGTATGCCAGTTTCTTTTGATGGAAGCGTTTGAGGAGCCACTATATCGATGTAATTGCAGTAAACAAGATCTTTATTTGTTATAGATGTTATTGAACCTCGTATACTTACCTCATTTTAGTCTAAAACGAAATTTTGAATCAAAAGAAAAAAAAAATAAAGGTTCTTACGACCATTTGATCAATTTTTACTGAAAATACATAACTGCACAGAATTTATAAATTTAACATCTCATCGGATATCTCATCTGTCCCTCGACTTTCGTTGCTGTGACAGTTCGCGTAACCAAATCCCTCCACTTTACCCGGTCAGCAGGTTGTTCTTAGCAGGATAGCAAGAGAGAGGCCGGTCCATTCTTGTACGTTGTCCTACCAACCTTTCTTGGGACGACCCTTTCTTTGGACAACCCTTTCTTTGTGCTCCCTCCACTGGACCTTGATGAATGACTTTTGACCTTGAGTCTTGTCTTACGATACGACCAAACCAGCTCAGCTTTTATCTTTTATTGCATTGGAGAATTTCTCCTTTTTTTTGTAATAGTTCAAACTCATTTGTCTTCTTTTTTATTTGACAAGCTACTTATATTTTACCAAGGAAAAACATTTTATTATTTACGATAGTTGACTACATAAAACTATCTACTAAAGCAACTTACATAAGTCAGGCCAGTAATGTTGATTATAAATACGAATGTGATACCAATTGATTCATTCAGGCTGTGCTCTTAATCTTGCCTCTTTTTTTAAAGTACAAAATTAGCGTAGAACCCGCGTATTAATTTATGTAAGTTGAGAAAAGCGATTCATGTCTTTGGTCTATTAACCTAGACCTATGTACACAATGGCTCAAATATAGTGACTCATTGTGATAAATCGACCTAATTCCCACAAAGTTTATATCAACTCAGTCTGTCTGTCTTGTAAAAAAGTACACGTTATTTCTCCCACACGGATCAAGCTGAAACTTTCTACACGTATTTATTGTACCTTACTGAATATAAATCAATTTTTAAAAATCCAATCAGTCAATTAATTATTGATAATTAATTATTTTTGTTTGATATTAAATAAGCGAAATAACGTGTACATTATATAGTTGTAAGTGCGGAGTTCTTCTCCTTAGATAGCTTTGTTTCTTAAAAACGGATTTCTTTTTTTATCTTTCGTTCCGCTAGCTATGAATGTTTGTGTGTGTGTGTGTGTCGCTGGGTAGCCTACTTATTACGTCACATAGCAGGTATGTGTAGATAGTGCATTGCAAAACCGAGGATTCGATTCTGTTTATGGAATACGCTCATTAATGACCTTATGTGCGAAATGGATTTGGCATTTAAACTGAAACAGATCCTATATTAAATTTAATTGGAGGGGGTTCTCATGCCTCTTTTTGGTTTATCCGTCACAATGCCTTTTGTTTGGACACCTATCGCTGATACTAATTTATCAGTTAATATCATGTTAATACATTGATATTGTTACATTATATAAAGAAAGAGTAAAGTTTCCCTTTCAGACCTTGTTGTCTATAGGGCAGATGATGTAAAGGTCATCTGTTTCTGTGGCCTACGGTTTACGAGGGTGATATGTGGCCAGCACAACGACCAACCGCCTTTACTTTTCCCCAACTAACGTTAAGTACCCATTAGAGCTGGGTGGACTCAGAGGCGCCCAAAGATCCTGAAGTTAAAAATCCCAGTCTTCACCAGGATTCGAACTCCGGTTCGGTAGCCAAGCGCTTTACCGCTCAGCCACCGCGCCTCACGTTACATTATATACTTTTATGAAACGTACACAATATGTCCGATATTTGTTTCTGGTTAGTATCACACAATACACACTTTAACATTTTAATTAATATTTTGAACAATTGTATAATAGTTTGTTATTAAAAAGCATAATTCTCCTTTTAAAGCAACATTGAAGCATAGAATAGAGTGCTACACAATAGTATATAATGATGTTTATAATTAGTAATCGCCTAGAACTTTGTCTTTTTAAAGAGAGTACTAACATTTCGAAAATAAATATTTTTCAGTTTATTACATACCAAAAAGATTATATTTCATATTTCTGATTGTCGTATTTGAACAAGAAACAAGAGAAACATATTAAAAGACTTGCGTCCCTTTGATTCATAGCAGTACTGTATAGTTTTTTTTACCTTTTCAGCCTCTTCCTTATAAAAGGAAAATAGATTAGATTCATGGCATACTCTGGTTAACATCATTCAAAACTGACTCAGATACCCGCCCCTATCGGTGCACATGGCAGCAAGCAATAGAGATCCATCATCAGCGACCTTACCAGCCTTCTCCCAACCAGTGCTAGCAGTTTTCATGGCTTCTAAGAAAGTGCGACGCTATATTATACGCGAATGCCCATGTTTTCATTATCTTCTTTTGGTTCTCCGGATTTAGGGGAACATGGTTTGTCCTAAGACTATGTCACATGAATCTTAAACCACTTTCGGTCAGCACTTTATTGTGGGGGATAACGCTGAAGAAAATGTCTGAATTGTTTACAGCAGTGATGCCCAATATACGGCTTGCGGGGCGATTCCGGCCGCGACGCAGGTCTATCCTGCCCGCCAGAACTTCTGTCCACAATACAACTCAACTTAATTCAACTCAACTGATCCGAATTGATACAATTACACTTCATATAAGATTCTCCTACACCTAATTTGGCATTTCAACTCGATTAATCCAAACTGATACAATTACACTTCATGTAAGATTCGTTTTTGAATAAGTATTTTGTTTCGATTTTCTTGTTTAAATGATGTGGCCTGCGACAGTTGTGACTGAGTTGTGTGAGGAATGTATTTGGCCTGTGGGCTGAAGAAAGTTGGACATCACATGATAGCCTATCGCTATGCTATTCCTAGAATCCTTCTCAGACATCAATGCCGAGGCACATTGAGCCTCCTTTAGAACCTTACGGATGATATTTCATATCTAGCTAGCGCAATTCTAGTAAGACGTTGGATGTCCAAGCTAATTGATTTGTTGACCAGTCGTCATTGGTGAAAGACAGATTATACTTTCACTATCAGGCATGCTACATCAAGATATGCCACATCGATAGTGCATGTCATGATGCTGCCTAAATAAGTCAACTTTTTCCATTTGTGCTATCAGAGTCTGACCTATAGTCAATACACTATACACGTGACCTTTCTGGCAGAACTAAACTGCTACACTTGTAACTGCTTGAATTGAGTTTTGTTTCTACGTTTCTCTGTACACAGCTAATATCAACTCTGGCTGGTATCTTGTAAAAAAGCTAATATCAACTCTGGCTGGTATCTTGTACAAAGCTAATCTCAACTCTGGCTGGTATCTTGTGCAAAGCTAATATCAACTCTGGCTGGTATCTTGTACAAAACTAATATCAACTCTGGCTGGTATCCTATACAAAGCTAATATCAACTCTGGCTGGTATCTTGTACACGTTATTTCTCCATTCTGGGATCCATTGTTGATGACAACAAACGCATCAATTAAAATAATAAACCAATTAATTAATAATTTAGTTGTAATTAATTAAGTTTTATTTGTGAATTGTATTAAAGCTAAGGGTAGATAAGCCGTGAGTAGAAAATGAGGTTGTTCGCTAGAAATTGTAAACAAATAGTAGACTATAAACCTCCTATTTTTATATGTACTTGAATAGCTCAGTAGCTAACAAGTCGGCCTTCCATCGTGGAGGCTTGAGTTCGAATTCAGCCTCTAGCAACTTTCTTTTGAAAAGCCTGCACGGAAACCTTCACACATATACCCCAGCCCGTCCCCTGACACCAAAGGGATTCGAGCAGCGCACGGGACATGTTTGGTAAACAAAAACAATTAATAACACTTTTTCCAATCGCATAAAATTACTTTTGTTAGTTCAGAGCTATTAAAAATTAAAGTCATTATTTATTCAAAAATATTTCATGTAATTTCACTAAATATCAGCTCTGTTTATAAAAGAAGTTTTAAAAAGAATGTAATTTGTAGGTGTTTCAATCGTGGGAAGAAAATGAATCCACTCACGTTTGATAAATTGTCCAAACAAATATTTTTTTTTAATTTGAAAAAATGTTATAAAATTGAAATCAAATTTTTTTTTTCATTTAATTTCTTCGGTTTCTGAATGTTCTATTATCAAATGACTTTTTACACACATTTAAAATTGATATTAAGAATTGCACAAATTACAGATAAATATTTACATTTTGTCTGGGGGAAGTAATCTCCCCTCCTCCGCATATTAATAAGTAAAGTGATTGATTGTTTCTCTCTACCTTTATATTAATAAGTAAAGTGATTGATTGTTTCTCTCTACCTTTATATTAATAAGTAAAGTGATTGATTGTTTCTCTCTACCTTTATATTAATAAGTAAAGTGATTGATTGTTTCTCTCTACCTTTATATTAATAAGTGAAGTGATTGATTGATTCTCTCTTTGTGGCATTTTACGTCTCGAGAGACGATCTTTTCCCTTTGCAACTTCTTGTGTGACTAAAGAGGCCAATCCTTGATACACAGCTGCGATCGCAGGTTTGGCATATATAATCACCAGGCGCGGTTGCATTTTCACCCTTCTTTCTGCTTCTGTTGTGTATGACATCTGCAATCTTTGACCCTTCCTTTATGGTCTCTCTCCATGAGGATCTGTCCAGTGCTACATCTTCCCAGTTGCCAGTGTCGATTTTGAAGAGCTTCATGTCGCGTTTGCATACATCCGTATAACGTAATAGTGGGCGACCAGGGCTCTCCTGCCTTCTATTAGATCGCCATACAGGATGTCCTGTGGAAGTCGACCTTCTGGCATTCTACGAACGTGGCTAAGCCAGCCAAGGCGTCTGCTGCTGATAACAGAGCGGATGTCCTGACACCCTGCTCTTTGTAGCACTTCCTCATTGGTTATCTTATCTTGCCACCTTATTTTAAAGATCCGCCTTAGGTATCGGAGGTGGAAAACATTCAGCTTTTTTTCCTGCCATGAGTAGGTTGACCATGTTTCACTTCCGTACAGCAAGGTGCTCAGCACACAGGTCCGGTAGACTAGGGCTTTAGTACTGTTAGTCAGCAATATGTTGTCCCAGACTCTTTTCTGCAGCCGTGACATGGTGGCCATTGCCTTGGCTATCCTGTTGTTTATGTCTTTATCCAGTAGAGTGTTGTTGGATATGATGGAGCCAAGGTAACAAAAGTGATCAACAATTTCTAGTGGTTGGCCATTAATGCTTACTTGAGGTGCAGTGTTTGTGTTTTGGACAAGAATCTTAGTCTTGCTTTGACTGATGTTTAAGCCGAACTTTTGGCAAGCAGCAGATAATTTGTCAACCAGGCACTGTAGCTGAATATCAGAATCAGCCACAATAGCTGCAACATCAGCATACATGAGTTCCCTGACGAGTAGCTTCCTAACCTTGGTTTTTGCCCGCAGCCTTGATACATTAAATAGTTTTCCAGAGGATCTTTAATGGGAAACACACCTTCGTTTATGTCGTTGTACGCATAATGCAGTAGACAGGAGAAGAATATGCCAAACAGAGTAGGTGCGAGCACACATCTCTGCTTGATACCACTGCAAACCTCAAAAGGTGCTGACTGGGCTCCATTGAATTTGACAGTGCATTTAGTTTCCTCGTGAAAACACTCAATGAACTGCAGTAGTTTGGGAGGGCAACCTATTTTCCTCAGGAGTTTGAAAAGGCCACTTCTGCTGACCATGTCAAAAGCTTTAGTCAGATCAACAAACACGATGTAAAGGGGTCTGTCTCTCTCTCTCTCTCTGAATTTCTCCTGCAGTAGTCGTAGAGAAGATATCATGTCTATAGTGGATCTACCACTCCTGAATCCACACTGAGACTCTGGGTAGACTCTAGAAGCTATCACTTGCAGCCTGGATAGTGCCACTCTAGCAAAGATCTTGCCCACTATACTGAGGAGAGAGATACCCCTGTAATTGTTGCAGTCACTCCGATCCCCTTTGTTCTTGTATATTGTGACTATAGTTGCGTCACGCATGTCCTGTGGGACATGACCTGTTTCCCAACAGTGGCAGAGGAGAATATAGAGTTCAGGAAGCAGGAGTGATTCGTTGACTTTCACTACTTCCACTGGGATACCATCACTCCCAGGAGATTTTCTATTTTTTATGCAGTTAATTGCTTTTTTAAGGTCACTGAGGCTCGGAAGATCATCTAGGCATTCCAGTACTGGAAGATCTGGTAGAGAAGCCAGGGCGACATCGTCTACTGTGTTTTGTGTGGCATAGACTTCGAGGTAGTGTTCTGTCCAACGTTCTAGCTGCTTGGTTTGATCTGTAATTTTTTCTCCTGATTTGGATAGAAGGGGGGCAGGCTTAGACACTGTTGGACCCAGGGCCGCTTTAATGCCATCAAATAGAGCTTTGCTATTTCCTGAGTGGAGACTGTCTTGGATTCTGTTGCAGGTATCCCTCCAAAAGTTGTTAGCACATTTCCTAGCCATTTGTTTCGCCTCTTTATTAGCACTTTTGAAGGCCTCCAAAGATCTTGGACTTGGCTTTGTCTTGTGAGCGAGGTGTGCAGATCGCTTTTTCTCGATGCAAGGTTCCATATGTGCTAGATTCGCCTCAAACCAGTCTACATTTTTTTGTTTTTGAGGCCCAAAGGCGGTGATTGCCGAACTGTAGATTACATCTTGTAATTTCTCCCATCTGATAGAAATGTCTTCTTCATCACTTAACGAGGGGATTGAACTGTTCAGGAGCTCGCCAAAGAGTGCACAATTCTCGGGGTCACCTACATGGTTGACGTTAATTCGCCTAGTTCTGGGTTGAGTGGAAGTATAAGCCTTCTTGAGAAGTAGTTTGATTTTGCTTAGCACTAGTGAATGGTCTGAGTTGCAGTCCGCACTATGGTATGAACGGGTGTGGATGACACTTTTCAGATCCAACCTTTGGGTGATGCAGAGGTCAAGCTGGTGCCACCTTTTTGAGCGTGGGTGCTGCCAAGAGACTTCATGGCGTTCCTTGCCAGAGAAGAATGTATTTTGTTACACACAGTTCATGAGAGCTACAGAACTCGAGTAGCCTTTGGCCATTGTCATTGATTTTGCCAACACCTTGAGGTCCCAAGCATTGTGGCCATGCATCATTTCCATCACCAACACGGGCATTAAAGTCTCCATTTATATAGAGGTGCTCGGATTTTGGAATACTTTTAATTACCTCCTGTAGAGCTTGAAAGAATCTGTCTTTGTCCTCTTCCGGAGCAGCAAGGGTTGGTGAGTAAGCACAGATTATATTAACTTTGCCTTGCGGTGATGCAAATTTCATGTGTGCTACTCTTTCATTGCCAATGGGAAACATCGCGATGCAGGGGACGAGACTGGTTCTTATTGCGAACCCGACGCCATGTATTCTAGGGCTTTGTTCTGGTTTTCCTTGCCAGTAGAATGTATAGTTGCTTTCTGTAAGAGATCCGCTGTCTGCCAGTCTGGTTTCTTGCAGGCAGGCCACATCAATGTTTAGTCTGCTGAGTTCTCTGTCGATGATAGCTGTTTGACGCATGTCGGTGACGAGTTCAGGGTCAGTATTGAAGCCAGGACACATTGTCCGTATGTTCCAGCTTGCTAAACGCATTAATGTTGAGGGTTTTCTTTTGATTGTATTTGCAGGTGCGGGTGAGCAGCTTGCTTTTTTATTTTGTCTTAGCACCAAGCACCCAGTGGTGCGGCAAGCTGCGGCGGGATAGCACTTTACTGACCGAGGGCTGCTCGGCTTAAGGCAGGCAGTAGCTATCCAGTGAGGCTAAAAAGCCCCTCCTACCGTCAAGAGTGATCCCTGGCGTTCCAGCTTACACCAATCAGCTAGGAACTTATCACCGGTAACTACCACTCTCCGTGTTTTTTCCAAAGACATTACTGTCAAAGATGGAGTGACCTCTCCATTGCTGGGGGAAAGCCTGGGAGGTAAATTTGCGAGTGCTGGGCTGCCCACACGTCAGCACACGCCTCTCTTCCATACTGACCGGGTCCAAAGGGATGGCGAGCCATCACAATTTGGGGACAGGTGGCTGCAGGAGTTTGCCAGAGAGCAGTAGTCTTACTACTGTCCCCCCGCCTACGGGGCTCCAGGACCGATTTTCTGTTAGGGTTCTCTCCATTAGCATTAGACCTTACAGGGACACACACACAAGGCAGTGCGGCTATTGACCTATAGCTAGGGGTTTGGTTTGTGGGCAACATGGCGTGTCCGCTCGCCGACGGGCCATGCCTGCCTCACATCTTGGGGCCAAACCTCCTCCGAGACCCTTGCAGTTTAGCCTGAGGCTTCGCAGCCTGAGTTTCCATCTGCCACCACGAGGAGGTACTGCATAGGACTTGCTGTGGAGAGGCTATGTACTGGCAAGAGAGACTTACAAAACTGCTCCCCTTTCACAGATGCTAGCCAACGGTGGCAACAAGTCAAGCTACCACACTAGACGCTTCACACAGCCATTTGACAGATTGATTCTCTCTACCTTTATATTAATAAGTGAAGTGATTGATTGATTCTCTCTATCTTTGCACCTTTCGTCTCTTGTTCTTGTATTGATGTTCTCCGTTGATTATTGTTCTTTTTCTCTTCTGTTTTCAATTTTCTATATTTCTCTCTACCTTTCTCTATACTCCTCTGTTTGCTGTTGTGTCTCCACTGTTTTGTTTTCTCTTATTAGTTCCTATTTTCTATGGTATCTTTCTCCTGTCTTTTCTCTGTCTCATACTTTATTGTTTATTGTGTTCCTATTGTTTACTAGAACCCCTTCTCTGTTCTCTCTCTCTCTCTCTCTACTGTTCTCTATTTTCTGTTGACCTAGTTCAGCATCTACACAGCTTACTATTATGACCTACTTATTAACGTACACAAAAATCAATCAACATGCAATATTCTTTTATAGCCTCGGCTTCCTAATTAAACAGATCAACAACCGATATTAACAAAAGATAACAGAACTTTCTTTACTAAACAACCAAACGCTATGACGAATGGAAATTAGAAGATAACATTCTCTTGCACACGTAAAATTAATTTTAATAAATTTTCTTCCACAGAGCCTCTCAGTTTACAACTTGCCATGGGCGTCTCCTTTGTAATTATTCTGCTTATCATTGCCATGGTAACGGCGTTCATAATGAGGCAAGTTAATGACATATTTCCCAGAAACGCAGAGAGCCAATTAGAGCTTGACTTAATGGGAACAGATATGGCAGTAATGATTATATCGTCATGAGTTGTACACACTTGTATTTAATAGCCAGGTCTTTAAAGGAAAATTGTAACGACAAATTATAACATGAAACTGGCTTTTTGTATTGGGATACATTTAAAATGTGAAGCTTCAAGTTATACGTGATGGTGACGACACCAATGATAAAACTGTTACAATTATGCAGAGCGTCTTTTAATATGTCGCAATTAGGTAATACTAAGGCTCGTCTTCTTGAAAAAGTAAAAGGTGCAGTAGTGAGGTGGTGGGTAAACTAAAAATAAAAGGTTGAAAATGTTCCAATAGTCTCTTATAGTTTTGAACATTTGTTGGGAAGAATAATGGCGGTTTGTTAATTACTTATAAATAACTGATTTATACTTATTTAGAGTAGATATAGTGGGCCTTCTCATATTGTAGAGAGTTCTTAGCATCCTTGTGTCTCCCACCAGGGACTTGTTTCACCAACAAACTGTTACCTGAAGCTTGTTACTTGTTACCTGAAGCTTGTTCCCTGAAGCTTGATGCTCTATCGTTTGGTACCAAATTTTTGCTGACCGCATAATCTTAATACTATTGAACGGTTAATTGTTTTCTATTACCTAAATTTTTTTCTTTTAAATAACACAATTAACTTCTTTACAAATTTCAGGTACAAACTCGTAATTAAATACAAACAAAATTTGTTATTGCTTATAGCATAATCATCTTCTTTTCTGAAGTAACGTCTGTATTATATAAGATAAGATAAGATAATTGAGTTATGTGCAATTGAATTCTTCCCCACCTCTCTTCAGACTTCGCTACTTACAGAGGATCAAAAATTTAAATTGGTGGAGCATCCAAGCTGAAGAACTCCAGGCAGTGAAAATCCCAACATCTAGGTCAGTGTTCAACACGTCATCAAATCAGGTCAGTTGTCTAGTTTCAAATCAATTCAAACATTTAGTTTGCCATCCCAACTTACGCTAAAACTTAGTGCATACAAAGTTAGGTGAGAATTTTTAATACTAACATATAAACGAGTCATTGATTATATTGTATTAAATAACACTTTGAATAAACATATTCAAATGATTTATTTCTTTTTATCTCAAGTTTTATGTAATATTGTATACAACGTTTAGCATTTCGTTGTTTTGATTTCTTCAAGGATCAAATTTTATGCCAACTTCATCATCATGCTATAAGCGGCTCATTGCCTTCAATAGCTTCAGTGACGATCAAACTTACGAATCTAGCATGATCTTTCAAGATGTGTTCCAGTTTCGATTTGTTGAATATGTGTTACGTACTTTCAAGCGGGCTCGATGGCTATTGGTGTAGAACGGGGTGGGGAAGTAGATAGTCATACTGATGTCTGCAAGCGCGACAGAAACCTCTTTAAAATCGACATCAACGTTTGGGAGACAGAAGTGAGCAAGCATACAGGAAGGGTCTTGGATTGCAGATGGTGTACACACCACAAGTAGAAGGGCGAGAATTCTGCTGCTTCTGGTGATTGCAGTGACCGCAGTTGTGAACAAAGCTGACCACAGTGACATGAGAAGTTGAAAAGGGAAAAGATTTCTCCTCGAGATGTAAAATGCCACAGAGTAACTTCAATTAGCTGCTGTTGTAGCTGACTATATAGAGGTGGTTTTTTTTTTGTAGTAGACATGAATTGCAATAAATAACAAACAACCCAGGTACAGTTAGTAGACTCTTCTTAATCCATTGTTTTGGTCAAATATATGGTTTTCATATAGGGAACAGATTCAATACTAACATTGACCACTCTACGACTGTCTTGACACTAAAGGCAGTTTGTCCCGTAGTCGAAGGACGTACACTGTAATGAAACTGTTTTGTTGAAATCTCACCAGTCTAGGACTCTAGAGCGCCTTTAGTGTCAACTAATCTGTGTTTATATGTGTAATGGACATTATGCTCTACAAGTAGTAGGCAATGGTGAACAAAAAAACTTTTACGCCAGTGACCAAAATAGTGAATTCGCACGACTAAGTGACATTTTAGTTGAAGACAAGACATAGAGTGGCAGTCCGTTGAAGACAAGACATAGAGTGGCACTTTAGTTGAAGACAAGACGTAAAGTACATTCAAACTTCGAACGAAATCCGTTTTCTTGAACATCTCGTAGCGTCACGTGATTCTCTCGTTCAAAGAGAACTGTAATGTCTCTTTGTTTGACTCAGAAATAAGAAAGAGAAATAATATTTGATAGCCATTAACGATCCAGTCTCCCGCGTTACCTAATCATGGACATTTGTTTGCCCTGACATTACTGGCTTGAAATAGGTTCACCCCCCTGTGACATGTTCTGTTGAACCTCAGTTTACTAAATAAGGGCGTATTGAATTATGTTGAGAAGATAACATACAATAACACGAATTAGTTTCTTTAATACATGTGCAGACTTCGATCGACCCAAAGTCCGTCATGAAGTTTGTAATGTAACTACAATGTCACCCTGTCCAAAACTATCTGTAAAGTAATTCGTTTTATGGGTAGGATAAAAATGACCATAATTCATTTCCAACCATTTTTCAAAGGGGCTTTTTCCTTCTCTTGATTTTAGTTCTCGACATTCCATCCCTCACCTACCCTACTCCTAATCAAGTTTTAACATTCTCTGCTCCTCGCCCTTCCTGTATAAAATATATAAAAATTATTCAGATTAAGGGTTCACACATCCACAGACACAAACACACACACTGCAGTTACAGATTCAAAATAGATGACTGCATGGTCGTGTGGTACGCGCTTTGGACTGTATTTCAATGGTTTCGGGTTGGAACTCTGCCGCAACCAGACCCACCATCTTGTCTTGGGGGAGGTGTGGGCTAGGATATAATGTAGAACAATAATCAAATCTGAAGAAACACCTGAAAAACAGGAGAAATTGGTTGAACCCTCGCTGAAGTTGGAGGCGACACTTTTGAAGATCTGTACCACTGTGTGCTTTGTTACCAATGTATATATGTATTGTATTCGTGATTTGATGTACAAATACACAAATATTTTCCATGTTTTTGTTTTAAACATAGCTCAATCCGTCGGTCTTTCTGTCTGTGTGGAATCTTTTATTTCTCTCACTTCTCATTGTTGGATCAAGCTGAAACTTTCCATTATTTATTGTCGATGACAACACATAAATTAATCGAAAAAAATTAATCGATTATCAATTTTAGTCGAAATTAATTAATTTTGTTTTATATAGAAATGTACTAAGCTTAGGGAAGATGAGCAAAATGTCTGCAAAAACTTTAAAACTAACTAGATTTTAAAGCATTCTACTTTTATAAGTACTTCAATAGCTCAGTGGATAACGCGTCGGCCTTACATCATGAAGGCTCTAGAACTCGAGTTCGAATTCAGACCACTGATTCGCAAAAGAGATAAGACCATGTTGCACCGAGCATACTATAAGCAAGAAAGTTGAGCTTAACAAAGCAATTGATAAAAATGTTATCAATTTATATTTTTATAATTCTTAATCTAGATGAAAATTAATAACAGGATTGATTAAAAAAAAACGTATGCAATAGCTCTCAATATAGGACTATTCAAAAATATATATGTTAAATATTTTACTTTTTAAAAAATCGATTTCGTACAGCTCTTTATTTCATGCTTATAGCTCAGTTCGCTTGGGTCGTAGTGCTGTTGTGGACCAGTGGTGGAAGGGGGTATCTTGGAGGTTTCTTGCTGCCTTCAGGCGCTCAGTACTCACAACTTAGATCAAGTTGGGATTCGAACTCAAGTCTCTTTGATAGGTGGCCTAGTTTGTAAACAATATTTAGTAGAAAAAGGCGAGTCACAAAATAGTTACAAAATAGTATTTTTGTGTGAGTGGAGCGGGGTGCAGATTTTGTCAGTCAAGTATTTTTTTTAAAAATGTTCTTTTCTAGCGATTCACCAACGCTTCCACCATGTCCGAGGTTAGCCTGACTGGGAGAGATCATTCGATGTACAAGGTAGGCATCAGATCTACGAGCAATGCTATCTCGTGTTTATTATTTTCATTTCTAAATAAACTGTGTACAATACGCTTAGTATGTACACTAATACTGTTCGTGTACATGTCGCAATCTTCTAACTGTGGAAATGTCAGTTGATTTATATGTGTCAAATATTCCTGAACTAAACTAGTTTTATTTAAATAAAAGTAGTTGTTTAAATTCCTTGTTTTAGTATTATATTAACATATATTTCTTGTTTAAGGGAACTTTGGTTCATATGCACTTGTTAGCGAGCAATAATATAAGGGTCAATGCCAGTCTACTTAAAGAGTTTCAAATGGTAAGTGTAACGTCATCCTTGTGGTACACATTCTTGGCGCACAGAGTTCACTAACTAGGTTTATTTACTCACTAACTAGGTTTATTTATGCCAATTCTTGTTATTGATCTTTTTTTTCTTCTAACTATTGTGCATTGACCCGGCCAAAGATGGTATGATGGGGGAATGAGAAACTAGATAAGAGATGTCTTGGGTCGGTCTTGTGTTTACTAGGTATTTTTTATCCTTTTCTCATCAAGCAAACATCACGTGGTCTAGCCACATATAAAAAACTTTTAATGCTTAATTATAGCACAAGAGATCTGTTTAATGCACCTTAATGCATTTTGAGTTTATTAAACTAAAGGATAGGGGGAACTAGGGGATAGTGTTCTACACATTTTTATCTCGGAAATTTTTGACAACTTCTTAATACTTTTTATACTTATTAATTATACAACGAAATCACTAAACATAAGGTGTATTCTTTACTTTTCCAGATTCGAGATATGAACCATCCGAATTTACTTCGAATTCTTGGCGCTTGTCTAGAAGGTGAAAGAAAGATGATAATCGTTGAATATTGTCCTAAAGGAACGTTGCAGGTAATCCAGCATGCAGTCGACATTAGACTTGGTAAACTTTAGCTTTTTAAATAATAGAATAGTCACGAAAATATAAAAGTGATAAATTGCTGGGTATATCTAAATATTCAGACCACAATTGGCAGTGCTAAGTATTAAAGGGATCATTGGCTAAGCAGTGCTAAATATTTAAGCTATAATTGACTGAGCAGTGCTAAATATGAAAGTTTTAATTGGCTTAGTGGTGTAAGTATCGATATAAAGATGGTAATCATTTTCATATTATTGTAGCAGAGGATGGAGCACACTTTTTTAACTTCGTGTAATTATGGGAGAAGAACAATGTTAGACAGTATTGAAGTTGTTTAGGGAAGTTAGGTGTGGAGCAGGCTCGGATCATCTTGATACAAGGTGCAGGCTTGAAATAGACGTGACACACGTAATAACATTTAAAAAAACAAACAAACAAGTGGTGGCAGCCTCAGAGAAGACACTCGAAACTGGACTCATCCAATATAATCTCTCACATCAAGATTAGGAGAACCTTTTTTAGTTTGAAAGCAAATTTTTTAAGAGTAGGGGAGGTCCTGGTAACTTAAAAAAAAATCAAATTGATTCATCTTCTGTGAAATGTGATTATCATTGGGGTAATGGGGGCAGCGAGTGGGTCGTTTGGCGAATGTCCAGACTCAAGATGATGGGAAAAAAATGTTTTCGTTCATCGCTATTTTTGTTTGTTCATGTTCACTTCCCTGGGGAATTGCTACCAGAGTTTGAACAATGTAGGAGAAGTATTCTCTAAACTTCTAAGAAAACGCAAAGTCATATTGCCTCTTACAGAGAAGCAAGACTTAACTTTACATTTGATCAAGTTTATTCCCATTTCAAAAAAGCTTTTATCTTTGTAACTAGATTATAACCTGCCACGATTGTGTCTTTGTTTAGGCAAGTAGGGGAGAACATTAGCCAAACAGTCCGATGTTTTCAGGGCAAAGGAAATGTAACTCCACTCTTTGTTTTGTTACAGGAACTTCTAATGGACCAGTCTTTTAAGTTGGACATTCTATTCTGTCTGTGTATACTGAGTGACATAGTCAGGGCAAGTAGGATCAATGACTCTAGTGTCCAGTAGAATTACCATGTGACTCTCTCTCTTTTCTGTCTGTCTCTCAATCACTCACTTTCTCACTGTTGCAGTCTCTGTATACTCCTACTTCCTCACTAAATGTAATTGTACTCACACAAATATATGGAGGTTCCTAGAAAATATAATTTTATGTACATAGTCTCTGTATCTTTTGTGCAAATAGTGAACACACACACACACAAATTGAGAATTAGCAAATTGATAACTAGTTGATATGGTTCATTGTATAATTAGTACTGATATTACTTTACTTCCTAAATATTAATATTCTTGTTATAATGTTGCCTCATTTTTACTATTCTTTCTATAACTTCTGTCTCAAAACCGTTAAATCTCACACTGATATGTTTACTTCAAGTTATTGCCTAGTTTGAAAAAAAAAAGTAGAAAATAACTTTTGAACCAAAAATGCGTTATGAAAGAAATGGAGCAAAACAGAACATATGATATATTGTTTTCTGATTTCTGAACATATGATATATTGTTGTCTGATTTCTGAACATATGATATATTGTTGTCTGATTTCTGAACATATGATATATTGTTGTCTGATTTCTGAACATATGATATATTGTTGTCTGATTTCTGAACATATGATATATTGTTGTCTGAATTCTGAACATGTGATATATTGTTGTCTCATTTCTGAACATATGATATATTGTTGTCTGATTTCTGAACATATGATATATTGTTGTCTGATTTCTGAACATATGATATATTGTTGTCTGAATTCTGAACATATGATATATTGTTGTCTGATTTCTGAACATATATATTGTTGCCTCATTTCTGAACAAATGATATATTGTTGTCTGATTCCTAGATTTCTTAAAAATCAGTCAGTAGACTTCTAGTGTATTCTTATTCAAGTTAATCATAAGCTTAAAACTATCACAAGTATTCGAATTGTATTTTAGAAATTGCAAAATTTTCTTGTCATGTACATCTATAATGTATGTACTAAATATGTTAAGTGCAGAATCTAGAGAGATTGTGTGTGTGCGTGTGTGTTTGTGCGCGCGTGAGTGTGTGTGAGTGTGTGTGTATTAAAACCCCAAGAGTTTAGTGGGTTGTGAGTGGGAAACTGAGCTGTTCATTTCTAATGTCCTACTTTCGCTCACCTCTCTCACGTACAAGGTGTTTTCGTTCTCCACGTGAGTTATACCGAAAGTGTTGTTCTCTGCAGGCCCTTATTTATATTCACAAACACCCACTTCGAGTACATGGGCGTCTCACGAGTGAGGTGTGCATGATTGATTCACGTTTCTCTGTTAAAGTTGGCTACTATGGTCTGCCCACAATCTACGACTCTGTCAAATTACTCAGTAAGACTCAACGTAAAGAAAATGGTAAGTGATTGAAATTCTTCCTCGACTACATTTTAAGTAGTTTCTAGTGCGGTAGAGAAATGTATTACATTCTAAGTAGATTCTAGTGAGGTAGAGAAATGTATTACATTCTAAGTAGATTCTAGTGCGGTAGAGAAATGTGTTACATTCTTAAGTAGCTAGATTCCAGTGTGGTAGAGTAATGTGTTACATTCTAAAGTTACTAGATTCTAGTGCGGTAGAGTAATGTGTTACATTCTAAGTAGATTCTAGTGCGGTAGAGTAATGTGTTACATTCTAAGTTGATTCTAGTGCGGTAGAGTAATGTGTTACATTCTAAGTAGATTCTAGTGCGGTAGAGTAATGTGTTACATTCTAAGTAGATTCTAGTGCGGTAGAGTAATGTGTTACATTCTAAGTAGATTCTAGTGTGGTAGAGTAATGTGTTACATTCTAAGTAGATTCTAGTGCGGTAGAGTAATGTGTTACATTCTAAGTAGATTCTAGTGTGGTAGAGTAATGTGTTACATTCTAAGTAGATTCTAGTGTGGTAGAGTAATGTATTACGTTAAACGACTTTGTAAAAAAATTGATGTTAATCCATTATTCAGGTTAAAAGCATTGACTTTGTTTTATGTTGAGTGATATAGATAGTTAATTTTAATTTGGGAAATTCTTTTTTGTGTAACCTTCTGTTCATCCATAGTCTTCACGTCTGTTCATTCATAGTCTTCACGTCTGTTCATCCATAGTCTTCACGTCTGTTCAGCCATACTCGTAGAGCTCATTTTTGTTTATCCATTGCAGAGGTAGAGTCATCGAGGGGGGGGGGATTTTGAGGTCTTTGATTACTTGTGACGTTGCATGTCATTTGTGAGGTCTATGAACCCTCCAATGTCCGACTAAAAACGGAGCATGCTATGCCCTTTTCTTTCTGTTTTGCAGCTTGTTTGTTGGAAGAAAAAAAATCGACAAAATTGATTTCAAAATGGCATGAAACTAGCTTTTGAGTCGATTTTTTTTAACAGGAAAAACATTTAAAAAATGCTTTAAAAAAATACACGTATACGAAGTGTAATAGTATGAATTAGTTTTCAGGTCATGGTATGTGACGTTTAAGGAAGTTATTTGTTAAGACGCTTTGCGACATAATCGAAACGTTGTGTCACACAAGAACATTCAGATAGTCAGGAGATTATTAGTGCTTGAAACATGTGTCTGAATTCTATGACAAAAGAAACCATTATAAGAGAGTCTTTTGACTGGGACATACCTTACGTTAAATAAGAGGCTAAGACATAAAAAGAACTAGGAGGCAGGGCTACTTGTGGTACCCTAGTGGTCAAACAGACCTTGTGACATGAAATTGCAGATAAAAAAATTGTTATTCAAGATCATGTTCCAGGAGGATTGTGAAAATTGATTGTCTATCAGCATTTGATTGTTTGCATGTTTTGTGTGCATGCATATTTAAGCTACAAGCAGATCCAAATAGTTTGAACTATCGTAACTAGCAACATATAGTCGAGAGGACGATTGTCCAACAAATAGTCGAAGAGGACAATTGTCCAAAGAATAAACATTTCTAAACAGATTCATGTTTGTTTAAATGTTTGCAGTTAGTTGTTTTTTTGTAATTTCTAAACGTTTTGTATTGGTCTTTTACAAAGTGAATCCCACACAAACAGCTCATTGCAACAAATAGTGATCAATAGATGGAACAATGACTAGCTTTTGAAAACGTTAAAAAAATATTCACATACATTTACAATCGACCAGAAGGTGAGATCAGCCATTAGTGTATATTATAGTGTGTCTACACAAGAAGTGCACATAAGAAAACTCTCGAGACCTGTGATTGACCATTCACTTTAGGCCGGTACACCTCCATTGCTCTAAGATCTAGATCCATGTCCAATGGTGTTTGGATGTTTGTAACGTGTTTCTCCATTTTCCAAAAAAGTTCCTTTTTTTTGTAAGGAAAATAATAATATGCTAACGATGGCTTTTGCCTCATAAGCTGATTATTATCATTGATTGTAACGTGAAGACAAGGATACACAACCATAATTTGCTTAATTGGACGAGTTAAATAAACGCCAATAATTTAGTCGCTACGTTTTAGTTAGCCAAACACAGTTAATACGAGAATGGAATAGACAGATGATGGCTAGACTAAAGTAAATAAATTCGATGTGAAGATCCGGGCTCTTTTGGAAAGTTGGGCCCTTTTGGAGAGTGGCGCCTGGTGCTGCTGCAATATCCGCCACTTTCAAACTCCATTTATGTTTACCATTGTCTAATGATTACAACTACGCTTACACTAATGATAGACTTATCAAATCTCAACCTAACATTATGTCCCTATTAATGAATACATAAACACAATCCTTTGAGCTATGTTTCATATATTCAGTCTATATTCAGTCTATATTCATTAATTTAGTGCTCTAATAAACCTAGAATAAATATTTATTTAAAAAAGGTACTCTAGGAAATGAGTCAAAAGTAAATACCTGAAGGCGTCCAATGAAAGTCTCTTAAAAAGAAATCTCAGAAATGTCAAAACTCTCCAGTTGTTACATTGGCAATACAAATAACCAATTACACATATACACACTTTTAAATACTTCGAATTATATAAACTGCCAAAAACATTGTCTCAATCGAAAAGAATAGATGATAATTGTACAGTGGCGTAGCTAGAGTATATGTTGCCTGGGCGGTACCTCATCTTGATGCCCCCCCCCCCCCCCCAAAAAAAAAATACAACAACTAAGTGATTAATAACATTGCAAAACCTTACTTTTTTGTTTAAAATAATATGCATTCATTAATCAAATATTGTTAACTCAAAATAATCACTTTTACATAAACATACTACAAATGAATTATACGCGCTTTCTTGCTGTTAAAAGTATCAATAATTTTATCGAAATCAATTTTTTCCACCAGCTCTTGTTCAATGGACAAAATGGCCAAATTAGTGAGTCGTAAATTTGTCATCGTTGATCGCAAATAATTCTTGATCAGTTTAAGTTTGGAAAAACTTCTCTCGCATGGAGCGACGCTTACCGCAATAGTCAAAAATATGCGAATCATGTTGACGATATTCGGGACTAAATCATCTAGCTGATATATTTTTTATAAGATTCAAGAGCTCAACAGGTCCTTGTTTTGGAAGTGCGGAGGCTTCTGGTGAAACTGTGACAAACCGTTGAAACCTCTTTCGCTCCAGCAGAAATTCGTTTTTATCAATGTCGCTAGGAGTACTATCGAAATTGATTTCGACCTGAGGATTAAATAGCTGGGAAGGCAACTAAAATTCATATCTATCTGTTACATCATGAAGTTGCTCGAATCGGGTAATTATTTCTTAAACAATCCTGTCCAAGGTAGAATAAATTTCCCTTCGTAGCTCTTCTCTGTGTGTAAGTACATAGTTGTCACTTTTCTCACCAGGCATCTTTTTCTTATGGCCAATACGTTTTTGAGGTTCTGTACTGATTCTCAGATCTGAGCACACGCTTTCGGCAAAGGTGATGCTGGCTTCAGCGATGCCCTCTCGATTACTACTTAAAAATGTCTCTGTTTTTAGTTTGAGTGAGCAGTCTCGAATAGACAATCCTTGTTTTCGAAGGTATAATTGCGCATCATTAATTTCAGTTAATACAGGAGCCCAAAATCGAAGATAGGTGAGAAAATTAAAAGACTGAATAGCAACCAATAATCCACCTGCTTCAGATCTAGTCGATGAATGTTCATCTCTGCTAGTTAATGTCTCCTCTAGCGCTCCAGGGGGTCTCAACTAAACGTTTAAGGCTAGTTCCGGTAATTTTGATGATTATATCTCAGCGGTGTGTTGAAGTTGAGAAAAAGGAGTGTGAACGGTCCAGTGTACCAAAAAATGTTACCGAATTGACTTCTGCTTCAGCATCTCGAATTTCTGCTAAATTAAGAGAAAGGTTTGAGCAGGCATTGAATAGTGACTTCTAGAATACGTTTTTGGACACCGTAGTTTTGACCTTTCATGACCGCAGCATTATCATAGCCTTGACCCCTGCAGTCCATTATGTCTAAGCCATCCGAACGCAGTTTCTCTAGAATCATCTCAGCGATTCCAGCAGCATGCTTGTCCTTTGTGTCGATGAAATCAACAAAAGACTCACGAACCTGCACCCCGTCATTATCCATGACAACACACCGTAAAATTTGGGAAGTTTGATCCAGCTTTGAGATGTCAGGTGTACTGTCAAAATAATAGAGAAATATTTGGCTTGTTTTACTTGCTGTATGATTTGTTTTTTAGCGTGATCCCCCAATATTGTAATAAATTCATTTTGTATTTGTGGAGACATGTATGTATTCGGTCTGGAACAAAGCTTGGTTCGAAGCACATGCTCCCTCAAGAGTGGATCGTACTTTAATAGTAATTTTAGTAACTCTCCAGGTTTTCGTCTCTTGTATAATCAAATATTGGGCCTTATTGTCAATATTGTTCCCTATTCTCAGGGAAACTTCAAGTTCCCTCCAAGCAAGCGATGACTGAATGTGAGCTCAGCTGGTCTCATGTTTTTCTGTTTTTGGAGATAACCTTCACCACTCATTAAATCCATGTTTGGATTTAAATGAAGATTTGGTACTTGATCTTGTTGAGAAGAGTATGCAGAGGAAGCAAAATAAGGATTCTTTTTTTTTCTAAGAACTTTCTCGCCGTTTGACATTTACCGGAAAAACCAAGCCTTTGAAAGCTTTCTAGTCTTTCCTTTAGCTGATTCTTGATGTCTATACACCTCTCTGAATTGACTGTCCATACGCTGAACTGTTTCAGATCCTTGAGTGACAAGGTGTATGCGAATATTATCTGTGATGACATCAGGCCAATCTCCTATGTCGTTCAGTCTAGAGTTCATTATCCTCCTTTCTGTATTGTTTACACTGTCTGATGGTTCAGCTTCTTCAGTATGAATTTTTGAGGAGTGTACTAAAGACATGCTTGTGTACTGTTCTTTAGTCTCTAGAACCTGCGGTATTGAAGTATTTTCTTCTTTTTCATCATTCACGATGTCGGCCTCATCATTTTTTTTTTGGATTCAATGATAACCGTCTTATCTTGCTTTGATGCTTTTAATTGTTCAGTTAATTCATACCCTATAACAGCTCGCCTATAGTCGGTGGACTCTGGCAATGATGTGACTTGAAATTGTCTCGATGCTTCTTTAGACTTAAAAAATTTAAGAAACGCACCTCGCTGCGTTCAAAGAAACTGCTTTATGCGGATGACATTGTCCTCTGGTCAACCGGGAAGAAAGCCGACCAAATACAGGCGGCATTACAAGCAGACCTCCAAACCATCTCCTCGTATTGCGACTAATGACAGATTCAGATAAAATTTGCCAAAACGACCTGGTCCCTGTTCAGCCTAGGGATCGACATTCTTAAGGCTTCTTAAACTCGGTGGGCTGCGACTCCAACGTGAAAACACGCCAAAATATCTAGAGGTAACCCTGGATAGAAAGTTGTCAATGTTCTAGCACGTCCAGGAAGTTGAAAGAAAAGCCTCTGAGAAGTTAGCGTTACTAAGAAAGCTGGCCAGCACAAAGTGGGGTGCCAAAGCTTACATGCTACGCACATTGTACTTAGGGGCAGTCAGATCACAAATTGAGTACAGCTATACAGTTCAAGTATATGCTAGTAAAACTGCCCTCGAATCACTCGACCGAGTGCAATCACAGGCACTAAGGTTCATTTGTGGCACCTTTCGGACAAGCCCAACAAACTCTGCTGAAATCTTAACAAACGTGGCCCCGTTACATTTAAGGAGGGAGAGGCGGTGATTACGGCATACGAGCGCTACAAAAGGGGCAACTCTAGGCTACCCACCACAATCTTAGTGCAACAGAGGAGAGAGAGGAACCGCATAAAAATGCGATCGTTCCTCCACATTGCGGCCAATTTGTCAAAATTAGCTTTGCTCTCCACTGATTGAATTCCTATTAGAAGAATTAGTACTTGCCCTCCGTGGAGGAGTTTGCCGGCACCACAAATAAACATGTCCCTTATAGGGCAAGAGGGAGGCACCAAGAGGCGATTAACACCTGCCATACTCCAAAACTTGGCATCAGACACAGTAAAGTCCTACCCATCAGATGCTCTTGTCTGTTATACCGATGGGTCGGTAATGAGGGACCCTGATAGATCTGGGTAAGGGGGCCCTTATAGTCTACCCAGACCGGACAGAACCAGAAATGCCGATTTCTCCGTCTGACCTTCAAAAGGGCTTTGAGGCGCCAGCCAGACTAGTCAGTCTTGAGCATTGTTCATCATTTTGTTTACGTTACAGTATTACAATTAATTAGTTAGTTTAAAAAAACCTCGTAGAAAACAAAGGTTAGCTTATTTTAAAATATTGACATTACAATAGAATTATTTCCAAAATTAAACTATAAATGATAAACTAAGACAATTGTTTAGAGCTAGAGTTTATAAATATATTTGTTAACTCAATATCTAGATTAAACCAATGGACTAAACAATGAAGTAAAAAAAAAGGTTGGCCTATCTTCTTCTTTATATTACAGTTACACAGTGTAGTAACAACATGTACCGTGTGTCCGAAATAAATCTAGTAAATTAGATTCAAACTGTTCTATAGCTTACATTGTATGGAAGAAATAGTCAAGGAGATGAAACAAAATAGCGACATGACTAGTTTATAAATCGTTAGTTCATGTTTAAAATACAGTAGTTTATGTTTGCTCGTGTCCATACAATTAGTCGTTTTTACTGAAAAGCTCAGGGAAATAGGAAATTAATACAGACTGGGGGAATTTTGGTGCCCCTCTCCACTTGGTGTTCTGTGCGGCCCGCACCACCCGCACATTGGTAGCTACGCCACTGTAATCGTAAAAAAAAAACACACACACACACACACAAAAACTCACAAATACTGCACAGCGCATCCAATGCGAAATAAGTATTTGAATAGCAATGCTTTAAAAGTTTATTCGTTGGTTCACTTATAAGATAAAAACTAAAATCGTTTTCTTCTATTCTGCTCAACAAAAACAATCCGATTTGTTTTTTCTTTACAAACTTCCAACAGATACTTTGTGGATAGCTCCTGAATTATTGTCATGCCCTGGTCGAGCTACACAGAAAGGAGATGTCTACAGTCTTGCTATCATCATATCAGAAATATTAACTCGTGAGGAGCCTTACAGTAATGATAAAGATCACATGTCGTCACAGGGTGAGTACCCAGAGCGCTAATACTAGTCATTCTAATGTCACAGGGTGAGTACCCAGAGCGCTAATAGTTTAAGACACTAAAGGCCATCTTTTGAGAGACAGCTGTGAGAAACAGTAAGTAGCATCTGTTTGAGACAGTAAGGACCATCTGTTTGAGACACTAAGTGACAGCTGTTTGAGACACTAAGTTCCAGCTGTTTGAGACACAAAGTGCCAGCTGTGTGAGACATTAAGTGTGGTAGTCACACAAACAATTTAGACAAAACGACATGAAAGTGAAATACAAAAAATGACATTGACTATTTGAAAACCTATTTGGATACTTCCCCACACTATCATCTCTCTTTGTATTTGAAAACTGACAGAGGTCTTGAACAAAATACAAGAGAACTTCGAGCCTCCATTTCGTCCAACGGTTTCCGCTCCTAAAGAGATGGCGATCATTGAGCATTTAATGAGAGAATGCTGGTCCAGCGATCCGGAGAAACGACCATCACTGAATAGAGTGCACAGTATAATCCATGGGCTCATGATGTAAGTACATTTCTCTTGACTTAGTACAGTGTTACTCGAACGGGTCACAAGGATTTAGCTGCTTATCGCAGAAAGAGATTTAAAGTGACATAGTGTACAAACAGTATAATGGGTACAAACAAAATGTTGCCAATAAAAGAAGATTGATCAGAATGCAATACGATCTTTAATATTACCAATAACCCTAGTTGTCATTTTGTCCTTAGCTTTCGGATCCAAGTCACAGAGTGAGAGTTTAAGAAATCCTTGGTAGAAAGTCAGCTTCCACAAAAGCTTCATCGCTTCATTCACATCCATAAAATACATTTCAACCTGTTTACTCTGCCTCTGCGTTGTGGCTGAACGGCAAAACGCTTGGTTTCCAAATCTTGAGTTCCCGGGCTCAAATCCTGGTGAAGACTGGGATTGTTAATCTCGGGATCTTGAGGGCACCTCTGACTCCACCCTTTTCTAAAGGGTACCTGACATTAGTTAGGTAAAAGTAAAGGCGGTGGTTCATTGTGCTGGCCACATGAAACCCTCGTTAACCGTGGGGCACAGAAATAAATGACATCTACATCTGTTGCCCTACATATCGCAGGTCTGAAAGAGAAACTTAAATTTACTTACCCTGCCTCTATCTCGTCGAACCACCCGTGGATTGAGTGTATTGGGGTCGTAAATGTTATTACATAGCTTGTATCAACTTACTCTGTCTGTCTGTCTGCGCCAGATTTTGTACACGTTATTTCTCCAACACCGATTCTCGGATCAAGTTATTTATTATAATTAACAAAACATGAATCAATGAAGAATTAACCAATTAGTCAATTATTTAATGGTAATTAATTATTTTCGTTTCATACTAACAATGGATATTAATCCTTCAGTATTAACAGATAAGCCTAAATATGTGAGTTTTTGTCCCTTTACATAATTGTACATGTTATTTCTCCCAATCCATTCTCGGATCAAGTTGAAACTTTACACAGTTATTTATTATACCAAAGAAATAATGAATAAAAAAATTAACAAATAGTACATTTAATTATTGGTAATTAATTAATTTAGTTCGATATTGATACATGGAAAGAAATACTTATTGTATTTATATGTATTGTTGTAAATTTTTGATTGCCTCCCTTACATAAGAAGAAATACAGCTTGAAATACACTTTCTCTTGCATTATCTTATAACAAGATACACATAAAATCCACCCTAGGAAAAATAATCAGACAGGCAGCCTTGTGGACAACTTACTTCAGAGACTTGAGAAATACAGCAGCAACCTGGAGAGAATCGTGGACGAAAAGGTCACTGAACTGAAACATGAGAAACAGAAATCTGAGGAGCTCCTGAGACAGATGTTGCCTGCGTAAGACCAGTTCTATTTGTGTCCGAGTGGGATTAGAAGTGATACACAATTGATTGTCTGTCCTTTGTGACCTGGGGTCAATATCTATACTGACAACATTAGACTTTATATTTTTCATTGGTTTAATACATACTATATAGATAGGTAAAAAAAAAAAATCCTAACTTAAGTATTTGAGAACTCGCCTTTCTTTCATCTGGCCTAAAGTTAACATTTTGGCTTTTTGCATTGGAATGTTCAGAGATCAAAAGATAAGGAAAATGTTTAAATTACTTTTCGTGTCAGAGAGAATTTGTACACCAAAAAAATAAATAAAAGGATCTTTTATCTTATAGCTTTCTGGTCGTGTAGTTTTTACCTTTATCTATCTCTTTGTCTGTTGGGCCTTAGGGGCACCGTCTTTCTCCATTCCTCTCTGTCTTTTGCCTTAGAACCTCGCATCGCTTTCTTTGTCTGCCTCTTCTTCTTTTTCCTGGTACTGTTCCCTGCAGGAAGGTCTTTGCGAGCCCCGAAGACATTGTGATATGCCCATAAATTTTTAGCTTGTGTTTTTACGATAGTTAGCAGGTCATCGTGAGAGCCAACCGCTGTAGTAACCCTGTCTCTAATCTCTTGGTTTGTACTAGTGTAGTATGTGCTTCAAACTGTCCTCGCGTTAGTCTCACCTCCAATCTCGCTACCAGGAGGCCAGGGCGTAAGAATGTTCCTGTCTGAGAAGACGTCTGAACTCAAATCGTATTTGTTCTGGTTTGACTGACTCACTACTGACTCACTACTGTGTTACATGGAATGAGAACACATTGAATAATTTAAAAACTTAGCCCAGTGGGATTTTAGTACTGATCCTTTATTGCTGTGCTTTCTGGTACATTGCTTGGATCAGAAAAGCTTCTTTCATGAATTAATCTATGCTAATTACCCTAAACCTAACTGCTCTAAACTACATTGAAGTTCATGAATTATATTTGCTTTTTGATCAAAATCTTTTTTATTCTATCCTAGCTTCTGTTGTTTTTTGGTAGCCCTATTGTTTAACATCATTCATCTGTACACTGCCACAGGTCAGTTGCTGACCGACTGAAAGCTGGTCTCCTGGTAGAGCCAGAGTTCTACGACTGTGTAACAATCTACTTCAGTGACATTGTTGGCTTTACAGATATTTGTTCTATGTTAGAACCTGTACACATTGTTAAGATGTTGAATGATTTGTACTCGTGTTTTGATGGGATTATTGAACACTTTGATGTCTATAAGGTGAGACATTTAATAAAGTATGGCATATCGTTATTTCGATGCTTGACATTAGCCGTAGAATGTAGATGCAAATATTGATGTAGATCAACAATGATATGAATACTTTATAAGCACCTTTCGTTGACGCTCACACATATTTTTAAGTAAGCCAAATTTAAGTCGAGTATCTAAAGCATAGGCCAGTTTGGTTGAGTGTAAATATTAAATTATGTTTGTGATTAGATAAAGCCTGAACTATTACTCTTCTTTATTTTGAACTATTTACCTGTTTGGCTCTAAGACAAAAGCCTTTCATTTTTCTGTAAGACATTAAGAATGTTTTTATGTCTTGGAATGAAGATTGAAGTCTTAAAGATTTAACTTCTGCTCGTCGTCCAGGTTGAAACCATTGGAGATGCCTACATGGTGGTGTCTGGTCTTCCCGCCAGAAATGGCAATGAACACGCTCGTCAGATAGCTCGGATGTCTATCGCCTTGCTGGACGCCGTGTCCAATTTCGCTCCATTGGACACACCGAATAAGGATCAACTAAAACTTAGGATAGGACTTAATTCAGGTTGAGTATTTCTTTTCATTCACAACATTATGTGTTTTACAGAGACATGTATGTGTTTTACATTGACGTGTAAGTGTTTTACAGAGACATGTATGTGTTTTACATAGACTTGTATGCGTTTTACTGACTGGTAGCGAGTTTTCATTAGGACTTGTATGATACATGTTACTTTTATATAAAAATATACACTGAACTATAATCGCCATGGAGTTATTCTACCGATGCATGCAGTGATCCTATTAATACATCAAGTGATCCTACTAATACAAGCAGTGATCCTACTGATACAAGCAGTGATCCTACTGATACAAGCAGTGATCCTTCTGATACAAGCAGTGATCCTTCTGATACAAGCAGTGATGCTTCTGATACAAGCAGTGATCCTTTTGATACAAGCAGTGATCCTACTGATACAAGCAAAGATCCTACTGATACATGGATTAAACGTGTTAAGTTCGTATGAGGAAGTAAAAATTGTAATTTGTCGTTTGCCATAATCCAAACAATGTATTTTTATTGCCTTTATTCCCCCCCCCCCCCCCCAATCTACTACAACAGTGATACCCACATTTCTTCAACCCTCGGGCCAAATACATTCCTCACAGTATTGTCGCGGACCGCATCATTGAAAGAATGGAAATGCAATAAAGTTGACGAAGTTATGTTTAGAAACAAGTTGTATCCAACATTATTTCTATAGCAACTAGTTGGATGCTCCAAGTTGTTTTACTGAAACCAACTTCTCAATGACAGGCTGTAATGCAAATACTGCATTAAAGTAGAAATACTTTCGGTGTTGTCCAAAACTGTAAAAATCAAATTTGTCCACGTTTCTTTTAATTGTGTCCACTCCAAGCCAAGTTTGTGTTTGTTCAGCAGTCCTATTTCATCCCCACTCCAATGTTGACCAGCAAGCTACCACTCCAATGTTGACCAGCAAGCTACCACTCCAATGTTGACCAGCAAGCTACCACTCCAATGTTGACCAGCAAGCTACCACTCCAATGTTGACCAGCAAGCTACCACTCCAATGTTGACCAGCAAGCTACCACTCCAATGTTGACTAGCAAGCTACCACTCCAATGTTGACCAGCAAGCTACCACTCATGTCGCTAACAAAAGGAGTCAACTACAAATGACAAGGACACGGTTCGGTTTATTTTTTGTTCTCATATATTTTGGATTCCCATTTAACATATTGTGAACAGAAGTTCTGGCGGGATGGATAGACACGCTTCGCAGGCAGATAGACCTGCTTCACGGGCCGGATGTGGCTAGAGAGCCGTTTTTTTAGGCATCACTGTACTACACTATTAATATTGATTAGAACCCTGAAGAGAATTTTTTCCAGTAATTACTCCTTCTCCTCTCTCTGGTTATTATAAATAGCACACAACTCCCTAGAGTGTTCAATGTATGATTGAATCAATTCCACGGCTAATTGTGATGATGGTTTGTAAATATTTCACAGGTTTAATGAACGGTTTAAATATAAATAGTGCGTCCTAATTTCTAGACGCGGGTGACCATAATAGTAAACATCTAACCTAATTATGAACTCAATGTTCTACGTTTTGTTCCTAATGTTTACAAGATTTGAAGCTCTTCAACCACGACGTTCTATAAATATTAAATCACACTGGAAAATAGAAATAGCTCAATAGAAATCCATATTTCAATTTCATCTTCATTTTTACAACCATTAGTACAATCTTCGATTTGAAATATTATTTTAAAACCAATAACCTTTCACTTCATTGGACTGGGCTTAATTCTTCTTTTAGTCTTCAATATCTTATTATCAGACACATCCATCCGCATTAACCCTTTTCTATAAGACTATGTAAAAACAAACATCTTATTCTACTTTTGTACATAGCAATGCCGAAAGAACAAAAATTATGACCAATATCCAACAGGGTTTTCAAAGGGACATCAGCATGGTAGCGAAAAGCTGACAAGTGTCAGTAGCTTTAAATACCTTGGAGCTATTGTCTCAGATGAAGGAAGCAAACCTGAACTACTGACCAGAATTGCAAGGTCTACAGCAGCACTTGCAAAACTCAAAATAATCTGGACCGTCAAAGGTCGACACTAAAATCAGACTGATGCGCTCCCTGGTCACAGCCAACTCATATCTGCTTGCGAATCTTGGACGCTGACGTAAAGACGATCCTAGCAATGGAAGTAAGATGCTACAGAAAGATGCTACAGAAAGATGCTACAGTAAGATGCTACAGAAAAATCACTTTCAAAGACCGTTTCACGAATGAAGAGATAAAAAAAATAGGATTAATACAGCCATTGGACCCCACGCTGACCTGCTAACCACTGTCAAAAAAACATAAACTCAAACTCTATGCCGACATTACAATGTCCTCGGGGCTCGCAAAGACCTTCGTGTAGGGAACAGTACCAGGGAGAAGAAGACAGGCAAACAGAGAAAGCTATATGGGAAGACAACATTAAAGAATGAATAGGCCTGCCAGGGAATTAAATTCTATCCAAGGCAAAGGACATAGAGGAATGAAGAAAGACGGTAGACAGTTATTGTATGGTGCCCCAACGGTCTAACAGACTAAGGGTTAGGTGGTGAAGACAGGCCTACATGTGTTCAGTTCTGAAATATGTCTTGCTATTATTTACCAATGGCATTTCCTAATAAAGTCTGCGACTCTTTCTGTGTCTTCTTTTTCTGTCTGCAGGTCCAGTGTGTGCTGGAGTTGTGGGCCTTAAGATGCCTCGCTACTGCTTGTTTGGGGACGCTGTCAACACGGCGTCCAGAATGGAGTCCAATGGAGCAGGTAAATAGAGGCTAGGTGCTGATTGACTAGCTAGAGCTAATTCAATTAACATCTAAAATTAGTACTATCAAAGTACAAGAAACTATAGGCAGTGTTTAGAGAATGTTTGGGAAGGATGCACATTTGTATTACCAAGAAGCCAGAGAAATAGGCGTAATAGCTTACTAAATGTTAAACATAATAGCTTACTAGATGTTAAACATAATAGCTTACTAAATATTAAACATAATAGCTTACTAAATGTTAAACATAATAGCTTACTAAATGTTAAACATAATAGCTTACTAAATGTTAAACATAATAGCTTACTAAATGTTAAACATAATAGCTTACTAAATGTTACAAATAGTAGCTTACTAAATATTAAACATAATAGCTTACTAACTGTTACAAATAATAGCCTACTAAATGTTAGACATAGTAAGCTTACTAAATGTAACTAAATTGTTACAACCTCGGTAGTAGCTGACCAAAGAACAAGGACGGGGTGAGCAAGGAGTATCTCTTGTGTCCTATAGAGATCTGTTCAGATTGACCTAATTCCAAGGCTTTGTTGTCTAGTCACATCTCCTATGATGTCCCCTGTTTAAAAAAATCGATTTTCTCTCTTTTCTCTTTTTTTTCCTTAAATCTTTTCAGTTTTCCGCTGAATTCAATTCCTATTTTATTTTCATTAACGGCTGCAATAAAACTACGAAGCAGTTAAACATTTAAAAGGGCTAATAAAATCTCTTATGTTTTTTAAAAATATTTTTTGATCAATCTATTCAATTAAATGAAGGGTAATATTAAACGTTTGAAAATCTCCCGAATACTTTTATTTGATGACTGATGTGGACTTAGTTCCTTCTCTCTGGTTCTTCTTTGTTTAAACAGTCAATCAGTTACTGTCGCTACGTTAACAAGGTGCGTCATAGACTTTGTAGACAGATTTAAGATTTATTTTCTATGCTTGAAGTCACTGCTTGAAAATACACTCAAAACTATGAAAAAGAAAGAAAAACGGTTTGGGGTGAGACTAATTATCAATAGACTGAATAAAACTTTGGATTTGTTTGTTGAAGCTCTTGCTAAATGCGTTATTTCTCAGGTGGAGACTTTTAAAACCCATTGTTTCCGAATTCTGCAATTGAGATCAGAAGTTCTGACATGTCACACGTGATATTTATGCAACAAAAGAACTAATTCATTTGCTAAATGTATTATTTAGAGAGAGAGATGGAGAAATGATTCTTGGTCGATATGTGTTCAACAATTTCGTTAGCAATGTAATGTACATATATAGAGAAAGTTACTAAAAAGTTACGAACAGGCTACAACTAAAATATCAAATTTTCGTTACAATTTTTATTACCCGAACTGCCAACGCAACTGTTTAGTCTTCTTTTCTTTTAAAATTGTCACATTTTGTAAAAACACATTTGGATTTGGCTCTCTGTCTTCGAATTATTATTTGTCTTGTCTATTTTTTTTTTGTACACTAGAAATGAAAATTCACGTCAGCAATAGCACTGCTTCTATTTTACAAGAGTTTGGTCACTTTGTCCTACAGTCACGTGGTACTGTGGAAATCAAGGTAAGCTGGACTTAGTTTAAAAACAATAAAGGTGGTGTTTCTAGCTAACTAGTGCTTACCAATATTAATGTGTGTATTGATGTTTTAAGGAAACTGGAAGAGTTTTACTTTTTCTTTTCAATTAAGAGTAGCAAGAGGCCACTTCAGTTTGATACAATACAATGGAAAATATGTTTTGCTTAACATTGGTATATATATAAATGTATTATGTTAAAAACTACTATTATATTTTTAACTGCAGATATCAAAAACATGACATATGTTTAACAACCAAAGTCTAACTTACAGAATCAAATGCAGTGCGGTCACCAGGGTTGGTGTCACCAGTTGCAGTTGGCTCACGGTGTCCCGGTGTCACCGCGCCAATCAATTTCCCACAAAAATTTCTCAACAAAATATATCGTTAGTTTGTTCTTTTCTTGACCCTACATTCATTAATTGCAACACACTGGTCGTTTATCTTTTAACATTTCGTTGTTTATGGTACTATATCAATAGCTAGATCTATTACTTGTATGAAAATGTAAGTTTATTCTAAATAAACAGAGCTAGCATCAGTGAACAATGATTAGAATAGAACACTTTTAGGCTTTACAGAAACGGTGTTACGTTATGCCAGAATTTTAAAACTTAAACTAGCGATGCCCGTCTATTAGCCGCTAACTAAGTTTTTTACGGTAGTGTTGTAAGCTCCTCAAAAAGGGTCCGGGGCCGAACCCGGGCGCCAAGAGTTTTTTATCATTTCTAATCTTCAGAAATACATTCTCGTGGCATATATCATGCACTATTTCTCAGGGCATCTACAATGCACCATTCCTAATGGCATCTACATTGCACTATTTCTCATGGCATCTACAATGCACTATTTCTCATGGCATCTACAATGCACTATTTCTCATGGCATCTACAATGCACTATTTCTCATAGCATCTACAACCCACTATTTCTCCTAATAAGAAATTGCAGATCAAATTAAAATTAAATAACGGTGTAACGCAGCTCGATAGTGAAGAGGCATTCGAGGTATCAGAGTCAGAGAATGTCAGTTTGTAATGAATTTGATCTTTTGAAGTTCATCCTCCTGTCCAGCAAGACCTAACGAGCCTGTTTTGTTTACAAAATACGTTGGAAGTCGTCTGGTAACGAAACTGTACTAGTCACAAGACGTCACAATAACACTGTGGTCAGTTAATCAGGAGACATTTGTCCGTTTTGACTTAAGATTGTAAAAGGCTAGGGAGTCAGCCACTGAGGTCCGCACCCCACACCCCCCCCCCAAGTGACGCCACTGATAATATTTGTTAAATTGTGTATCTTCTTATTTTCAGGGTAAAGGAACCATGGAGACATTCTGGCTTCTAAGTGAGAAGGATTTATCTAGTCCAGTGACATTGGAATAAGTTCTGATGGATTATTTAAACACACACACACACAAGTCTTTCTCTTCCAAGATGTAGAGTTCAAGTATTTGTTGAAACCATTGGCATTAACTGACCTGCACTTCACATGTAATGTGACTGCTGACTTAATTGACCTGCACTTCACATGTAATCTGACTGCTGACTTAATTGACCTGCACTTCACATGTAATGTGACTGCTGACTTGACTTGCACTTCACATGCAATGTGACTGCTGACTTGACCTGCACTTCACATGCCATGTGACTGTTGACTAGTCTACCTTCAACTTACAAGATGTATGATATATTAGTATTAGTGTTTTTAGAATTTAATTCTGTATTATTTAAATTTTGAAGCCTTGCACATAATTCATTGCTTATGAAATTATGGATTGAATGATATTCTCTGTTATCATTGTTATTATAGGTCATATAAAATATAACTTGTGTAAATAAAAGTTTTCTTTTTTTTTCTATTTTTTTTTTCAAACGAGGTGAAAGAAACTATTTGAAGAAGACAAAAAATACAAAGCAATCTGTATCTGAAGCATAAGTTATATCAAAGTAATGCAATGATACCTTTTGTTAAACAAGATTGACTTTCATTACTATCAGTTTATAAACGATCCTTAACTATTCGTAGTAATTATCATTAATTTCAATATTAATCATAAAGTTAAAGCTAATCCAACTTAAACAAGACGCCATTACAAAGACTAGAAAACTCTTGTTCCAATAGTAATGATGTCATTGAATCATTAAATACAATTCAACTATCTGATACATTTCACATGTAATTTTTTGAGTGATTCTGGCGTAAATGTATATTTAGTTTCTATAAGTATTTATGTTTTGTTTGGTGTAATACACAAGTTGTAAGACAAATTTTGTTATGGACAATAAAGATTATTATTATTATTATTATTATATAACAATACTAACTTTGTATGTATAGAAATCTTAACAAAAGTTATACACCCCAGTGGAGCCTTGGTTTTTACCATACAATTCTTAAAATACTTTTTAAAATATCCTCAAAGTTTTATTTTGTTGTTTTATTTTGGAATTGATAGGTGAACAATAAATTATCAAGTTTTCGGTGGCTCGTTGCAATGCAAGAGAAAAATGTTCCCGTTGTGTCCAGTTTCTGAGAAAAGTCTTTGGAAAACACAAGAGTAGTATTTGAAATTAAAAATTGCTAAAGTTCCGATGCAGACATTTTGCTGAAATTGGTTGGACGCCAATGTTCTAAAGAAAAACAAATGACTCTTATGCTCTGAACTATATATGCTTATAGTGCCTGTATACATGGAGGCTATCTAATGCTTTATCATTTGATTAACAGCAGTGCTTTCAAGAAAATAGGTTACCAGAAATTTGCGCGCTCGGAGGACAAATACGAGGACAAACACGAGGACAAAGCCTTACAAAGTAAAACATAATAGAACTTGAAAAACTAGGCTTACAATGTATTGGATGAAAACATGGAGGTAAATCAAAGGCTCTACAACTGCTTTATTAAATATTATATTATGTGCGGTATGCTCGCTGGGCTGTCCTTCGGTCGTCTCGAAAGTTCCGGGTTCATACCCTGCCCACCACCATCCCCCGTGGTCCTGTGGGAGGTTTGGACTAGGAAGTTAATTATCTTCAATTTTGAAAAAAAAATCCGTAAAATGTAGAACATTATAAAACATTACTCAGACAAAGTGTCTTCGACTAAAATTATCATTCGTTCAGCTCTACTCAACTAGACTTGTGGATGCACATTTTCTTTACTTTGTGAGAAGAAGTCTCCAGAGAGGCTATTTCCAAATAATGTCCACTGGGTGCAGTGATTAGTAACAAAACAACGCTGCTTCAACGTTAGCATTACGCATGGCAATGCACATGAAAAGTTACAGATCTTAAGGAGTTTAAAAAAAACAACAGTCTAGAACATTTGTTCATAAAAGATATTATTTTTTTAAAATGTCATTTTTCTGTTATTTATGACCAGGACCAGCCTTAGGCAACCTATGCGGCCGCAGTGGGCCCGCTAAATTTTAGTTTAAATTATTAAATTAAACCATTGAAACTTGTATATAATAACAGGGCTTATCCCTACCCTGACTGGGCCCCGCGCAATCCGTTTCGCATAGGCCCGGCAATTGTTAGGGCCGGCCCTGTTTATGACCGTTTTAAGTATTGAACAAGAAAATAGGAAAGAATTGAGTTCAGTTGGATCAAATGTTAATGTTTTGGCAATAAACCGCAGAGTAAAAAGTCTGACATTTTCATACTTTAGGCCAATGCCTTTCTGACGGAGGTCACGATCCCAAAAGAAAGGCACCCCATTCCTTTGCCAGATGTCGGCGAATAAATTAATAGAAGCCATGTGGTGCAATGCTCGCTAATTTTCCCAGACTTCCAAGCATGCTGGTTGGGTAGGCAAATAACTGTATTATGTAAGGGTCATAACTCAATAATTTTTTGTAAACTAAAGTTTTACTAGTAAGTTCCCTTGTTTTCTAGAGCGTTAGAGATAAATAAAAGATTCTAACGTAAATTACATGTAAAAAAAATATTTTTAAAAAAGGCGCCATTCCAAATTGGTTGAACACGTTTGGTCATTAGATTGAAGTATTGCATTGATATAGTTTGATAGACATGTTTCTGTAAGGACTCTCAGAAATATATTAATGACGTGTTTACAGTCATGGTCACGTGGATTATCTGATTGTCTGACTTTGGCTCCTCATGTTTGCCTAGCAAAAGGAATGAATAGAGCAACTTTTGTTGTATAGGTCAGTGCAGTCCTGTGTAAGTTACACTCTTATTGTAAATAGACATTATGCAAGATACCATGATATTAAACAGCCTAAACGAGCAGTTGTGTATGGGTGTTCATGGTCAAATCTCAGAATTCCCCCCCCCCCCCCCCCCGCCTCGGTTAATTATAAACCCAACACATGTTTAAAAGAAACAAAACAGCAAAACTGAAACACTAAATCAAGGTGTATTTTTGTTGCTGTTGTTAAATGGTATTGCGAGGATACCTATTATTGTAAAAGTTCTTGAATTCTACAGAACCAGTATGACATTGAGGACAGAAAACGTAAGAAACGTTTTTAAAAGCCAAACAATTAAATTGTTATTTGAAAAGAGAGACAACTTAGTTCGTTTTAGCCTCGGAGTGCTAAAATTGTATTCACTATGAGTACCTGGCACTACCACAATACTGAACGTATTTTTTTTTTGTTTACAAGCACATCAGACTTTTCTCGATGTTGTAAAGTGTAAACAATAATTGAATAATTGAAAATACAAAATATGTTTATAGAAATAGTTAGCTGCGTGTTTATTGAAGGAGTTTACTCTTATAAACTAGATCTAGTCAAACTGCAAGTGTTGTATTGTTCCGAGGGTATCAAATGAGTGGTGTCGGTCTGTTGCGATGAAACCAGCCAAATTGATCTTCCCCTGCCACACCCTGCAGGCGACGAACAGTCTGGGTACTGTTCACAGATGGCGTGCTGTAGCTTATCTCCCCTCGTCGTGGAACTGGTGGCTGGTCACCAAAATAGAGTGCCCTGAAATCAATACATTTAACAAGCAAAATATTTAAATAAATCTATATCTTTTGTAAAGGGAATGACCGCTAAAATCCCTGGCATATATCTATATACGGCAGGAATAACGTTCCTTATTGTATTTAAAAAAATAAAAAAATAATTACCACTAAGTGATAGAGAAATTGATTATTTCATTGATTCATGTATTTTCATTAACTATTACTATTTATGCGAAATTTCAACTAGGTCCGAAAAGGGGAAGTGAAAGAAATAGCTTGAAAAAAAATATATAAAATAATTCCATATATACAGCATTCTCTCTCAATATCAAACAAATTACCAATAGTTAATTAACTAATTTGTTTATCTTTTAATAAATTTATGTTTTGTTAAATGCAACAAATAATTGTTAAAGTTAATAAAGTTTGAACTTAATCCAAAAATGGATGGGGTATAAATAATTTGTAAAAAAATGTTCCAGACATATAGAGTGGGTTGATATAAGCTTTGTAAAAAGTAAATGAGTTCTACTGTTTAGATCAGGCGTGCCCAACGTATGCGCCAAAAATGGAGCACTACACCAATACAAGTGGCGCATTTCATCCAGAGAAAAATCGAGAAAAAGCATGCCTTGTCACAAAAACTGATAACATATTTCTAGAAAAATAAGTTCAACGGGAATTTAATATACTAGCTATTACGACTCTCAAATTATTTGAAATCGTGTGGTGCATTGTGTACCTTTCATTTACTTTTCATTAGACTTCGACATTTTTATGTTACCTATTTAAGTTTTTTGTTATTAGAGAAAATTATGATAATTTCAACATTTTTAAAGAGCTTATTGGCCTTAAGTCACTCTAAGAAAAACCAGATGGTCAGACATATCAGAAGAAGCAAAGTTATGCCTAGGAAACCATCATTTAAATAAAGTAAACTAAACAGTAATGACTGGTAAAGCTACTGGAACTGTAATCTTACTTAAAACAATTGTAGATTGTCCTCCTCTGTGGCATGATTACCTTATATACTAAAGGTTTGTGTGGGGAATACTTTTGAACTTGCATGTTATTTATACCAGTTAGGAAATGTTTGAATACATTTAGGAAAAAAAAATATTTAGTCAATAGGTCATATAGAAATTTTAATTAAAATTATAACCATGCTTTAAAAGACTGAAACTTGTAAAAATTTAAGTGGCGCATCTGAATCAGAAAGGAAAAAAAAAGTGGGGCACGGAAGCAAATGGTTGTCCACCCCTGATCTAGGTAATATATATGATTAAAGAGAAATAAATGAAATAAAACATTTACTTATTTACCATATACTTTTATTTTTCATTTTCTAAAAAAGGGAGACAATTAAAAAAAAATGATGAGTGAATTTTATACTATATCGGACTTCAAAATGGACATATGTGCCCGCATCACTGACCTATAGTAATTATATGGCAGTCCTGGAAGTTCTTCTGGATGCATATGGCGGTATGTTTGGCGCACCATCTGTATGTTTCCCATGATTCCACTGGCATCATGGCGGTCAATAATGTTCATGTTACGTAGATCGTCATCCGTAAGGGCCAAGAGTTGTCGGCCTTGAATGCTATTCTTTCTAAAGTGCGGTCGATATCTGAAATAAATGTTTACACTTTATAAATATTATGGTGATTGTTTGTACATCCATATAGTAGCGTAGTAGTATATAAAGTTTTCTTTTCCAAAGATATAATACATTTTTAAAGAGAAGACTATACCATTAAGTGCTATTCAAGAGATGATTTTGCAACGCTGCATGTTTTTAAAGATTTAAGACATTCACCAATATATAGGTACCTTCGATTACAGTTGTTTTTTTTTTACTGAAAGTAATTGATCACATGACTTTTAACTTCTTTAGCAACCATGTCGCGAAAGGGTCCTATCTGAATCTTCGAGTTTTTAAGAAAAGGTGGCACTACCTTATCCTTGAACCCTGACCCAAAAGTACATCGCTACGCCACTGTCTTTAAGTCATGCTTGGAATACAAAGTCAAGATTTTCATAAAATGATTTCAGCCCTATTGGGGCCCGTTTGGATAGTGTTAGTTGATAGGCATGGAAACGTTTTTGTTAGCATTAGACAAGGTCGTAGTAGCTCTAGAGGATCTGGTTCATGCTCGAGCTCCCAAGTCTCTCAAGTCTTAAAGTCTCTCAACTACCAAGTCTCTCAAGTCTCAAAGTCTCTCAACTACCAAGTCTCTCAAGTCTCAAAGTCTCTCAACTACCAAGTCTCTCAAGTCTTAAAGTCTCTCAACTACCAAGTCTCTCAAGTCTTAAAGTCTCTCAACTACCAAGTCTCTCAAGTCTCAAAGTCTCTCAACTACCAAGTCTCTCAAGTCTCAAAGTCTCTCAACTACCAAGTCTCTCAAGTCTCAAAGTTTCTCAACTCCCAAGTCTCTCAATTCTTCGAAGTCACCGAAGTGTCGAAATCTAACTAATGAAGGTGACATCAAACAAAAAAATCTACAATCAATCACATGCAAAAAATAGTTTTCTTAGCAATATTACTTTAGATAATGTCTTTCTGGGTGGCTCTCTCACAAAATTGTAAGCGCTTGAACTGTCACCATGATGGTCCCGCGGTCTTTCTAACTCAAATGAGTACAATAAACGCTCTATCAAATAATAGATACGATTCTCAGAAAAATATTGTAAAATAAAAATATCTGCAACTCAGCCTACTCTATATAAATTAAAACACTTCCAATAACTCTACTAAGTAGCCCATTTTATGTACCAACGAGTCTCTAGTCGTCCAACGTACCTACCAAATCCAGTGCAAACCAACCAATCCTCCACAGTCTGGGAGTCCCATGAGTAGCAGACAGGCACAGAGAATGGCGGCTCAAACAACATCATCCCACATGCCGGGTCGTTGTCGGCCCTGTAGACTGGTTTAAAGTGGTCCCCTACATAAGTCATGACGTACACCTGCCAATGAAACAAGATTTAATCAAAGCCGCTACTGGTACTGGAATGAATGAAAGAATTCCTGGAAGAGACTGTCTCATGTTTATATAGTAGCTTTAGACAAAATGTTGTTATCTCATAGCGATAAATAATTAAGATCGCCTTGTAGCTTTTTAAAATTACACTAGTTATTATGACCACCTCCACAAAGTAAATCAAATTTGTAAAGACTACCAACATTTCCTGATACAATCTATACCTAAAAGGCAGAAGACACTACTTTACTAATCAAGATCTAGATCTATATCCAGAATCTAGATTTTGATATAGCGCGAAAACTAAATTTAAACTGAAGAAGTTAAGTATTTTTAAAGTTCAAATTTTTTCATAATTCGAATCTCTCGAGCTATGACATCTAGACTACCTACGTGACAGTGTGGATCTCAAGGAGACCAGTGGACTAGATATCACTAGACACAAATGTTCCTAAAAGTGAATCCACTTCCACTGTAGCTCAAGAGGACAGAGCGTGCTGTTCCACTGCTTGCGGGAGAATAAACCAGTGCAACTTCCGTTCAACAAAGATGCATTGTGGTATTACATGTAGTGCTTTGCACGACGCTTTGGTTTAGAGATCTGTACTAAGTGTTTTGGAAATGCCATGAATTGTTTATTTGGCAATATTAACAACAAATAAAAATTCCTTTTTATTTTTTTATATTTTTTTTTGAAGATCTGGTTTAATATTACTATTTTTTAATATTTTTGTATTGATTCAGACGTTGTCTTTCTGAGTATTTTATTAGATTTTATTTGACAGAGCTACAAAGTACACATAATCGAGTAAACCTTATGAGATACATAGATTGTCAATACTTCATATGTTGATACACACAAAAAAAGCTTTTAGACTTCTTCACCATGGATGGATGGGGTGCTGTGCAAATATAGATATGAAACTTTCTGAAGGGATAAGAATTTTTTGGGCGATCATTGGCATAGAAAAAATCAGCTGAAATCAGGATTGCCTATGAAAGAGATAACTAGAGCGCTGTCTCGTAAATTGCAGGATACACTATTGAGACCCAAAGAAAGGCCCTTGTAGAAAACGGCGCAGACGACCATAACATATCTTATTTTAAAAAAATAGACCCTCGGCGGACAACGGCTTTGCATTACATGTGAGAGAATATGCAGATCACAAGTGGGTTTGTGTAGTTATGACAGCAGTGATCCTCAATCTTCGGAATCGAAGACATTGCCATATTTTTAAAAATTCGGAATACTTATATCAAAGCTCATTCAGCTGTCATTTAAGTGGGAATATTCTTTGGCTTTTTAAATTTAAGTAATTATTATTTTGGTGAGCTAAAAGGTGGTCGACGTAACAGAGGCGTCCTACGGAAACGCTTCAAAGACCAGCTTAGGCGTCAACTTTCCTTAGCTGACATAGAAGAGAGTGTTGATTATTATGAACGAATAATAACAAGACTGGATATAACTTATAAGACATGAAATCAGCTGTTTAATCTAACGCCATCTTGGTTGACAACAACAGTTACAAGGGATGTTACTCCCAAACACCGAGTGGTGCAACCTATATAAAACACACATCAACAGAGAGCACCTGGCTGCATGCGGTCTCAGAACGAGACAGCTGGAGGTCACTTACGAAGGCCGCGTGATACACATTTGAGACCAAAAGAAAATCCGCTGCCTAGGACATACGCAGAAGGTGAAAAGAAAATCTAAATCAACCACCTGCGGACAATGGTTATGCTTACCCTGGTTGTGGCAAAATATGTAGGTCACAGCAGAATACTGCATTCCTCACTAATCTTCGGACTCGAAGACAGTCCTTATTATTATTAAGTGAGAATGCCCGTGTTTGTTTTATACATTGCGAACTCACAAAAATATTACGTCACTTCCGCACAATATGGCCATACATCGAACCTTCAACAAAAACAAAATCACAAGATAAGATGAATAACCAGTTTGTTACCAACCCAACAGAGCAATCTCTCGTCTGCAGAAGACGACGGTTTCCTGCAGGAAGTCGATTGATAGAAGACCTTCAACAAAAACATCGAATGAATATGTAATTATCTCTTTTCATTTGAGTGAGCTTCAAGGTTCTAGGATCGTCCTAGCCTAAAAATCTAAATCTAATCTCTAGCCTAGATCTAGATCATATTTTATTGGTTAATGTAATGTGTACATGTATTGAAAAATCGTGAAATGTGTTCACTATAAAGATAAGACAGGCCTAATAAATATAGATCTAGCCGCATCTACATCTATCTAAGCGTCTACTGACTCGAACGAACCAATTCCTCATTTTTAGCTATCTTTACTTGTTCGGGTGTTTGTAGCCTATTTCATAAAAGTGTTTACATCTATTTGATTGAAGCTGTCTATGTTACAGTTTATAACTCTAAAGGCTTACAAAGAAACTAACGTTGCATACAAAAATTGAGATTAAATTGATACCAAAAAAATTCATTCTTCAACAAAAAAAAAAGGGGGGGGGGGGGGAGAAAGAAGGGTTATCTGGGTGATCGTTTTTTAAATGTATTTATAAAAAGAAAGTGATCGACCTGAATTCGAACCGTAGAGCTAAGGCCACCTCATCCTCGTCAATCCAATATCTTATCTTATCTTATATAATACAGACGTTACTTCAAAAAAGAAGATGATTACGTCCTACGCGTCATGCATTTAGTCGTGCATATTAACCAATGACTTAAATTCTGCCAAGTCACTGGTTTTTCTGGCTAGCTCAGGCAACCCATTCCATGCTCTAATAGCACTAGGGAAGAAGGAGTATTTGTACAAATTTGTCCTAGCATATGGGACGAGGAATGTGCCTTTATTTTTGTGTCTTTCAGAGTATTTTATTAAGTTTTGTTTTTGTATTTGAAGATTATGGTTCAGTGTTATATGTATAATTGCTACTTTACTTTTGAGTCTTCTGTCCTGAAGGCTTTCTAAATTTAGTGATTTTACTAATGTTACTCTAGTCAAATGTGAATATTCGTTTGTTATGAATCTCACTGCTCTATTTTGTGTTTGTTCCAGTTTCTTAATGTTTTCTTGAGTTGAGGGGTCCCAAACGGTGGATGCATATTCTATTATTGGCCTAACCAAGGTTAAATAACATTTTAGTTTTATGTTCTTATTTGATTTATAGAAATTTCTTTTAATAAACCCTTATGCTTTGTTTGATTTTTTTATAGTTTCATCAATATGTGGATTCCATGACAGTTTTTCATTTATTATAACACCTAGGTATTTTGCGTTTTTAGTCTGTGTTACTGGTTTGCCATGAATAAGATAAGTGGAATTAATTTGTTTTAGTTTTTTTGTTACTCTTAACAACTGACATTTTTCTGGGTGGAAAGACATGCTCCAATTTGATTCCCATTTCTATAATTCATCTAATTGTTTTTGTAAAATATCTGTGTCTTGTGTTGTTTTTATTGTTCTATATATTATGCAATCATCTGCAAATAATCTGACTTTTGTTCCTGAACTAATGCAATTTGGTAAATCATTTATGTAAATTAAAAATAGTAGTGGACCCAAGACCGTTCCTTGAGGTACACCTGAGTTTACTGTTATTGGTGTTGATTTAGAGACATTTATTATTACAGTTTGTTCTCTCCCTATCAGAAAATCTTTAATCCACTGATGCAGTGGACCATTAATGCCGAAATATTTTAATTTTTTAAGCAAACTATGGTGGTGAACTTTGTCAAAAGCCTTGGAAAAATCTAGTAAGATAGCATCTATTTGTTCACTATTATCTAAACCTTTAGAAAAATCATCAATTAGTCCTATTAGTTGTGTTTCACATGATCTATATTTCCTAAAGCCATGTTGGTATGGGGTGAGGACATTATGTTTGTCTAAGTGGTTTATGATGTTGCTACATATTATGTGTTCTAGGATTTTACATGTGATGCTGGTAAGTGATACTGGTCTGTAGTTTCCTGGATCAGATTTTTCTCCTTTTTTAAATAGGGGGGTGACATTAACTTCTTTCCAGTCCTTTGGTACTCTGCCCTGGTTAAGGGATGCCTGAAAGAGTATTTTGAACACTGGGGCTATCTCATTGCTTAGTTCTTTGAGTAATCTAGCTGGTGTAACCACTGTGCCAGGGCGCTACTTCTGAAAAGAGGTTTTATAGTTATTTACAAACCTTTCTTTCTACAAACAATACGGGGTCTAATTCAACATTATCAGTCAAGTACAATTTTTTATTCCCTTATTCGAGATATCAAACAAAATAATTAAATACCATTAGTTAATTAATTAATTGATTAATTTTTTTATTGATTCTTGTGTTGGCAGGTAAAAGAAATAATCGTGCAAAATTTCAGCTTGATCTGAGATTGGGTGTGGGAGAAATAACATGTACAAACTTTTGACCAGGCAGACAGAGGGAGTCTCGACTGTCGATGTAAGCTTTTTAATAAGATATTGTGTTATGTCTGTATATTTGTAATGCCCATATTGTACATTAGTAATGGATGTTTTAAGATGCAAGAAAAAAAATTAGATTTATATCTGGTGAATAGGGGGTTGAATTAGCGCATTGTACTATTGTTCAAATAAATAGATATAAGCAGTTTTTACAGTTTTAAGTTGTTTTTTTCCTATAGGCAAAGTGTTTGTGACGTCACTTAAACTAGGTCAAAGCCTTTTTATCAAATTTATTAATACATTTGTTGTATAAAATCTAGATCTAGTTTAACTGCAATGTCTCCTCACAGGAAGAGTGACGAGAGAAATCTGGCCTGGTGGAGAAGTCCGGACATCTTAGAGTACGATTCCATAAATATGTTTAATTGCACACGTGATGATCTGAGTTTTGACCAGTCACAAACATCATGCATTGATTGGTCGAAAATGCAAGTTGCTAATTGGTTGATTCAAAATGGCTATGAAAGGTAATTATATCTACCTGCTGAAACAAACAAACAAACAAACAAACGTAAAGCTCAAGCGATGCTCAATATTGTAGTCATAAGTAGCTGACTTAATTTATGGTACTTTTAGAACAGTTTTTACTATCAAAATAATGCAGAAACCTATACATTCAATTGTTTTTGTTTTATTTTAAATACTACATCTTCTGAAAGCATACAAGATTGACATATAGATTTGTGTAGAAGATGACTTTTCACAGGTATCGGAAAATGTTTAACACTTTAAACATAGATGGTAAAAAGTTGGCTCAGTTGGACGCTAATGATATGCGCCGTATGGGGGTCAGATCTTGGGCGGACTGCCAAGGACTTGCTCACGCTGTCCAGGTGTACACAAGCAGGTATGTAATGAGTGCTTTGGATGTCGCTAACATGACAGTTAAGGTAGTTAGATGAGAATAAGAAAGTAAAGTGCGTTAACCACGCCATTTCTCAGTAAGTCACACTCTGAGGTAGTGACTCTCTCACATTGATGTGGCGGTACATAGTAGGAATACATCCTTCGTGGGGGGCTTTACAGGTGGAACCGAGTGTGGCGAAAACTTTTTTTTTTCTCAAGGAATCGTGACCTTCACAATAAACGAATGTGATTAAAAGATCTAATTGTTGGTGGATGCTGGGGGTCGATGAAGAGCTGATCTCCAATTTCTTGTCATTAGACGAAATCTTTCCGTTAGTTAACGGTCCCACAGTCCTTCTGCTACAGATGGCATAATGAAACAAGTTTTTACTTTCTTATAACTTATAAAGTAGATACTAAAATATGAAGCATGTCAAACCAGAATTGAGTAGAACGTTTTTTTCCATTGTTTTTTTGTGTGTAAAGCTGTGTTAGAACATTGAAACAAAAAAAACAAACAAAGAAGCTCTCTGCATTCCTCCACACAATGTGAAGGGTAGACTTCATTGGAAACAGAATTTTTGCCAACAATTTAACTATTAATGTACTTTGAGCAGTCTATGCTATTTTATCGGCTCTGAAACACGCCACTCCACTCCAGTGTCTAGAGCTGGAAGCTTCAGAGCGTTGCATACATATTTTGTCAAAGTACTAAATTCGAACCAATCTTATCAGTGCAATCATAAGTGTCGACAGCGACTTTTCATATTGCTGCATTTCTTAAATATTGTATGAAATCGATAGCTTATGAATTTTTGACCAGGTCCTTGGAGTTTGCTCAGTGGCGAAACTTTCCCCCCCCCCCCCTTTTTGTTGTTGTTTTAAACATCGAGGCACGCACACACTCGTACACTCAATAGCACATACACTCATGAACATCGATTTTTTTGTCCACTCCATGATACTACGTCTTGCAATGAAACCAGTTTGACCCGGAAGTAGGGATGTGCGGATCCACAAACAGGCCCATGTTTGATTTCCCATTAGTTGGTCTTGGCGTAGGTATCGAAACTTGATTGATTATCAACCGATGTATTGATAAACTAATACATGCTTTATTATGGCGTGGGGTTAGCGCATCTCATCATAAGTGACTCGTTTTAACGAGTTCTTTATTTAGACAAGTGAAATGATATCATTGAATACGTAAGTTTTATATTCTAAAAGAGACACTAAACACATGACGTCAACCATTTTCAAGACTCTAGTCTAGATTTTTTTTGGCTAAAAATTACTAAGTTTAAATTAGAATAATGACTTTTGAAACCAAGTATTTTTGTAACAAGTCTCTGAATGGGTACTATGTATAGTTACAGGGAGATCAAATATCGTTCTGACATTTAAAACAAAACAAAACAACTTAATAGAATGTCAAGTTGTACTCGGGAAAAAAACCCCGATAAACCCACTACACTTGTCATTAAGACAAAACAACAACAACAACAACATACTTTCAATAGTCTCAGACCACCCCGTGAAATATCGTCATTCGACTCACAAAAAGTGTCGTAACCCATAGATTGAGAACCGCTGCTCAAGGACATCTTATCTCATTTCTGAAATATTTTTTCCTGATCGATTGTGTCTTTAACAAGCAGAAAGTGTTTTCTAAGTAGGTCTCTGTAATGAAAACATTATAACTCCTGTTAGTAGTGAAAACCGTATTAGTATACGGTAAATGTTGCCAACTGTCTTGAGAAATCGCCTTTCAAATGAAAATTATATTTTCATAAACAACTTTGACCTTATGACACTAGATGCTAGTGTTTGTCAAATATTATAAGACCAAAGTACTTATCCATTCAGATTTTATTTAAATGAAAATTATTTTTTAGACGAAGTTGCGCCGATGTTATTGTTAGTACCCTCACCTTCAGATAGCCCTTAGCTTGCTCAACCGTTGGGGCACCACACATAATCTGTCGACCGTCTTACTCCATTCCTCTCTGTCTTTTCGCTTGAACATTCATTGGTGTTGCCTTCCCATCGCTTTGACTGCCTCTTCAGCTTGTCACCTTTCTTTGAGAACTTTGTTCCATGGCCAAGTTTGCGTTTTTTGACAGTGGTCAGCGGGTTATCATGAGGCTCAATCGCTATAGTAATCCAGTTGTGAATCTCCTTATTTATGTGATGCGGTCTTTGTAGGATTGTCCTAGAGCACCTCAATGCCATTGCTCGAATCCTCCTCTCCAATTCTGAAGTTAGTATCCGAGATTCTCAAGCAAGAATGTGGCCATGACCAGGGAAAGAGTATCAGCCAGATTTTTAGTTCTGAGGGTTATGCCTTTGTCTTTCCAGATTGTTAGTAACAAAAAATAATAATATAAGAAATACTGAAAATGGTTTTAAATAACAAGAAAAACATTTTTTAAAAAGACAATATCTCCATGAAACAACTTCAAATAAATAAAATATTTATAAAAAAAAAAAAAAAAAGAAACATAAACTGATTATTGAACTCGTGCTAATGGCACCGTCAGCTTCTTGAACGATGCTACCAATGAAGCCAGCAGGCTTTGTCTAAAAAAAAGTAATTATTTAATGGTACCTTTATAACACATAACTGATTTAGAAGTCTTAAGATCTAGTCTAGTTCTAGATGAACTTCTAGATTTAGAATCTAGACGTAATCTATATTAGATTTAAGTTAAAATATAAGCAAAGCTTAGTTAATCTATCAATAACATTTAAGCAACTGTAAATGTAATTAATAAACAACTCAGTTATCGGCTCACTTCGGCTGACTACGCCATGTTTCGTTTTACTCCAATTGAGAGGCCAATATTCTAAACAGTCAAACCAGAGTTTTCCCCGTGGGGCCAACGAGATGGCCACTTTTTGTCTCAGCGCTATACATCGGCTGTTACATTTGTAGGACAATCATCAGAGCTGTTATTGAGATCAGCGTCCAGGTTCCTCCCTCCATGAAGTTAGGACTTGAAAAGAGATTTTGTTAAAATGAATATAGTTACAATTTCAATTATATTAAATCATTCAATTATGTCTGTTTGAGCAGGGTAGCATATGTCCACTGGTTTGTCATTTTCGCATATACTTTTTAATGTAATTCTATGCTTAATTAATCTAATGTTTTGAATGACTTTAGGAGGACTCTCAATCCAGAGGACTATCAGAACAAGATTTACCCTTATTATCCAGAGCTGTACGTGGGTGAGCAGATAACTCCAACAGATTTCCAGCAGCAGCGTATCCCTCCAAAACAAAAGACAATGTTCAGAATTATTTACAAAGCCTCAGGAGACAATTTTTATTTTTACGATAAAAGGAACTAATCATTCGTGGAAACAGATTTATCTTTATTGTCTCCCTTTATAAAGGTTGTGGAAACAGTTCGATGGTTCTGGTCTCAGTATTTCTAAAAAAAACAAAAAACAAAATAAAATATTTTTTGAAGACATCTTGAAAGGTACAAATAAAACTATTATGTAATACATACGTTTATTTGAGCGACACTGTTGAGGCTTATTCAGTAAAATCTTCTTATGTGAATATCTCATCATATATCATACATCATATATAAATAAATTTACTGTTTGTTTAATCTGGGGATTTGGTAAAAAATCTAAAGGCAGAAAATTCTTCATTTTGAGGTAAGAATTTAGGTTTCGGGTTATTTTCAGCCATAGCGCTTTATTTGAATAAACGCTTGCACCCCACATTTATGTTTCCCTATTGTAATCTAGTGTATCGTTTTGTATAGACATGATGAAAATCAAATGTATAAATTCCTGGTGAATATCCAATAGTTTTAAAGCAAATAGTTTAGCAAGTAAAAATCATTGAACAGTCATGTTGTTGCTTGTGTTAGTATAACCTCAAGAACAGAGTGTCTTGAACAAAATAAAAAAAAAATGTTGGTTACAAGTGCAGCAACTAAAATGTCACTGTCCAATAATGAAAACTTGTACTCCAGGTCCTACTTCACTGAACCATGTCCGCTAGATCAAAGTCTCTTGATATACATTGATCCAGAGATCTTTCCATTGGTTCTAGTGTAAACACCAACCTGATCGTTATGACCAACTTCGCCCAGAAAGGTAAATAGGCTGTAGCAGTTTTTTGTACTGCAAACACTACACATTAACTATTGTCTTGCTGTTTCTATGACAATGTGACAACAATAGGAATCGCTGTATGCTTTTGTTCATGTTCACCCTAGCCTACTTGTTAAATAGCCTTCATTAAATTGTGATCAGCTTGTACCCTGCCAGAGGCGGGACATTACGCACATATAAAAACGTTAGCGTTGACAAGACATGAAATAGTGGGCTCACAAAAGTGTAGAGATTTTTTTTAATAGTGTCAGTCAACAAATGAAACAAAACTGACTATAAACAAAATTCAATATTTCACACCTTGAGTCTGGCACACTTAAACTGACATACCTATAATCTGATGCATCAAGAATATGACACACATTGAATCTGTCACACCTTGCTTCTGATACACCAAGATTAGGGAACACCTTGAATCTGAATAACTGTAAAAAAAACATATCAGAATGTCACCACAACAGAAAATTAACCTTAACGATATATTCTATTGGGGAGAAAATAATAACTGCTGACATTGTTAGACTATATAGGTCTTTCTTTGACAATCCAAAAACTAATGTAGTTCTTTTTTTTTTGGGTAGGTCCAATGTATTCAAAATTTATTTCTCTATTTCAACTATGGCCCATCAGCTGATTCTTTACACACTTTTCGAAATGAGCTCGTGTTGAACTGAGATTTCGTCTCCTTAAAAGAATTCAGGTAGACACATAAGGATTAACTTCATCGACACACACCTTAAAACTATTGAAGAGGGGATGAAAAGAAGGTGTGTTATTTACTTTTGTCAAGCAGAAGACATCTCACAGAAAACACCTGGAGGCTTTAAAGTACTTTGTTTCAGAGAAAACACCTGGAGTTTTTAAAGTATTTTGTTTCAGAGAAAACACCTGGAGGCTTTAAAGTATTTTGTTTCAGAGAAAACACCTGGAGGCTTTAAAGTATTTTGTTTCAGAGAAAACACCTGGAGGCTTTAAAGTATTTTGTTTCAGAGAAAACCTCAGGAGGCGCCAAGCTGTACGAGAACGTGCCTGTTTGCGTTATCCTGGTATCGGCCTTGTGTGATTTATTCTGTCGGAGGACATGTATTGGGCCGTTGGACTACCTGCTTGGTTTGGTTCAACGCAGCCATCGGCAATAAATGAAATATCCTCTGTGTTTGCCTATGAAGGTTAAAACCTGGATGAAATATCTGTTATTGGTTTGAATTACTTTGTATCTTGGATATATAACAAGTTGAGAAACATTGTAGCATAGGTGATTAAATTTTCATTAAGTTTCATCCTAATCACTCATTCAGAACTTGCCTCTTCATTACAATCAGATCAATCAATATCTTTATTGTTATAGACATGTAAGTAACCTGGTTTGAATGGACAAAACTTACACACACATGGAGTTACGCAATAGAAACAAACTTGACCTACTCAACAACCCAATACATACGTTTGTAACATACATACACCCCACCAATAGCAATGCTAGTAAGACCTTGTATGGTACCTAGACACCTAGATTGACTTACAGTTTATTGAGTCACCCAAAGATAAGAGTTTCTCAGCTGTAAAACTCGCCTTAGTAAGTGTAAGCGGTTATCAATATAGGATTCTTATTTCGTGAACGTACGCTGCTATATAATAACAGACAAGATTTCCAATTGGTTAAATGTCTAGACCGAGGGTTGGCAAGACTTTTTTTTTGCTTTTACTGAGGGTTTTAATGATAATTGTGGTGCTTTCTGGAACCATAATATATTTTTACTGGAAGCTGTCACCCATGGAGGCTAGTTAGCTAGTTCAGTATGGTGTAAATCATTGTGCTAAGTATTATAAATACTTTTAAAAAGCTTATATACGGGAAAGAACCGCATAATTAATACCATATCGCTTAATATATTAGAAAAAAAACTAAATTAATTACTACTCATTAATTAACTAATTGGTTATTTTTTTTATATAGATTCATGTGTTGTCGTTGACAATGAATAATTTTGTGAAGTTTCAACTTTATCTACGCCCCTACGCTACAGCAGTTACATATATTAACTTAGTGAATTTACAAAACACATATACTGGTAAAGTATGTCAAATATATCAAAAAGTTGTAGTATTTTCAAAAGGTCCTTATAAGTTTAACTTCACCCATTCCTTAGTTTGTTGGACAGTTGAGGCACCACACAAGCACTGTTGACAGTCTTTATCCATTCCTCTCTGTCTTTTGCTTTGGATAGAAACTCTTTCAATGGCCCGTCCATTCCTTCATGTTGTATTCCCATTGCTTTCTCTGCACTTTTTTTATCCTGATGCTGTTCCCTGTAGGAAGGTCTTTGTGAGCCTAAGAACCTGTGATATGTTTTAGTTGCGTTGTTTTTTTTCAGTAAGAAATCGCCTTTGTTGTTTTTTTTGGTTTTGAGTTTCACTAATGCCTTTGAGTAACGTGGGCTTTAAAATGGCTTATTTATATTTTTAATTTTTTTAAATAATAGTGAATACAGACACATATACCCTTTTTAAAAAGTTAATACAATTGTAAATTCAGCACGACATTACTATAACCTTTAAACCAGTTCTGTTATAAAGTCTGATGTCTGTGTAAAAACAAATCTTTAATTGACAAAAAATAACAGTAAGATCAATCGAACAATCAATGGTGATGCTGTTTCATTGGGTCAATTTGTTGTTCCATAAAGAGACCAAACAATGTGGTGACGTAGATTGGGAGAAAAAGGGAGGCAAGTCTTGGTATTGAATGACTGGCCGATAGACTGGAGAATACAGGACATAGCCGCCGCTGGTTTAATGCCCATCCGTGGGTCAATATGGGCTTGCTAGCTGGTGTGTTGTGACTGAAGCCAGTTAATCAAAGTTCCTGGGATAGCGAACATTTTCCATGTTGATTTGTTTCATATTGAAAGTGTCGTGTTATTGAGGCTACCAACTAGTAGACTGGATACTTTCCTGCTTATTTTAATGTCTGGATACACATTTGAATGAAACATAAAGATGAAGATGTTAAAGTGATAGAAATATTTATAGATTAAACAATTTTTGGTTTAAATTTGTTTCAGATTTTCCAGCAATCACTGCCCTAAATTATATGTAAATTTATATTTAAGGAATATTTAAAACAGTCTAAAGCAATTTATAATAATTCTTATATCGGTAACAAAGATAGCTCAAAACAAATGTGTTAAGTCTAATATAGTAAAATGAAGTAAAATCATTGGTGAAGTCTTAATTTTCTTCAGAGGCAACACAATTGAAGGAAATATCCAGAGACTTGGAGTCTGAATCTGAATGATGTAGTAAAACTTTTGAATCACTCCTAATGCTGCTAGCTTCCGGATGATTCATCCAGTAGTCAAATTTTAGGTTTTGAGTCGGTCAGTCACCAATGGTGTGTCTTTGGTTTCTACTTGAGTCAAACAGTTTTTCATAGCATCGACAAAGAAAAGCAGCAGAGAATGGATACATTGTTACAGAATCCGGTGTTCAGGGCAAAGATGAAGTCACTTAGTCCAACGACAAGAGTGAGTATAAGTTAAAGTTATTATCTTTTTACTCTTAACACTGGACATAAGCCAAATGAATTGAAAGGTGGGGAACTGTTTTCACGCTTTTACAAAATCCTAGCATGTCATGACACAACATTACGTGTCACAATATTAATATTACATACCAAAATATTTACATCTGTTTCAATATACAATGTCTTGTCTCTACGGTAGCACCCTTATACACAAGCAAAGCGGTGTCCAGTTCAAGTACAAGTTCAAGTACAAAGATCTCTTGAATAAAAAAAAATAGCATTGCAGCTTTGCTTCTAATGTAACCACAATACTTTTTTCGCTCATTTAGGTTTCCTAGTTTTAATTGTATACAAGAGCTTCACTATTCCGAGAGACATTATTGCTAAAAACTCTAATAAAATAAAAAAAAACATCAACAGTAAATTAAACTATTAATAAAATAGTCAGTTGTATGTGGCAATAAAAGTGCTTTTAGTAAAATCAGGAAAAAAAATCTAGCTTATAGCCTCTGTTTATGTTTGGTTTAAGTAAAACTAAAGAGTGCAGGTCAAAATAAAGAGATGTAGGCCAAACTAAAGAGGTGCAGGCCAAAAAAAAGAGATGCAGGCCAAAATAAAGAGATGCAGGCCGAAATAAAGAGGTGCAGGCCAAAATAAAGAGGTGCAGGCCAAAATAAAGAGATGTAGGCCAAACTAAAGGGTGCAGGCCAAAATAAAGAGATGCAGGCAAAAATAAAGAGATGCAGGCCAAAATAAAGAGATGTAGGCCAAAATAAAGAGATGCAGGTCGAAATAAAGAGATGCAGGCCAAAATAAAGAGGTGCAGGCCAAAATAAAGAGATGCAGGCCAAAATAAAGAGATGCAGGCCACAATAAAGAGATGCAGGCAAAAATAAAGAGATGCAGGCAAAAATAAAGAGATGCAGTTCAAAATAATCAAGACTTTGTAAACCAGCAAAATAAAAAAAAAATTCTCACAAAGCTTATCTAAGGAGAAGAACTGTATATATATATATATTATATATATTATATCTTATATATCTCAATACTATAAGATGTACATCCCTTAACCAATATCAAACTAAATTAATCAATCGCTATAATCAATTTCTTAATTGCTCACATTTGTTAATGATTGATGTTTCGGTAGGAACAAAGAATAACTGTACAAGGTTTCCACTAAGTCCCCAAAGAAAAGGGGGGGGGGGGGGGAAGTGGGGGAGAAATAACGTGTACAACATTGTGTTTCCAGACAGGCTTAGTGAGTTGTTCAAGGCTTGGTAAAAATGGAGTGTTTTTAACAAAGCAGATTTGAAATTTGAAATGAAGACTTAGAAAAAGTGACACAGTTGAGGCATGCAATACATTTGACCGACGTAACCACCGGGCGTGGGGGCTGAGTGGTAAAGCGCTTGCCTTCCCAGCCGAGATTTTCCTGGCCTGTATTTAGGTGAAGACTGGGATTTATTTCGGGATTTTTAGGATACCCCAGAGTCCACCAAACTTTTATGTTACCTGACATAAGTTTGAAAAAAGTAAAAGAGTTTTGGAACGTTCGAATATTAAATACGCTAAAAAAAAATTACCTTTTTACTCCCCCTGCCCTTCTATGTTACAAATCTCAGACCAACTCCCTAAAAAGAAAATTTTAATTTTACAAAAGATTTTTTAAAAACCAAATAGCGTTTTCCCAAATTACAGTTTTCATCACGTGGTATCCATAGAAATGATGGGAAAAGAGTCGACTATCACAAATCACAAATCAACAATCACAAATTTCCATTCCACCTCATCGTCGTCAGAAACGAGGATTTCATTTCGTCGCTTTGTAATCCGTCGCCTTAGTCTCGGCTTAGTATTTGTACTGACGGCAAGCAAGTCTTGTTTGTGTGATCTAAACAACGGTACCAGATGCTACATGTGTGTTGCATTCTTCGACATATTCGTGATTCGATGGTTCCTTTCAAATTTGGGCCAAATTGATCTTAGCATGCAGGTTTTGTCATCTTTGGTTGTAAACTTCATTTTTGCTTCATCACTTTGAAACCTGAGTCCACGGCACGATAGGGGAGATAGATCGATCAGACTATGTGGTGCGGCTAGAGCTGCTTTCATTCTCCTAACTACTATTGAAACAGATCTTATACGTCAGTACAATCTGCAACTTGCTCTCATCCTCAACATAGCTTATGACAGAGTCGCTTATCTTGCATCATTTTTTACTGTTTTTACAAGACTAACAATTAATGCGCCCTTACTTCATCATCACTTTAGAAACAACACACACACACATAACATACTGTGCTTGTTATTTCATTTGAAATACCCCACTTTCCCCATTGTAACAAATCGGAACAAATTTATATACTCCTCTCCCTTTAGTTGTTAAGCAATAGCCTCATGTTCCTTGGTCGTTATGCTGGCCACATGGTACCCTCGTTAACCGTCGGTCATAGAAACAGATGACCTTTACATCATCTGCCCTATAGATCATCAGGTATAAATGGGGCGACATGAATGAAATAACAACAAGCTAGATCTAATAACACATTTTCAAGTGGTTGTTTGTATTTTTGTTTATTTTGGCCTATTTTACAACTGGATGGAGTCAGGTAGTGTACAGACATTCAAATGTTAGCTCTACCGTGTGTCTACTTCGGTCTATTGCAAATATCCAACCTTCATGGTGAAGAGGTAGTAGAAGAAAAGTTGTAACGGAATATTCGGAGTTCAGATCTTGATCGAGGCTATTGTTTTAGCAGGAGCATTAATTAAATGACGTCATAACAACAAAATAAATGTTACATATTCTCATAAAGTTTTTTTTTAAATGTATCTTTCACAACAATCAGAGGCTGCAACATTTTACATTCAGAGGCTGTAACGTTTAAAATCAGAGGCTGTAAATCTTCAATTTAGAAGTTGTAACTTTTCAAATCAAAGGCTGTAAGTTTTCAAATCGGAGGCTGTAAGTTTTCAAATCAGAGGCTGTAAGTTTTCAAATCAGAGGCTAAACCTTTTCAAATCAGTGGCTGTAACTTTTCATATCTGAGGCTGTAACTTTTCACTCTGTGCTCCTTCTGTATATAAGTTAGGAGAAATGAACTAGGCGTTTCTTTTCGGTTCAGTGAATTGATTGTAACTTCAAAAATGAAAATGAAGTCATTGAAGTCACTCTGATGGTGAAACCAAGGCCCGTGTTTTATATTTGATCTTAGCGTGTGTTGAGATGTCTCCCTCCCATACTGGGTTCATACAGTCATACTTTTAAATCAATAATTAACGCAGCAGCTATTGCATTCAAAGTCGTCTGCGGGTCTTGTTAAAAAAAACAATGAGTATCGAACTATTGTCATGACAGTAATAGCACCGGCAACATGTCAGCCTAGTGCGAAACCTAAACATTCGTGCAAAACGTCGTCATAAGTGTGTCTGCAGATGACTTTTGTGTCTGTACAATATACTTGTGTGTCTTTTGTGTCCGCAGATGACTTGTGACTTTTGTGTCCATTTTGTCCGCTGATGATGTGTGTCTTTACTGTCAGTATATCTTACTTGTGTGTCTGTTGGATCTGTTGATAGGCTACTTGCACATATTAAATATGTTTCTTTTTTCTTATTTTTTCTTCAAAAGTCACTTATTTTACGTATTTATGTTACCGAGAATCGTTTTGAATTTCTAAATTCCGATTTCATTATTCAAGTATCTCCAAAACTCCCCAAAAGAATGTAGCCTATTACCTGGATATATTAAAAGGATTGGCACATAGACGACGAGCAGTCCAGATGAGTCCACACATGAGTCCAGATGGTTGCCAATAGAAACTCTTACAATCAATCAGTACTGACCATATTGCCATCAATCTATTGATTTGCATTTTGTTTTCTGTCCTTCTAAACTAAATTGTCCTACGTCAACGAACTACAAAAGAAAGGATCACATACTGTCATGTTACATTACGCGTGAAGTACCTGAAAAATTTGTATCCCCTCATGTAATAGGGAGTGTGGTTGAAAGATTTATTCCTCTTTGTTTAGTCCAAAATGAAAGACTCGAGTTCCAATGTCAATAATGTCCAATGTCATTCAGTGACTGCCTTGTGCAACTAAGTAATGTCCAATGTCATGTGAGTGACTGCCTGTTGTGCAACTAAGTAATGTCCAATGTCATGTGAGTGACTGCCAGTTATGCAACTAAGTAATGTCCAATGTCATTCAGTGACTGCCTGTTGTGCAACTAAGTAATGTCCAATGTCATTCAGTGACTGCCTGTTGTGCAACTAAGTAATGTCCAATGTCATTCAGTGACTGCCTGTTGTGCAACTAAGTAATGCCCAATGTCATTCAGTGACTGCCTCGTGTGCAACTAAGTAAAGATCAAGTTTATTTTCATCAGTTTTGTTCCAGAGTATCTATGTGATTACGAGCCTGCATTGCATTCAAATAGGAAATTAAAGTCATTAAAAGCCACCTTCCTAATTCGACATCTAGCCATTTTTAGTTAATTTAAACCATTTATACATTTTTTATTCATATACCAGTGTAAAATTTAAAAGATGCTTTGACTTTTGTTTTCTGAACGAAAGACCAGTTCTATCTCAATGTTAAAATTGTCCATTGCAAATGTCGCGTTTCTAAATATAAAAAATTTCACATAGAACATATTGAAGAGGAAAATAGAAGGAGCTGAGCTTGAAACAAAAGTTATAACCTGGTCAGCGCCGCAGTTGCTCTATTATGATTGTTATATTCTATGTAAACGTGGACAATGTTATTCTGAACATAGGCTTCAATATTGTCCTGTAATAATGATCTATTTTGTATGGAAGACATAGGAAAAAATAGCTGAGATATTTCTTTTTTGTTCAGATTAGAAAAAGAATAAATCATTTTATAATCAATAAATCAATATTGATTACCAATCAAACCGAACCGATTAGAATGTGTAAGATGTATCGATAGGGCTGTAAATACTGGTGCAGCAGAGTCACATAAGAACAAGAGTATTCAGAGAGTGTCGCTGTAACCCAGCAACGTTATTTAAAACAAAACAAAACAAGAAAAACACTTTGTATACAACTTATAGAGCGATTGTTTTTTTCTTAATAACTAAAAAATTAATGTGAGATTAAAAAACAGTGGAACTTCATTTACCCCACCCCATTTCTTCCCCACCCCCGTAACACCGAGAGAGAATCGCCCTGATTAAGCGAATGAATAGATCTACTACATTTAGAATATTCCAATGATATTCATTTAGATCAAGACTTAGAAGACAATGCGCTAAGTTTCCCAGGAATATTAATTTATTAAACCCTTGAATCAATAAAGTCTTACATTTGGAAATTCCTGAACGCAATAGTCCTTTCAAGAACGCGATTATCCCAGTGGCGTAGCTAGGGTGGGGGGAGGAGGAGAGAGAAGGGGGGAGAATTTGTAGATTCCCCCGGGCCTCCACTTGCGGCGGGCCCCCAAATGAGTGTCGAAATTTGTTTTTAAATAAATTAAATAATACGTCACTGTCATGTAATCTTGGGGTTTTTACGTTGTTATATAAGTTAGTGACCCTGTTGTATGTCTTCCACACAGATTATTAACACTTTCTTTGCGGGGTTACTCTCAATTTCAAGGAGCAAAGTCCATAGCGCTGACTAGCACCGTGTTACTCTCAGGAAGTAACTTAGTATATAGGGTAGTTTATATCATCATCCTTATCACTTAAGAAGAAACTTGATAAGGAAACCATAAACGTGTCGAAGAAAAGTATCACTATTCAGATGAATCATTCAAAAGATACAGCAGTCGAAGAAGTGAAAATGTCTCATGATGAGAGAATTAGTGCTGAAGAAACTTCAGGAGAATACCCTTTTACCACAGTCAGAGAAAACATCTGAAGTAAGCGATACAGATGATGAGTCAAGTGATGGTCTTCCAAAATCACTTTCTCCAGAAGTGAAAGAAGCTGTAGCTAAATACAAAGACTTAGGATATATCCAGCCTGGAATTTTATCTGAGGAACTGCGAGCAAAGATTGTAGCTTATTCTCCCAGATGTTTCTCACCAAGAGCAGGTAACTCTAAGAGGTCGTTACTTGGATGTTGATACTTTCAAAGTAAAAGAGTCTTTCATTGGTTACTTTGACATTTTGAAAACTGATGGACAACGTTATGAAGAACTTCTGAAAATTCTTAAAGACATTGAACTGGACTTTGATCTGTGCAGAGGTCAAACTTATGATAATGCAGCCACAATGAGGGGCCGTCTTAGACATAAATCCAAAGTCAACATTTCTGAACTGTGATAATCACTCTCTCAACCTGGCAGCTCTTCATTCTGCTGAGATAGATTCAGCAATTGTTACATTTTTTTTACAACTGTTTATGCTAATGCAGCAACAATGAGGGGCCGTCTTAGACATAAATCCAAAGTCAACATTTCTGAACTGTGATAATCACTCTCTCAACCTGGCAGCTCTTCATTCTGCTGAGATAGATTCAGCGATTGTCACATTTTTGTTACAACTGTTTATGTACTGTTGAACTTTTTTACAGTTCACCCCAGAGATGGACCAAACTGAAAGAAGCTGGAGCCTGTTGTTTAAAAAAGGTGACTAATACAAGGTGGTTCTCAAAAGAAGAAGCTACGTCAGCAGTTTCTTTGCATCTCGACAAAATCATCAAGCTGTTGAAGAAACTTTTTGAATCAACAACTGAAAGAATGGACACTAGAAGCAATGCACATAATCTTCTTCATGCAGGAGAAAATTTATAATTTTTTGCTTATCTGGAATTCTGGTCAAATTTACTGCGCCAAATCAACCTAGTTCAGAAGAAACTACAAAAGTCTGGACTGCACATACGGGAAGCTGCTGAAGAAATTAAAACCCTTTCATGTTTTCTGCAAAATGATGAGAAACTGACGAAACTGATCACCCAATCCATCGAAATAGCAAAAGAAGGTAGTGAATGCTATGGATTTCCTGTAATGACAACAGCCAGAAGAAAGAAAAGACTTGATGGGAAGTTGAGTTCTAATGTAGGACTGTCAATAGAACTGCAATTCAAACGTGATGCGACAGAAGTGCTGGACAGATTTCATATGGAGATGAAGGACAGATTCCAAAGGCTGGAAAACCATGTGGACACTTTTGGGTGTTACTTTTTCCTGTTTGATGGAGCTATTTCAGGAGCACAAAGACGCAAGAAAGGCTTAGAACGGCTTTATAGTCAGTGGAGTCACAAATACTAGACAGTATCGATGTAGATAATGTTATAGATGCCTTTTCTGCACAGAAAGCATGACGTGAAGCGATATGATTTGAGATTTGTCACTTGTGCATTATTTCGCCAATAAACAACGGTATTATTCAATAAAAGAGTCTTAATGATTATTTCTTGTTAATTTTACTGATATACCAATTTGAATGTAGGGTTATATATTTATTAAGTTCATTATCTCAAGTCATGATGTCTAATGTCAAAATGCAAAGAGCCCCGAAAACAGGTCAAATCCCCCCCCCCCAGGGCATCCAAATCCTTAGCCACGCCCGTGGATAGTCCTTTCAAAGCCGTATTGGATCCTGATCTAGAATACGTTCTCTAGCGAAATTGAAATTTATTTCGTATTTTGTTACTTTGAAAAATCACAACGGTCAAACTAGAGTTTTCCCAGTGTTGCCAACGAGCTAGTACTTCTTTTCTGAACGATATACATGTTACATTTCTAGAGCCGTTTTTGACATCTGTGTCAAAGTTCCAGGTTCAAGAAGTTGTGACGTGAATTCAGGTATTGTTTAAATGTAATAAACAAGTATGAAATTTTGTAAACAATTTTTGTATCTAATTTCAAAAGCTAGATTGAATTTTTTTTACAGCTTGATTAGACACTGATTTTGCAATTAGCGACGTGAATTTTAATAGAAGATGTTGTTTATTAGCGTACGACGAATTTGATATAACACCGCCTTATAAAAAGATATCCCAGATGCCCCAATTAACCACCATCTCATAGTACCCTATTTTCCCTACGAGTTGAATGTTTACTGTCACTAGTGCTCGGTTATCATTCCAAATATTATTCATATCATTATCTGTCAATTGTAAACTAATTATTCTACTGCACCAAGGCTTTAACTACCTTCTATATTCAAATGTATATCACACGAGTTGCAATAGACCATGCAATAGTTCACTCACACTACTCATTATTTTTTGTAAACCTTCTTTATAGACTAGATTTCCCTCCGAAGTAAATTCTTGAAAGACCAACATCACTACTTTCTTGTTTGGTCATTTCTTTTGGACGAATCTCTTACTGGCTCCCAGATGATTTTAGGCTGCAAAATCACTAGCTTTCGAAACATTTTACACTGATTTATTTCAAATTTGATTCTACTCTAGGGAAGTCAAACATTCTGCGCTTTAGTTAATGAATAGCCTCAAAGTTCCATGATGAAAAAGTAAACAAAAAAACCATAAAACGTCGCGATATAACGAGACTTGGTTAAAAGACAAAAATAGTTTCAATATTTCAATATCGTAATAAGAAACGCGATTGTAAATGAATTCTCGGAACTTGGCAGCCCATAACAATATTTTTAAATAGCACATCACTCACTGCCACTTGCTGTCGCTCAGATGATGTCACAGAAAAGACTAGTAACCAAACAACAAATTTACATTAACGACTCGGATTATTTGGTTTTATGCCAAATGAACTAGACCTCCATAAACATCAGCAATAAGTTGTACAATTGATCCCCTGAATCCACACCAATATCCAGCAGCCTGCAGTCCATTCCAGAACTAAACACGAGACATAAGTCTGTTTCCTTGTTTTTTGTTTTGTTTTGTTTTATGTTTTTGTTCTCCATAGAAACAGTTGGCTATCAAATAACTCGCTTTCATATCTGTGTGCTACCTGCACAATGGTTGGGTTCTAGTACAGCCATTTCTCTATGGAGTCTTCGAGCTTGTATTTGATAGGCTTAACGTAGCATCCAGTACATTTGATACACTAAGGAGGCATGAAGACACACCGTACTGAATAACCATACAATAACTTATTGATTCACCAGAGGAATCAACTGAAACTTTGTAATTATTATTGTCAATGATCTTAAAGTTTAAAAACAAATAATAGTGAAGGCATGGTACAAAAAATGGATCCGATTAGAAATTCGATGGCTTTATTTAGTGAAAGGTATATGAACTCTTGGCTCGAAAGGTATAAACTAGACATAGGATTGGCATGTTATAAGCTGTATGCAAAACAACATAATACACTTAAGCTCATTGGAACAAAACATGCTAGAGCCAATAGTTCTTCATAAAAACATCTGGACCAAATGAAAACATTCATAGACATGCAGATGTTGTTTTTTTTTAAATATACTTTGAGAAGTCAATATCTTTCATCAATACATAGATTTCTTGTGGATATTTCAATACTCATCAGCACTACAAACGATGGCACATATGAGCAACAATAACCTCTCCCATTGCTTCTCCGCCCTCCCTTCGTGGGGACATTGATGTTCTACATTCATAGTAAAGGTGGTAGCTTGTCACGTGATTAGACTCGGTGTCTTGCTTGGCTGACCATGGGACTAATGAAAGGGAAGAATGTTTCACGGAAAGACGTCGTAAATCTCGAGATGAAGTGACAGAAAACTGCCTGGAGACTATTTGATGGTCCATGCCAGTTGATGTATTTAGGTTTGGACAGTGTGTTCAAACAATTTTTGTAACATGAAATATCTTATGTCTTAAGTACACTGATACAACATAGAAAAATTCGACAGTTTTCAATGCAAATCTTGTTCCAATATTTTTCAGTTCATTTTCTTTCTGTCAAATGTGACCTACTTTTTAATAAAATAGCAAGGAAGAAATCGGTAACGTTACTGCGACCTTTGGTTTTTGAATGAAATGACGAAGCTGCGTAGTTGTATACACTTGTAAACAAATACGGAATGTATTACTAAGCCGCTTACTAACACAGAGAAAGTAGGTCGTATAGCTTAGCCTCCTTTACATGAAAAGCCTAGAGAAAGTAGGTCATATAGCTTAGCCTCCTTACTTAACATGAAAAACCTAGACAAAGTAGGTCCTATTACCTATAGTCATTTTCACCTGGTTACCTAAATAGATTCATTGATTGGAATCGGGAAAAATGACTAGACGCTCTAATGACTTCACTTTTTTCATATTCAGAGCTGCGTCGAAAAAAATATCTCAAGAAATACATGGCTTTAATTTACCGAGAAATAGCCATTTTAAAGAGCGTTTTTTATCGACAAAACCAATATGGAGGTAATGGAGGTGGTAGCGAAAGACCAAAGACACCTGGCACCTTGCAATGATGTGCAGTCACTTTTTCTATGTATAAATAGATCTCTTTAAGTCATATGTGTCTGCAATAGAAGACCCGCCGCATGTATGTGACTAGCGTGTTGCTTAGCGCAAACTGTCATGAGCTCTATCAAATGAAGTATTGAAGAGAAAAAAAAATGTTTTCTGGTGAAATAAGGGAGGTAAGTGGTGGCAACATTAAATAATATTTTCTGTACACCAAATAGAGAAAACATGCTCTATCTTCTGGTTCAATCCAAAAATGCTGTAAACATTTCTCATAGTCTGGTTTCGAAATATTTTATGGTTTTCTATACGATTGATTTGTTTTCAATATTTTTAAAGTATGCATTTACAAAAATGTATTTTTATAAAGCACAGTACGTGTATTAGGTAAAGATTATCTTGGGTTCTTATGAGTATTGATAATACTCCTCGGAAACAAGGATGTTGCCATTGTCTCTTAAGATAGAAGCTATGATAATATGTTCATTGACACAAGTAAGATAAGTTAGCTTCAGACGTGATTTTTGTTTATCTTTAATACGATATTTGTATTAGACTTGCATTAATACACTGTCACGTGCTGTATGCGGAAATACAAATGTAAACATGGAAGTCTCTCGATGATTCAAGTTTCTACACAGAATAGTGACGTACGTCAGGTGACCTGAACAATCTTATGTCATACGTACACTGCTATTACATGTCATTACATTGAAAAGTTTTTATGTTCATTCCGCTACGAGAACTCTCGGTTTTAAAGCCTATAAATAGGAGAGACAAGCTTATTTCGGGGTCCACCAGTTAAGCTTCATCTAGAGACTAACATTGTAAATCTATTGCTAAAATTAATTTATTTTGTGTTAATAAGTTTCCCTTTCAGACCTTGCCGTCTATAGGGCAGATGATGTTAAGGTCATCTGCTTTTTCTTTGGCCAATAGTTAACGAGCAGGGTGTCATGTGGCCAACACATCGACCAGCCGCCTTTACTTTCCCCAACTAAAGACAGGTACCAATTGGAGCTGGGTGGACGTATAAAAATCCCAAAATTTAAAATCCCAGTCTTCACAGAGATTCGACCCCAGGACTCCAGGTTTGAAAGCTAAGCGCTTAACCACTAAACCACGGCACCCCCATTGTGTTAATAGTGTGCGTTTAATATTTTTATGATTTCATTTAGGAGAATAAAGTGTTTTACTTTTTTAAAGAGGAATTATATTTGTTTTTTTCATCTAAAGAAAGAATCTGCAGAAAACTTTGGAGTTTGGTCATTGGCTTAAGTTGCAAATGAATACATTTACAACCCAATTCCAATACCATATGCACTTATAGATATTCTAAATAAATGTTATGTATACTTCTTATGTACATATACAAATATTCACATGCATGTTTGGGATGACCAACACTTCAAAAGTATTTTTTGTATCTTCTGTAAAAAATTACAGGACAGTCTCAAAAGCGCACAAACACAGTTTATCAGTTCGATATAAATATTGATTCTAACTATGGTGGTGTTACCATCAAAACAATAACATGGGCATGAGATTTAAGTCCTGGAATAATAGAAGAGATCCAAACATTACAGACTCCAGCTGGCATGATGACGTCATTCTGACGCCTGTGTTAGGATTTTAGGATTAGGTGTGTAGTGAGAATTATGGGTAATAATACTAAATAAAAGTCTCTAGACTTAGAATATTTAATAATTGATTAAATAACAACACAATCTCGCAGTCAATTTTATCTTGTATTTTTATATACAGTTTAATTTTAATTGGTTACTCTCATGTTTGAAAGCATTTTGTTTAGATCTGTAAAATTAACATCCAAGATAACATCACTTTGTTTCTATTCCAGTCTAGTTTCACCTTTTTAAAACAAAACAAAAGAACAAGAAAAACTTGTTCAAAAATACATTTTAAAAAACGGGCGGTAGAGAAAGCGTAATTGTATCAATGAGTTTGGATCAGTCATGTAGTTTACTATGTAAACAGATGTAGACCAACAACAATAATTCTGTGCAATTAATACTTTTTTTTTACCAATTTGATTTTGTTTAGCGCTATTTCATTCTTTGAGCTTTCTCACTACGCTATGATCCTAGCACTTGTCTGCACCAGTTGGGAAAATTGGGGAGGGGAGAGGAAGGAGGGTATCTGTGTGTATGTTACCGTGATCGCTTTTTAAATGCATAAAAACGTGTTTACTTATGGGTCAAGCCGCCTCATTCGAAGAATTATGGATCTTATAAGCTGATGAGCATATTTGAGGTTCTATGTGCACCTCCAAGGAGGTCCTTATGATCTAGGAAAGAGGAGTGTAGAGCATAAAGTTATGTGTAGATCTAAGGACTAGGTGTGTAAAACTAATGACATGATGTTATAGATCTAATGTGTAGAAAGATGTATTCAAGAAGCAATGATTAATGTCTCTTCTATAAAGCATTCGACCAAACCAAAAATCTGTTTAATAAGATGACGTGGACAGAAAAGACTTAAAGTTAGCAATTGATATCAAATACAAAAAGACACTGATACACACAAAAACGCTGATCTTGACAAGGAAACATAATTTCATGTTTGTCAAACTTCAAGAATCAAGAATTAAATGTTTGGGACAGTCTTACTTGGTGTGTGTATCAGCTGGTAGTGAACGATCCTGTCTTTCATTCATTTTAGAGTCAAGACACACACAATGCACTGAAAAATGTCTTTCTCTTATTTAGCCCTGTATCATTAAAGAATGTTTCCATTTTACACAAACACACCCACGCGAGGACCATCAATCACACACACATCCAAAATGTCCACACATACACACACACACACACTGTGGGGCTAGAATCGACTAAATATTGCTCTCTGATTTGCTCTGTCCACAGCGTTGGTTCATTGACTCTTTGATAGATCTGTTTGACCAGGAGTCCGAATATGTCATTGACGTCATTGAGGATTGTCGAGAGGAGATGAGGGAGACGGCGGACAAGTTCAAGGACGAGGCAGAGCAGTTAAGAACTGCTTCCAGACTACTTCGTGAGTATAAACCTAACATAATACGCACCCAAGAATTTTGGGTCGTACACATTTAACACAAAAAATAGACTAGCTTATATTGAACTAACCTACTAGCTCTTATTGAACTAACCTACTAGCTCTTATTGCACTAACCTGCTAGCTCTTATTGAACTAACCTATTAGCTCTTATTGAACTAACCTATTAGCACTTATTGAAGTAACCTGCTAGCTCTTATTGAACTAACCTACTAGCTCTTATTTAACTAACCTACTAGCTCTTATTGAACTAACCTGCTAGCTCATATTGAACTAACCTACTAGCTCTTATTGAACTAACCTACTAGCTCTTATTGCACTAACCTGCTAGCTCTTATTGAACTAACCTATTAGCTCTTATTGAACTAACCTATTAGCACTTATTGAAGTAACCTGCTAGCTCTTATTGAACTAACCTACTAGCTCTTATTTAACTAACCTACTAGCTCTTATTGAACTAACCTGCTAGCTCATATTGAACTAACCTACTAGCTCTTATTGCACTAACCTGCCAGCTCTTATTGAACTAACCTACTAGCTCTTATTGAACTAACCTATTAGCACTTATTGAAGTAACCTGCTAGCTCTTATTGAACTAACCTACTAGCTCTTATTGAACTAACCTGCTAGCTCTTATTGAACTAACCTGCTAGCTCTTATTGAACTAACCTACTAGCTCTTGTTGAACTAATCTACTAGCTCTAATTGAACTAACCTGCTAGCTCTTATTGAACTAACCTACTAGCTCTTATTGAACTAACCTACTAGCTCTTATTGAACTAACCTGCTAGCTCTTATTGAACTAACCTACTAGCTCTTATTGAACTAAACTACTAGCTCTTATTGAACTAACCTCCTAGCTTTTATTGAGCTAACCTACTAGCTCTTGTTGAACTAACCTACTAGCTCTTATTGAACTAACCTGCTAGCTCTTATTGAACTAACCTGCTAGCTCTTATTGAACTAACCTGCTAGCTCTTATTGAACTAACCTGCTAGCTCTTATTGAACTAACCTACTAGCTCTTATTGAACTAACCTGCTAGCTCATATTGAACTAACCTACTAGCTCATATTGAACTAACCTACTAGCTCTTATTGCACTAACCTGCTAGCTCTTATTGAACTAACCTACTAGCTCTTATTGAACTAACCTATTAGCACTTATTGAAGTAACCTGCTAGCTCTTATTGAACTAACCTACTAGCTCTTATTGAACTAACCTACTAGCTCTTATTGAACTAACCTACTAGCTCTTAAAGAGCTAACCTACTAGCTCTTATTGAACTAACCTACTAGCTCTTATTGAACTAACCTACTAGCTCTTATTGAGCTTACCTACTAGCTCTTATTGAACTATCCTACTAGCTCTTATTGAACTAACCTGCTAGCTCTTATTGAACTAACCTGCTAGCTCTTATTGAACTAACCTGCTAGCTCTTATTGAACTAACCTGCTAGCTCTTATTGAACTAACCTACTAGCTCTTATTGAACTAACCTACTAGCTCTTATTGAACTAGCCTGCTAGCTCTTATTGAACTAACCTATTAGCTCTTATTGAACTAGCCTGCTAGCTCTTATTGAACTAACCTATTAGCTCTTATTGAACTAGCCTGCTAGCTCTTGTTTGTACCAAACAACTAAGCTCTTATTTCTTCCAACCATATAGTTATTTTTTGGACCATACCACTAGCTTAAGAGTTTAACGAGAAAAGATAATAGTACTACTTCATTGAAACCTATAGTGCTAAGCCCTTTCTAACTCAACCCAATAATGCTAAACTCTACCATAATTGAGTTCTACCTTACTGAACCCAATATTGCTAGGTTCTACGATTACCAAACCCTTCATTGCTAAACCTTACGTTACGGAAATTCTGAAACCTACATTGCTACACCTTAGGATACAGAAACCTTCATAGCTAAGCTTTAGTTTACTAAACCCTATATTGCTAGACGATATGCTAATGAAATGTATATTGATGAACCTTACGTTACTGAAACGTGCCTTAATAAACCTTAAAAAAAAACCTGTACTTGTTGACTGTACATGACATCACATAACATTAGCTACGGCAACTTTGGCAGATCGATATCAGCTATATATCAAACGATGCCGTCTCCAGCGTGTCCCATTGATTGACTGTGCTGTGATCCGGTGTCAAGTTTGCTTGATGACAATAGGCCACGAATGAATTTTGGCATCGATTTCTACAGCAATAAAAACTCAATTACTATCTGATAAAGAGCTTATGATGTGATCAAGATTTCACACAACTAATCACAGTTAAACAGTAAACAAAACTCGACATAATGACTAGTATACATAATATTCATGACCGAAAAAAATAACAAACAAACTGTACAGGTATTTTAAACTTTTTTTGTTTGTTTTAACTGGCCACATATATTGCCCAAACTGAAAAGAAATATCATCAATAAATTAACTACAAGGTTCATGGACATAAATTTCCTAGTTAATACCTGGGTTCAGCTTTTCAAATAACTGGCTAGTTTTATCATCTTCTCGATGCTTCCTTACTTGCGACGAAAACTAAACATTCCCAATACGTAGAAACATTCAGTCTGTATAAGAAAACACACACACACACATGCATGTTAAAACAATTCAATTGTATGCAACTCGGAAAGCTTTGACGGCTGAGCAATGACTCGAAATGTTCAGTGTTCATTTGTCTGAGCATCTCGCTTTGCCCCTCTATGGGAGCTACGGAAAAAGCAACTAAACATTCACATTTTGTTATTGAAAAAAAAAGAGGAAAAAAAAGGCCAGCATGGATCGAACCCCGACATTCGCGTCACTAGCACGACGCTTTAACAACTTAGCTAACCTCTAACAACTTAACTAACCTGCCACACTACTATGTGCGAAATTTCAGCTTAATCATTTTTAAATACTTTTTTACTTGTGATCAGTGGCGTAGCTAGGGTGGGGGAGGAGAGGGCAGAATTTTAAAATCCCCCCGGGTGCCCACTTGAAGGGGCCCCCAAATGAGTGGGGGTTTTTTACATTAAAAATTAAATATTATGCAAAATGCAGAGGCCCACAAAGAGGACAAGCCCCCCCCCCACCAGCCCCCAAACGATGGAAAATTCCTAGCAACGCCCCTACTTGTGATTCTTTGTTTTTGACAAGATGAAACTTTGTGTTAATTGTTTGAATCTACAGAAATAAAGAAACAAAATCAGAGCAGCAAATAAACTATGAGATATAGATTTGTGGTCCCATGGCAACATTAATGTTATTCTTATAACTTCTAAGGTATTATCAAACGGTTTAGTTTTGGGTGACATTAAAATGTGTAAAGGACATCTTCTGTCAACAGTCAACAAATGAACTTTTTAAAATTGTCTATGTTTGCTGCGTGCGATAAATAAAGGCACAAAACAAAACAGTCAACAATTAATTATCGAAATGAAATTAGAAATACGTTTCATCCAGTTCCACAATGTGCTGTGAAATATTCAAAGCCTGTAAAGTTTTTGATCCCGCGGTGTCCCTTTAATGAATTGCTTTACCACATAAAATACGATTCCTTGTTTATTTTTAAAGTATAAATATTTGGTTCGAACTGCGGTAGAAGAGAAAAATATATCGTAACACTACTTTATTTTCACAAATATCACCAAGATTACAATCTATTGGTCATTATATAAAAACTTAACAACAAAAGTAATAATTTTGGGGCCCTATTTCACCTTACACCTAAAAAATCCTTTAAAAAAATACAAAGCTTACCAAAAATCTAAAAAGGAAGGTTCCGTCCTAAAACTATAGCTACCAATAATGTACAAGTAATTTCCCTTACTCGATATCAACCAAAATAATTAATTATCAATATTAATTGATTAATTAAGTGTTCTTGTTTATTGATTCATGTTTTGTTAGGTACACTTAATAATTGTTTAAAGTATCGACCCGATCGGAGAATGTGTGAGAAAGAAATAGAGTTAACAAGTGAACTAAGTAAAGAAGCTCCCCTTTCACACTCTGGGGTCCATAGGGCAGATGCTTCTGTGGTCTACGGCTTACGAGGGTGCCATGTGGCCAGCACAAGACCAAACGCCTTTACCTTTCCCCAACTAATGTCAGGTACCAATTAGAGCTGGGTTGACTCAGAGGTGCCGAAAGATTCCGAAATAAAAATTCAAGTCTACACTAAGATTCGAATCCTGGACCTCCGGTTCCAAAGCCAAGCGCCTTATCGCTTAGTCACCTCGCCTCTTTTAATGGGACTGAACCTAAGAAATTTAGCCATATATGTGAGTACTGAAGTATTAGATAACAAAAATAATGAATTACCAGTAATGAATGGTCTAATTAGTTACTTTTTTTTTTCATGTCTTGTCTATTTCAATGAATAAATGTTCGAAGTTTCAACTTGATTCGAGAATGGGTGTGGGAGAAATAACGTGTACACACCTTTTACCAGACAGACAGACAAAGTGAGTTGATAGAAGCTTTGTAAAAAAAAGAACACCTGACAAACAGATTTACATTCATTTTATGTCATTTATATATTTATTTATTTTACAAATGTATTCTAAGGTGTTAGAAAAATTCAACAATTAAAAGCCTTCTTTAACGAAGCTTTGAACAGTTTCATTGTATAAAATTTATATTTTGTTCTATAACTCTGAGCGGCGCATATGTAACACTTAAGACTCGACCGATACCTGACTGAGACTTGACCAAATAGAATTCCTCCAACGTTTGACAAAAACTTAAAACTGTCAACGTGAAACATTGTGTTGAAATAAATCTGTCAGTGACGATCACATCCTTCCACTTTATGACGTGCGACTATCATAAAACTATTCCTAGAAATCTATTTTCTGTCAAGCCATGACATCACGAGTGTCTAAGCTTACAGATAATCAATCTACCCAAGAACTAATCGACCTATTTCAGAGCCTTCAAAATGTCGCTTTTGCCTTTTCTTGCTCCATCTCTGGAGGTCAAACCTTTTTCCGATTTTCTTGAAAACCTCTCAAATATTTGTTTTTTTCTGAGTAACAACAAAACCTCTTTTTAAATTCTACAAGAACTCTCCAATAAGGTCGACTTTTTATCAGCTGAAAAGAAATCAATTAGTTTGGGATCAATAACTAGTTGCACCTGGGATCGATAGTTTTAAGGCTGAAGACAGAAATATGAATGAAAGTATTTCCATGATTGTGTCTGCTAGGCATCGCCCTGAGCTAGGACAATATTAGACGACAATGACGGGATTGTTAGGCATCTCTAGAGTTCTCACTACGGGTGATGAATATTTGAAGCATTTAGAAAAACAAAGGTTCTGCTTCACTGAATAACTCTTATCATTTCACCGAAGGAAACATACTGACCTAGGTGACTCATGCTATGCTCTATGCCCTAGGTCAAAGACATAGTTTATTTAGACCATAATAAGAAAGGAATTACATCGGAATTATTTTTTTTATACATTTTAATTAGCGAGTGAAACAAGAAGATCAATTAAAGTTTGATTAGTTTTACACTCTCAAAGCTGGCAATAGTTTATTTCTAGAATGATAATGTTGCGTTGATCTGGGGTCATTGGTTCGTGTTCAATAAAATTTTCTTTTCCGCTTCTTCGTTAAATTCCTAGTTTTTTATTAGAACAGAAATAATAAAAAGACTTTTTCTATATCAGCAGCAGTAAGATGGTGTTAGGATCTTCATTCTATTCAGTTATTAGCTCGCGTTTTTATATCACCCAAATTGAATCTGCTGTGTATAAAGAAGACTTTCTATCCGAGTATTGTAACAAGACTTTCTACCCGAGTATTCTTACGAGACTTTCTACCCGAGTATTTTAACGAGACTTTCTACACGAGTATTCTAACGAGACTTTCTACCCAAGTATTCTAATGAGAACAGGTACCGAAAAGCACATTTTCGGACTTATATAAAAGCTCGTCTTTTTTGAAGCCCCCGAAAGTGGAAAAAAACACTATTGGTTTTGTGTTGCCTGTCTGTCTGTCCGTCCCGTTTAAATCTCAGAAACTAAAATGAGATAATGAAAATCGGACATCATGATAGTTAAGATCATTCATAGTTCTGATGCAATGACTACTTTTTAGCGGCCCCGAAAAGGGGAAAAGACGCTATTGGTTTTGTGTGGCCTGTCTGTCGTCTGTCAGTCCGTCCCGTTTAGATATCAGAAACTAGAAGAGAAAATGAAAATCGGACATCATGATATTTTGGATCATTTAAATTTCTGATACAACGGCTACTTTTTCTTTTCCGAAAGTAAACAATCTAATTTTTAAAATTATAAATGCAAGCAGATTTTTCAAAAAATTACCCCACTTTTCAAAGAAAAACTTTAGGAGAGGTAACTTTTTTTTTAAAGGTCATGGACATCTTCATTAATAACTCAAGCTTCATTCATAGATTCGCGCATTGGCACAAAAAAATTTCATCTAAGGTCACAATTGTAAAAGTGTCAATGGTTCATTATAATGGTCCATTTATAAACTAACTCATTGAATAGAATACTGATTCAAATGTTGTTTTAAAAAAGAATTTTGATACGGACTTCGTTTTTGTTTCGAAAAGTTTAAAAAATAACAAACTACTTTTAGAGCGCGCACTTTTGACTTATCCACATTATAGGGGCTTACACTTGACAGTCTAAATAAGACTTAATGGAGCCTATATCTAGATATATTTATACTAAATGTATTAATAATTTGAACAAAATTTTAATTATTAAGGCAATAACTTATCTTCTGACAGCTTAGGGGTGCAGATTTATTTAGTAAGTAAACTATAATATCGCATTAAGAACTGAATCAGATACGAACAGCATAGTACAACATTAGTAATGGCATTACCCGGTAACAAAAAGCCTACTATTCATGATCATACCATTGGCCTAGATCTAGTATTTTTAAGATTAAAGTTGTAAATTCATACGATTTCTAGTCTAGATATAGTAGATTCTAAATCAAGATTATATATCTAGATCTAGAATTAGATCTACACTTAGATCTAGATCTAGACTTAGATCTTGACTCTAGATTTAGAAGTAAAACTAGGTCTAGATCAAAATAGATCTAGATCTGAGTGGTAAAGCACTTGGAACCAGAAGTCTCGTGTTCGAATCCGGGTGAATCCTGATGTAGACCACTTCGGGGACCGATTTTGAGTTTGTGTTTTCACAAAAAACTGTCTTTGTAACCTTGTTTTGCTTGTATTAGGCGCAATGTGATTTTGTTGTGCAAGTTTATATGTTTTTGTTGTCAGACTGTTTGACCCCTAGAACTCACTTTGAAGGCTGGGATTATGAATTTCGGGATTTTTAGGGCGTCCCTGAGTCCACCCAACTCTAATTTAGTTGGGGAAAGTAAAGGCGGTTGGTCGTTGTTCTGGCCACATGACACCCTGCTCGTTAACCATTGGCCATAGAAACCTTAACATCATCTGCCCCATAGATCGTAAGGTCTGAAAGGGAAACTTTGCTCTTTTTTTTATGGTAAAGCACTTGGAACCAGAAGTCCCGTGTTCGAATCCTGGTGAAGACTCTAGGTAGGCCACTTCGGGGGCCGATTTTCAGTTTGTGTTTCCACACAAACTGTGTTTGTAACCTTGTTTTTTTTTTGTTAGTGTGTATTGTTTTATTTAAATTTTATTTTAATACTAAATCGAAAAAGATTCATGAATATATTCAGTTTGGAAATTATGAGATATAGAATAAATTTTAGAACACATACAGTCGAGTAGCTGAAATCCATTTCAATCTATTTTGTAACTTTTTGTTATTTCGTAAATGTGTAAATATCTTTCCAGAGGAGAAACGGGAATCCCCGGAACAATCGCCAAAACGTTCTGTCTCGAGAGTCTCTGCCCCTAGCCGACTTATATATGTCAAGGAGAGACAAGGGAATGGAACTCCAGACTCTGTGCTATCCATGCGGCTACGTCAGCGGCGGAGACGAATTGTTATGTCTGATGAAGATGGGTGCAGTAGGTCTTCACCTGAGGCTAATGACAATAACAGGTCACTGTTTAAGCCTTATTTCTTCTCTTCCAACTACAGTAGTACATAGTTTCTGAACCTTTTACATGTGTTAACACCCTCCCAGAGGAAAGATACTTACTTCCGTCCTCACTCAGCCTATTTAGCAATTTTGAGAAACGCTCTGCCCTTGCATACAATGTATCCATTGAAAAGAGTTTTGACATTAGAAAGTTCTTTAGGAAATGTTTCAGTCTTAACGTCGCCATTCACAGCACTAAATACAAGAATGAAGATTTTGATGTTTTCATATCATGCACTTGATTATTCTAAATATTTACTTGTAATGCAAGTTTTTGTAAATCGTATTTTGTAAATTCTGATACAGTTTTCGTGTAACAAAAAACTTGTCGAGAAAAAAAATAATTTGCCATTTGTTGTCTTCATGTTCGAGTTGAGACTTAAATCAGTCATTATTTAGTGTTAACAACTAACTTCTCCTACAAGTAAGTATAATGAAGATGTCCAATACTATTTCTATTACTTTTCCAGGTGTGCGTCCTCTCTGAGTGTACCTTCCTTACCTCTACTAGGCAGAGGCGTATCGCCCAGTGCCAGAACAACCAGAAGTTTACCGGTCACCCCCACAGTGCCGGTCAGGGAGCAAGACGAAGTAGAAAGACAGAAGAAAGTTCACGAGGTGAGGGGAGGGGGAGATACAACGCAGTGATAGAACTGGGTCAATGTCCCTCTAGCATTGTGAGGTGAGGAGGTGATAGAACTGGGTCAATGTCCCTCTAGCATTGTGAGGTGAGGAGGTGATAGAACTGGGTCAATGTCCCTCTAGCATTGTGAGGTGAGGAGGTGATAGAACTGGGTCAATGTCCCTCTAGCATTGTGAGGTGAGGAGGTGATAGAACTGGGTCAATGTCCCTCTAGCATTGTGAGGTGAGGAGGTGATAGAACTGGGTCAATGTCCCTCTAGCATTTTGAGGTGAGGAGGTGATAGAACTGGGTCAGTGTCCATCTAGCATTGTGGGCTTACTCTCTACCATTGATCTGTGATTGTACTTGGAAAAGACATTATGCTGCAATATGAACGTCGTGGGGCCCATTCACGAAACCAAAGTATAAAGGTGTGATGATGTCTGAGAGCCTGGCTGCTCCAGTGGCTAGGGTGGGGGGATGGGGGAAACAAGGCCACTCCAGAACTAAGACGAAGTCTGAAAGGTTATCGATAAGAAATATTTAGAAGTGATGTATATATAATATGTGAACTGACTTAAAAGGCCCATATCTCGAATAGCTTAGGGTCTTTTCAAGTCACTGGTTTTCATGGGCATAGCCAGGATTTTTATTCGGAAGGGGGGGATTTTCTTTTTCATTAGCCTTGAATTATAGGTTTTTATTTTGTCAAAGGTATTAATGTTTCCTAAACGTTTCGTTAACTGAATGTATGGGCTCTAACAGATAGTAGCTATTTTCCTTCTGTCCTCTATGTTAAGCTCTTGTAAGAAAATATATAGATATATGTTATATGTATATATATGTTTATTGCTTCGTTCACTGTCATATGACATAATTATATACTGGATTCAGTCAATGACATTTCTACTTATTCATGGCTTTGCCTGGCTGTCTATTTATCATTAGCCTTGTATGTTTATATTTTGGCCAAGGTATTCATGTTTCCTAAACGTTCCGTTAACAGAATGTATGGGCTCTGACGTGGTATCTATAAACAGTCAGGACGAGGCGGCTAAGAGTTAAAAACGGTTCAGTTTGAAATAGTTCGGAAAGATGGCGAGAGAGTGTCTGGAGCAAACCGGCGACTACAATACTTCCTGCTTTTTCACAGACATTATTGTCAGAGAACGAGTTTTTTCTGGGAGACAGCCTGGGCGGTAAATTTGCGAGTGTTGGGCTGTTCATACATATAAATACTTACCTCTCTTCCAAACTGACCGGATCCAAAGGATGTTCACAGCTTTTGTTCACGCCGTTGGGCTGCCTTTGTCGTGCGGTTTGCGCGCTGGACTGTCGTTCAGAGTTATCGATGGTCCAGGGTTCAAACCCTGCCCGCTCCCATCCCCCGTCGTCCTGCGGGAGGTTTGGACTAGGAAGTAATTATCTGCAACTCTGAAGGAACATCCGAAACATGTAAAAACATTTTTTTAAATCATTCACTTTTAGAATATTTTAAAATGGCTTTTTAGAAGTGTAAAATAATTCAAAGCATATCGAATATATATTTGATACTTGTAATACATTATCCACTTGTTGGTTGTCAATTACTTCTACAAGAATTGAGACAAAGTAGTGACGATCTTTCTAATTTTTTTTACCAGGAGACTCGCGCCATCTTACAAAATATGACTAGCAGAGAGAGTCAAGCGGAAGTGGAAAGAGAGAGACAACAAGAGAGACTAGAGAGGCTACGAAGACAGAAGAAATTTTTAGCCGAAGACAGAACTCAGAAAGCCTTGCAACTTTTAGAGAAAGCTCTGGAAATGGACAAAGTGTAAGAACAAATTATGTAATGATGAAACTGAGAACAAGACATTGACATAAGCACATATACTATATACACAAATACACTCATACAAATCTACAGAATAATATGTCGTTAATCACTTAATGTAGTACAAAGCTAACTCTGTGAAATTTAGATATCATTAATTTTGCACTTCTTGCTGTACAGTGGTTCAAACATAGATTACCTTGTAAGATATTTGATAGTGCATAATGTTTATTTCAGTTGTAATATAAGTATGACACTTAATTCATTTTTCTCTACCCAGATTATGTCCAATTAATTTTGCCTTCCTCGATAATTGAACTGTGCATTTCTTTATTTAACAAACGTGTTAAAGTGTTGTTGTTTGTTGTTTTTTTTTTTTGGGGGGGGGGGGGTACAAAAAACTATTTCCACCATCTCTACTTTATTTATTCTCAGACTGGTGCAAGACAAAGAAAGACAAGGGCTGCAACTGAGAAATAAGTTGGACGAGATGAAAAAGAAACGGGGTCAGCAAAGCGTGGAGTACGTTGAGGTCATCCCTCTACAGGACAAATAGCTGGACACACTACATTCTGCTGGACAACACTTCAAGTGTCTTTGTTCTTCATTGGAAGTCACGATACGCTCGGGATAGTCTTCTCGTGATGTAAAAGCCAAATACAATTGGGGTATAATTTTTGTTTGAATAACCAGACCAAGACCCAATACTTTTTATATGCCAATCAGCCATATGCAAACATTTGACTTACGATAATTTTTGCCGAATACATTTATGGACTATAAATACCCTTTTTAATGGGTTTGCTTCATAATGTTAAACTTTAAGATGCAGTTTTGCTCTACACGCGATTCTTTTCAAAAATGATTTCACCATTGAACACGATTTCTCATCAGTTGAGTTGACAAAAAACAACAACACACCACCAGGTGTGATACACTAATTGTATACTTTGTTTCTACAGACTCTAGATCCACGTTTATGTATGTACTAATTCAACTGATTGTGGCATTATCTTTCTAGGATTCTACTGACTTTGACATTATTTTTATTTTAATAGATTCTACAGATTGTAAAATTATCTTCTTGCAGGTGATAAAGACTTAGACATCTTTGTAAAGATACTTCGTTTTCTTGTTTAGTAGTTTAGTCAAAATGTAAAACTTTTAGTTGTTTACGTTGTAGGTTACACTATGCTCGAGTTTTAATGGCATACAGTTGTACTGAACATATCTCAATGTCTCTGTATACTCTATTGCTGTAGATAATTCTCTAATACTTCAAGTTGATATGTACTCTCTAAAATACAAAATGTAAATAGCATTTTTTGTCTGTTGTGTACTTTATACAGGGGATCAGTGGTTGAATTGTGCAGTCTTAGGTGGTCCAGTCTTGGTCTGTCCGAACCGATAATCTGATTATAATAGTTTGTCTTGAACACTGTTTGGCTTATAGGTGCAACAAGTTGTATTGTTACCAGACTCACAAAGGGGGATACATAAGAAAACAAAGCATTACAACTGATGACCAGAAATAAGAACAACTTAAAGTTTCAAAAGTAGGTTGACAAGTTAATTCAAACAAGAATATATCAGTAAATCCAACGCTTGCAGTTTTTACACATTCAAGAAAACATGGAACTCTTGCATGACTTCAGATTCTATTTATAGAAGAAATAAAAGCCTCTAAAGATATAGTGAATCTATTTCTCTGATTCGTGCGAATCTATTTTTTCTGATTCGTGCGAAAAACATGGAACACATGAAATTCTTCAGATTCTACTTTTAGAAAAAATAAAAGCCTTTAAAGCTATGGCGAAGCTATTTCTCTGATTTGTGCGAATTTATCTCTAATTGGAGCGAATCTATTTCTCTGATTTGTGCCAATTTATCTCTAATTGGAGCGAATCTATTTCTCTGATTTGTGCGAATTTATCTCTAATTGGATAGAATTTATTTCTCTGATTCCTGCAAATTTATCTCTAATTGGATAGAATTTATTTCTCTGATTCCTGCAAATTTATCTCTAATTGGATAGAATTTATTTCTCTGATTCCTGCAAATTTATTTTATCTGTGAAAAATCTCTTTCGATATATAATTATTCGCATTGACTATGGCCAGGAATGTAAAAAAAAAAAAGATTTTAAGAGACAGTCATGATAGTCTGTTCATGAACTTTAGTAATTTCTGCTATTTTCGAGTGCTTTTGTGAGTTTAAATCAGAAGTTATGAAGAATCGAATTCGATTAATTGGTAATAAGCAATAGCATTAAACAAAAAGGTGAATGCAGGACATTTCTACACTTTGGGCCAATGCCTGCCACATACTTACAATATATTAAAAATGAGGACATATTCTTCTTCTGCCAGACGTCTGGTATCATTAAACAAACTCATTTTGAGTAAAATAGATTTTCTAAGTGGCTTACTTTTTGTGTTTGATGGTCGATATTGAAAGTCGATTGCTTAATGTACCGGTAGAAATTTTCTTGCTGTACAGTCCAAACTGAAACTACAACGTCAGTTTTACTTTGAATAGTCATAGTTGTAGAGTTCTACAGTCATAGTTGTAGAGTTCTACAGTCATAGTTGTAGAGTTCTACAGTCATAGTTGTAGAGTTCTACAGTCATAGTTGTAGAGTTCTACAGTCATAGTTGTAGAGTTCTACAGTCATAGTTGTAGAGTTCTACAGTCATAGTTGTAGAGTTCTACAGTCATAGTTGTAGAGTTCTACAGTCATAGTTGTAGAGTTCTACTACTCGATGGCACTCTATACAACTTGATCCAATACCTCGACCAATAAGAAGATATATTTATTGAGGGTAGTTTTGTTTATCATTTATTTTTAGCTCATCTTTAATGCATAGAATTATGGTAACTAATTTCTACAATTGTCTAAACTTAGTTTGTTAATTTAGTGGTTGTAGAAGTTTTAATCATATCTTAATTTGTACGTATACATCTCAATTTGTACGTATACATCTCAATTTGTACGTATACATCTCAATTTGTACGTATACATCTCAATTTGTATGCATACATATACAAATCCACCTGTTCGAATCGATACATCTACCTGTTTGAACCACCCACCTGTCTGATACATTCACCTGTAATTAAGAACCTTAAAAAATATATATAGATCTATAAATATAAAAAATCCATTCATTTTCAACCGACTTGCATATTTCTTTTATAAATGTTTACAAATCATCATTTCCATCATATTCATTTGGTATTTCTGAACAGTACAACTATTAAGTAGGCTACTTAGTCAAACTAGTGCAGAGCTGAACAACTTGTGATTTAAATAATAATAAGCCATTTCATCTAGACAATGTCTACATATTTTTTTCTCAGTCTCTCTCAGGGCCGGCCCTAACCATTGCGGTACTTATGCTCGGCGCCCAGTCTGGGTAGGGATACGGATATTATGTGAAAATTAAGATTTTGTATTAGAAACAAAAAGTAGTGTTTGCATTTTATTCATTCTTTATTAAGTAGAAATCACGATCAAATTAATTTTACTTTACGAGTCATGAGTGTCATGGATGAAATGTTATTTGAATAAAATCATTGGTATCGCTTAAAGGAAATTTAATGTTAAAATGTGGATTTGAATCTGAAGTTGAGATTCATTAGGTCCATCTGGCCTCAACATGTTTCTTGCCCTAACTATGGCGAAGAACTGCAACTAAATATTTGCAAGACCAAATGTGTGTACATATATAGAAACCTCTTCTTCTTCTTTCAGTCTTCAGTAAGTTCACTCCAATATAGAATGGTTGGAAAAGTTACTTTAACTATACAATGTCTGATTGTCACACAGATATTCTCATTACTGAACATTAAACACATTCTTATATATTGAACTTAGCATTGACTGAAGTCAGAGTGTTTTTTCTTCTTGTTATTTCCTTGTCTTATGTGATTTGTTTCGATGTCTTCAATCAGCCTCTTAAATAATAGTTCAATGAACTTCCCTGAAAGTTGTAGGTTTTATTTCTTTGCTTTCTCGCTTTTATATGTACAATTGAATAGTGATATCTGTTTTATGTTCCTTACAGACTGGTACTGCGTATTGGTATGCAGTTATATACATTAGTATTGGGTGAAATGGAAACATGTAGTGCTTACATAGTTGGCCATACATATGTATACTACTTTAATTTCCTTATTTATATTTACTACGTATTGGAACAAACAACTAATCGATCCAATGAGCCTGTGTGAGTCTTAGTTTTTCCACTTTTAAAATATTGTCTTTTTTTAAAAGTATAATGGAGATACTAGGTTAGGGGAGATAAATAAAACGATTTTAGGGAATGACATTTAAAAAAAAAATTGGAGAAGAAAAGAGTTTGTGCTAACACAACTCAAAAGGCGGCCCCAATAGGATTCACCCTTGGGTCCTTTCCTTGGTAAGCACAGTAACAGGATTTTATTTTTTCTGGTGTATTCCATAAAAATAATGAATTAATCATTAAACTAACTGTCTTATTATGAAAAAATTGGCCAAACACATTTGATTAAATGATCAAATAATTCATAGTTGAATGACGGATACAGCGGCTGGTGAATTACCTTACAGTCATGACCTATGGTAGAATGGTTTCTTATCTTATCTTATATAAAACAACGTTACTTCAAAGATGATTACGTCCTACGCGTCATGCATCTAGTCATGCATGTTTCCCTTTGACTAAGTGTATAAATTTGTCTTTAGGCTTAATGGAATAGACAAAACAATGTCTGTCATTTTTTTTTAAATGTGATTAATGTTTACATAAAATGTATTCTTTCTTTCAACAATAATTGAATGCACATTGTATATACTCATTTGTTATAAGACTTTCTTTTTTTATTTTGAAAAGGAAATTCAATTTATAGGTTAAATAAACTTTTAAAATTTGAGTCGGTCCATGTCTCCCGTCTTCCCATTGTTTGATGGAGGCTAGTGTTCTAATCACTTATGGAAATATCTAGCAATACAGACCGAGGCTAGTGTTCTAATCACTTATGGAAATATCTAGCATTACAGTTGAACGCATGCCTAGTTATAATGAGGTGCTGACTTAAACTTTGTCTTTTTTACAAAGCTCATGTCAACTCACTCTGTTTGTACACGTTAGTTTCACCCAAGCCTAATTTCAAATCAAGCTGAAATTTTGCACAAATATTTCTTTTACATGACAATACAAGAATCAATAAAAAAAAAAAAAAAAGCACCAATTAGTGAATTAACTAGTGGTAATTATTTATTTTGTTTGGTATTTCGAACAATTGAAAGAAATGGTACTTGACTGATGTGGTGATATAAGTTGATTTAGTTCCCTTCATACTTTGTAGTCGCCACTTTAACGTTTGAGGCTAACAAGAGATATAAAACCTTCTATTATCTATCTATTAACAAGTGATAAAGAACCTTCTATTATCTATCTATTAACAAGTGATATAGAACCTTCTATTATCTATCTATTAACAAGAGATATACAACCTTCTATTATCTATCTATTAACAAGAGATATAAAACCTTCTATTATCTATCCATTAACAAGAGATATAACACCTTCTATTATCTATCTATTAACAAGAGATATAACACCTTCTATTATCTATCTATTAACAAGAGATATAACACCTTCTATTATCTATCTATTAACAAGTGATATAAAACCTTCTGTTATTAATCTACTAACTAGAGATATAAACACCTTCTATTATCTATCTATTAACAAGAGATATAGAACCTTCTATTATCTATCTATTAACAAGAGATATAAAACCTTCTATTATCTATCTATTAACAAGTGATATAAAACCTTCTATTATTAATCTACTAACAAGAGATATAAACACCTTCTATTATCTATCTATTAACGAGAGATATACAACCTTCTATTATCTATCTATTAACAAGAGCTATAAAACCTTCTATTATCTATCTATTAACAAGTGATATAAAACCTTCTATTATTAATCTACTAACTAGAGATATAAACACCTTCTATTATCTATCTATTAACAAGAGATATATAACCTTCTATTATCTATCTATTAACAAGAGATATAAAACCTTCTATTATCTATCTATTAACAAGTGATATAAAACCTTCTATTATTAATCTACTAACAAGAGATATAAACACCTTCTATTATCTATCTATTAACGAGAGATATACAACCTTCTATTATCTATCTATTAACAAGAGCTATAAAACCTTCTATTATCTATCTATTAACAAGTGATATAAAACCTTCTATTATTAATCTACTAACTAGAGATATAAACACCTTCTATTATCTATCTATTAACAAGAGATATAAAACCTTCTATTATCTATCTATTAACAAGAGATATAAAACCTTCTATTATCTATCTACTAACAAGAGATATAAAACCTTCTATAATCTATCTACTATCGAGAGATATAAAACCTATTATCTATGAACTCTCGAGTTCGAATTTGGGTCATTCACCTTTTGTATAAATGCATTTAAAAGAGATCACCCAGAATCACCTTCTTTCTCCCCCCTACTACCCCTTTCCAACTGGTCCAGACAGGTGATAGGAGCATAGCACAGTGAGAAAGTGATAGGATCATAGTGTATTGAGACAAGTGATAGGATCTTAGTGTATTGAGAAAGTGATAGGATCATACTGTATTGAGAAAGCTAAAAGCATGAAATTGCGCTAAACAAAACCAAATGGTAAAAAATATATTTGTAATCGCACAGATTTATTATTAGGCTTCTAGTCTAGACCTATTACAGATTGAAATACATAAATGATCCAAACTCATTGATACAACTCAACTCAATACGGGCCTTGTTTGTTTTTTTTAAAGTATTTTTATGTTTTTCTTTTTTTTTTTTCAATTTCTTTTTCAATTACTTTAAGACAAAGACAAAAATATTTCACAGATCCGCGTCTAGACTCTCCTGCAGTCAACATTTGAGAGAAATTGTAAATAGTCCACAATTATTTAAATAATTTTTAGCTTAAAGGTAAGCGTGGTCGAGAGGCTAAGTGCGCTTGAACTTGGCTTGTCTCGGCTACCTAAGAAGGGGGCTCGAGGTTCGACACCCGACTCGGGCAGAGTTGCGTTTACTGAGGAAAACCTAGATACCCCCTACCCCCACCGGTCCACAAATGAGATTGGACCAAAGTGCTATAAGCATGAAAGTAGCGCTATATAAAAGCTATAATAATAATAATAATAAAGGCGACAAATTTGTTTTATTTGTTTTATATACACACCTACGCTAAACAGATCCATGATGCCTCCTGTACAGTATAATTTTTCTAAAAAAAAATTGTATGTGATAACATTGGCAACTTATAATCTACACAGAAGAGAACAAAACAATGTGATGAAGACTTCCGAGGACGCAGTCTTTCATGATGGAATGTTCTACAATCACCGGAGACAAATGTGTTTGATTTAGAATTGTTGAAGCTATTCGATGGAAAGGTGTTTTTTTCCAGATCGAGATTAGTTTTTAATGTTCAGCTCAAACAAGGAAGAACTCATGATTTCTGTCCACAAGTACATCAGAAATTGTTCATAGTTTCTGAACATTTGAATGTCCATCGCTACCTGTTGTAGACACAGGAAAGTCTTCACTCATTTCCCCTCTCCCCCCCCCCCCCCCCAGGTGTGTACATCTCTCACCACTTGGAATTGTTTTGAACGTCAAGGTCTTTGGAAACTGTCAATGTCAAGGTTAGGCGACACACTCTAGAATTAAAAAAACAAACAAACAAACACAGAACTGTTTTCAAGTTGGTGCCAACTGAACCCTGCTCAAAGTCCATCCAAGACAGCAGCAGCCCAGGATTGAAAGTGACCAGTTATCTCCTGTTACGTCCTTGGGGGGCTAGTGTTTCCAATCACGTCAATGGTCATCCCTGTTTGAGGCTGAAGTTGAGCAGAGTTGAGGTGTATCATGAATGAAGTATACGCTAAGAGTTAAATAATACTGCTAGCATGAAATCATTAAATCTGTTCTGCCAAGAATCATTCTCCCATTTAGTATTATTGGGAGGAAAACTTAGCATTTGTAGCGCTATTTATTTAGAGCGTTTTCATCCTAGGATTCCTTGAGCCCTAAGCGGCTTTTCTTTTATCTTTCCTTATACCTTATATTACATTTCTTTAACCTCTTTTAGGGGTTCTTTTAATTTATTTTTTTAAAGTTTAAAACAGCCATAAAATCATGTAATATTAATAATAACAAAAGTAACTACATCAAGTAATCCTAATGAAGAAAATCTTCACAATATTTTGAAACAAACACATTCCGAAATTCTCAGTGTGAATGGGCTTCAGCCTTCAGAAAAAATTTTAGTAGATGATAATGTCTTTTCCCTTTTAAAAATAATCTTGATATATTTTTAATCAAATCCAATTATCCAATAAAATTGTTATGAAAATTACAAGTTAATAAAATCAAAATCTCCTTAATGCTACCTTTTTTTATCAAAAATAATTTCCTTTCAAGAACCCAAGGCAGAGGACCTCGTCAGGTAGTCTTTGAAAGGCAGAGGACCTCGTCAGGTAGTCTTTGAAAGGCAGAGGACCTCGTCAGGTAGTCTTTGAAAGGCAGAGGACCTCGTCAGGTAGTCTTTGAAAGGCAGAGGACCTCGTCAGGTAGTCTTTGAAAGGCAGAGGACCTCGTCAGGTAGTCTTTGAAAGGCAGAGGACCTCGTCAGGTAGTCTTTGAAAGGCAGAGGACCTCGTCAGGTAGTCTTTGAAAGGCAGAGGACCTCGTCAGGTAGTCTTTGAAAACTGTCGGGCAATAGGAAGTATCAATTGACTAAACTAATAAGGTTTATACAATAATACAATACACATACTTCCGTGTACATATAGAGAAAAAACATTCTATTTTGTTTATAACTTATTTTAGATTAATCTTATTATTTATAATGTGATTGAATAACTATGTCTTTTGTTTATACATTTTTAATGAAACAAAATATAGAACTAGTATTTCCATATTGAAATAGTTATTTAAGCATGTTTTCAGTGTTAAATCCATAAGTCCATGTTCCTGAGATGTTTTGTTGAGTTGTCTTGAGATCGTATGCCAGCTTATCTAAGGGACACAACCATAAAAATTGTTCACATTCCATCTGCTTGTCCTAATAGTCTCTCTTGTAAATAAAAAGTTAAATATTTAATTATTAGTTTAATAATTGTTTTAAAAAGAAATAATGTTTATTATAAAAACACATGACAATTGTTAATAATGATTACATAGTGAAACCCACAGACACATATTCACTTTATTTGCTCTACTGTTTAGCGAAATTGTGTAAATTAATACTCATCAACACAATGAAATAATCTTTTTAGAGTGTCTGATCCATTGAGAGGAATTAACAGGATTTTTCAAGACCCAGGGCTTCTACATAATAAAACATAGGTACATAAATCAGAGCAATATAATATATCGGTTGGGTTGAGCCTTTATAATATTCAACATTAAAATTAAACATTCTGCATTATACTACATTTAAATCATTAGGATTAAACATGACATTATGATGAACAGCTTTAAGTCTGTGTTGCCACTCACAGTACCGATATATATATATAATATAATACAGACGTTACGCGTCATGCATTTAGTCATGCATATTAACCAATGACTTAAATTCTGCCAAGTCACTGGTTTTCCTGGCTAGCTCAGGCAACCCATTCCATGCTCTAATAGCACTAGGGAAGAAGGAGTATTTGTACAAATTTGTCCTAGCATATGGGACGAGGAATGTGCCTTTATCTTTGTGTCTTTTAGAGTATTTTATTAAATTTTGTTTTTGTATTTGAAGATTATGGTTCAGTGTTTTATGTATAATTGCTACTTTACTTTTGAGTCTTCTGTCCTGAAGGCTTTCTAAATTTAGTGATTTTACTATAGGTGTTACTCTAGTCAATGTGAATATTCATTTGTTATGAATCTCACTGCTCTATTTTGTGTCTGTTCCAGTTTCTTAATGTTTTCTTGAGTTGAGGGGTCCCAAAAGGAGGATGCATATTCTATTATTGGCCTAACAAAGGTTAAATAACATTTGTTTTATGTTCTTATTTGATTTATAGAAATTTCTTTTAATAAATCCTAATGCTTTGTTTGATATTTTTATAGTTTCATCAATATGTGGATTCCATGACAGTTTTTCATTTATTATAACACCTAGGTATTTTGCATTTTTAGTCTGTGTTACTGGTTTGCCATGAATAAGATAAGTGGAATTAATTTGTTTTAGTTTTTTTGTTACTCTTAACAACTGACATTTTTCTGGGTGGAAAGACATGCTGTAATTTGATTCCCATTTCTGTAATTCATCTAATTCTTTTTATGTCTTGTGTTGTTTTTATTGTTCTATATATTATGCAATCATCTGCAAATTTGACTTTTGTTCCTGAAGTAATGCAATTTGGTAAATCATTTATGTAAATTAAAAATAGTAGTGGACCCAAGACTGTTCCTTGAGGTACACCTGAGTTTACTGTTATCGGTGTTGATTTAGAGCCATTTATTATTACAGTTTGTTCTCTCCCTATCAGAAAATCTACTAATAAAATATACTAATAACAATCTTTAAATGAAAATTTTGAATCATTTTGTGTTTAACTTTAGACAACTTATTTAAAAGAATAGGTAAATTAAAGCGTACATCTCACAATTTGCTCTGATAATTCTCTTTAAGTCTTTCAGTATTCCTAATGTTAGTAATGTTGTCCCCATTAACAAGGGGACACAATTTAAACTTTTTTTTCACAAGGATTTTTTCTTTGCAAAAAAAAAGTCAAGCCAAAGTTAGGTCTCTAAGATATTGCTTTAGTCTTTGATGTGTTTGTCATGAAGCTTCGAGATACCAAACAATATTAATTACCAATATTTAATTAATTAATGGATGAAATTTCTTTGATTGTTCTTGTTTTATCTGGTCACAGAAATAATTCTGCAAAATTTCAGCTTGATCCCAGTTTGGCTGTCGTTTGGCTGTCGTTGGGGTGTCGGAGACCTATAATCTCTGTAAAAAGGGAAGTGCCAAAGTGACACAGTAAAAATGATAAAACAGCACAAATCATACACTATTAAACCAGATGATAGTTTTTAAATAGGTTTTTTTTAAATTTATTTTCTTATTTAATTACAAGAATACATATCACATTGTTTTACTCTTTTGAAATAAAAATGTTCAACCCAGGAAATAAAGGCAATAACACTGACTCGTTGTGTTCACTGTAGCATCACTAGGAGTGGTTCCTAGCATCCCTTCAATTGAAGGACTGCAAACACGTGATGAGTGACCACTCAAATGGTCAACAGAATCAAAGCTATGTACAATACATGAACACATTGCAACTTGCCAGTACTCTGCATAGTGGACCAGCCGGATTTGGTTTCTTTGGCCATTGCTTAGTCTACAAGTAATTAGCGAGTTAATGTTCATATTGAAATCACATACTTAAATTGCATACATATAATACATATATCAATTCAAACAAAACATAAGTGTGTCATGTACAATAGAAAGATACTCTATTGTCGCCTGTTTCTAGAGACAGTTCTTTTAACAAGAAATGAAGGGTTGCAGTTGCTTTTTTGCATACTTTAAATTATCCCCCTTTAACCCAAGCAGCCATCGTCATCGTGATGTCACCAATTTACATCTGCTGGGAGCCCTCCCAGACAGAACAGTTTGAACATACAGGGGGGAGGGGGCCTCCATGAGACTAGATTTCCAAGAATATTTGGGCTTAGTAAAAACATAAGAAAAATTAAGACACGTGTGCATTGTACTCTGGAATTATAAGTTAGGTAGTTTAAATTGTACTCTCGAGATATAAGACAGTTTAAACTGTACTCGTGAAGTATAAGATAAGACAATGTACATTTTACTCGGAAAGTATGAAAAGATGCAATGTTATCGGCTATAATAGTTCAACTAAAATAATACAATGGCTATAGTCCACCAAAAACTCATTATTAATAATTAGCAAAATATTGACCTTTTTTTGTCGAATTAGAAATTAAGAATGCATATAAAGCTGAATAAGTTTTATTGTATAATAATGCAAAGAAAATTTGATGGAGTTGTCCAGTGACAGATTAGAACATTCTACAGAACTATCACAATGTCAGAAAGGAGCATTGACAGAACTGTCACATCATCAAAAAAATATCATTTGACAGAACTGTCACAGTCACACTGTCAGAAAAGAAAATTGACAGAATTGTCACAGTCACACTGTCAGAAAAGAAAATTTACAGAATTGTCACAATGTCAGAAAAGAACATTTGACAGAGCTGTTCAGTGGCGCAGTGCAAAAAAAAAAAATAAACAAAAACATTCACCTAATGGTTAAATCTAACTCATTTTTATTTGTTGTTTTTTTTTCACTTGTGAGTGAGCTTATTTACTCTTTCTAATATATGTGTGTGTGTGTGTGAACTGTATGTATAAAAAAAAAATTATGACACTCGCCATGGTAATGTCACGTTAAGTTTCCAAACTACAGTAACGTCACGCTAAATGCAAACATTTGAAATAACACCAGCATTACGTACTAACTACCAAAACTTAAATTATCACAAAGTCTAAGCGTAAGATAAAACGTAAGTTATGGTGAAGTAACTAGACCTCTCTTCCATTTAAACTATAAGTTAGACTTTGATTGAAAGTATATGTTAGTTTACTTTGAGATATGTACACTAGACTTCTGCCGAGACTTTAAGTTAGACTTCTATTGAAACTATACGTTAGTCTTCTTTTAAACTTTTAAACAATGATACCCAAACTACGACTTATCTCCATTGCAGCGATGTGTCTTGGAAATGTCAACGTCCTCGATGCCGAAAAGGTTTGAGCACCGCTGGTTTAGAAATTACATTTCAGTAAGAAATCTAAATTTGATTCTCAAACGTGCAAGCATGGAATAAAGTAATTTCGTTGAAAACACCCACAAAAACATGTCTCACAGCGTACCCACAGAAACATGTCTCACAGCGTACCCACAGAAACATGTCTCACAGCGTACCCACAGAAACATGTCTCACAGCGTACCCACAGAAACATGTCTCACAGCGTACCCACAGAAACATGTCTCACAGCGTACCCACAGAAACATGTCTCACAGCGTACCCACAGAAACATGTCTCACAGCGTACCCACAGAAACATGTCTCACAGCGTACCCACAGAAACATGTCTCACAGCGTACCCACAGAAACATGTCTCACAGCGTACTGTGGCTGTGTTTGGTACCATGACCAACATCATTACAATGGAATCAAGGGATAACATGGCCTAAGAGCTGTTGAGGTTTCATTAGATAGTAGCAGGGATAGGTTTACAACAAGTGGTTTACAACAAGTGGCTTACAACAGGAGATTTTACAACAAGCGGTTTGTGTTTGCTGCAAAGCTGACTCCAGGTCAAGAACAATTTGTATCGTAGTCCGAGCCTGGATAAGCCTTATGCCGTGTGACCAATGGGGACGTTGGTTTAGGCACTCTTGCATAGATGTGTGGGGACTGGGGGGAGAGGGTGACCACTGGAAGGGAAGATGCAGATTTGCTGCGCTGAATGGCGGCGTTAGCGTCTGTGATAGTCGATGGAGACAGTGTAGCGGGTCCTGAACTTGTACTTCCGGGTGAATCCGTCTGCTGTAGAACAAACTGACGAGATCGGCCTCGGTCGCGCATGTTTCTGAAAGAGTTTAATTGTATTAGCACTTCCGGGGCATCAGAAGGCGTATCACTTTTCTTTTCAAAGTCACTGATATGTGGGCTTTGAACATCTTTCACCAGGGAAACTTGAGTCGTTGTGCTGTGATCGGAAGGGGAATTAACCTGAAAAGAGAGAGCGTCCTCGACAGACACTATTGTGGCTGGAGATTTTGAAATGGCTGTTCTGACCGATCTGTCCGAACTAATGGAAGCTGTTCTAGACACGTTTGTGGAGCGGTCACTCCCCAGTCGCTCACTGCCACAACAAGAGATGTTACTTAAAGGACTCATGCTCCTAGAGTCTGAGCGTGGCAAAGGTTTGAACACAACCATTTCTTGTTTAAAGCTGGACGGCCTGATGGGTTCAGCCCCAACTTTGTGAGATTTAAGGGTAGATTTGTGAGCGGCTTGATAGGATGAAGAAGTCGGATCTTCTGGTGCTAGTTTGAACGATATTCGTTGAGATGCAGACTTGTCGATGGGCTTGGATGAGGCAGCAGTAGATAGGTTGCATTTCGTTGTTGGTGATGTGGTGAATGAATGTCTTCGCTCACGTTCTTCCATGTAATAGTCTTGTGATGGGACAGTCAGAAATCTCGATGGGGGCTCAATATTGATTGTTATTTTGGGCACTTTAAGATTTGTATTCGTTTCCGTTGTCCCAGCCTGAGACACTTTCAAGACAGGATTGAAGGAAGAATGTCTCCTTTCTACTCGTTTGTCATCTTGGAAGACTTGACTTGAAGCCTGAGAGGTAGCTATAGAACTAGTGCTGTCCAAAGCAGCTGCACCGTCTGAGTTTCCAACCTCGTCGACGTTAGAGGCTGAAGGTCGACGCTCCATGCTGAGCTCATTCTCAAATCCTGGAACGCACAAAAATTTGGAGTTCTGTGAGGGAATGTGCGAAGGTCTCCTCTCTCCTGATTTGTCTTGTATACTGTCAGGATTGAATGAAGCCCTGCGACCATCTGCATTAGCTGCATATTCCGGTTTCAATGTGTTGTTTACACAAGTGGGATTAAACGAATGTCGTCTGTGTTCGTTAACATCACTGACAAAAATCTTATCATCTCTTCGGATAGGGAAAAAGGAATGCCGACGTGCACCAGGCTGTGGACCGGATGTTGTGAATCTATTGTTAAATGAAAAGGGATTGACTGAAGGTCGTCGGCTGTCTTTCATAGTTCTTTTGGCCTCGTCTGCAATAAATTTATCACATGTTGTATATGGGATGAACGAATTTCTCCGAATGCCAGCTACAGTGGCTCGTCCGTCTACCGAGGCCGAATCCGGCAGTGCGTCTTGACTTTCAGATGCCTCCAACAACAGAAGGAATTTCATTCTTCGCGTTTTCATGTCTCCGCAAGCAAATGTCCCTCTGCGTTGAATAAGACGAGTCAACGGAAACGAGCCATACCCCGCATGAGAAACAACGTCCCAACTACCTCTTCGTTGAGATGGAAGAGCCTTGACGGAAGAGAACCGCCTTTGTTTGTTGGCCAACATTTCGGAAGATTCCGAATTCCATTGTACGAGTGATCGTAACATCATTGACTTGCGTCTCAGTCTCGCCTCATCCATTGTGTAATCGTAACTAAGCGTTCTGGAATCTTTAATCTTTCCCCCAATTCTTCCAGCACGTTTAATGCTGGCAGTCCTTCGAATGTTGGGTAAAGACGATGTTTTCAACCAGTTGTCCTCGCTTCTTAGCCTTTGAATTCTTGCTTGGATGACGCTGTACCGCTTATGAGGAATGGGAGGCGATGGAGTGTAACCCTCGCACTCAATATCAATCTGTTGTTCTAACGTCAAAGGCTCTTTGGTTTTTGTCGTGTACGTTGGTTCAGGCTGGTACTCGCTGCTGGTGCTTTGGTTATCTGCGAGCAAACTTCTTTCAGCAGCTTTCGTGTAAGCCGTAATTAAAGTCTGGGCGTAGCTCTTCTTCATTTCTCCAACAATCACCTCGTATAGTTCTTCCTTGTCGTAGACAGCAGACCTTCTGTCTGGCACTAGGATGGCATATTTGTCCAAAATTTCGCAGTAGAACACACAGGCAACGATCATGCTGAAAAGTCCAATGGCCATGACGATCGGCCCGACATAAGAGCAGGTTTTTAAAGCGTAGTAGTTGGTGTCACTAGATAGATCAAGATAGAACCAAGACTTGTTGGAGCCGACTGTCAGGTTCTTTTCCAAGTTTTCTGGCACGTACCCGATGACTGACATTCCTGCCCCACCCGCTACTGCTATGAGACCCAGGAAGACAGTGACCGATGTTGGCAACAGACAGGGCATTCGTAGAACCTCTTTGATAGCCAATCGTCTTCGGTGTGGGCGCCTCTTTCTGGATTTGCCACCAAGCCCGACGATCCTGATTTTGGCGTGTGATACGAACATACCGACGCGATGCCAAAGTTAATGACATTTAACTAAATGGTGAGAATCGTCGCTGTGTAGAAATTGCCTTGCACAGAATTATGTTTGGCTCTTCATCACCATTCTGTTGAGTCACTCATTGAGTTTCATAAAAAATTTTCTTCATTGACTTTTCAGCTCAACAAAATTGTATGAGTGATTTCGTTATCTGAAATAAAAAGAAATGATGTTTAAAGAAAAATATAAACTCATTGTTCAGTCACCATAATTGTTACTTTAAAAAAAAAGTATATTATTTTTAATCGGAAAACACAGCACATACACGTAAAAAATTATATACACAATATTGTATTTTTGTCAAATGCACACAGAATCATTGCAAGGGTGTTCCTTTTTTGTTTGCTAGAAATCTTAGTGGTCAGCGTCAGATGTCATGTGTTTACCAAAAGGACTGACAGAATATTGGTCATATCATTTTTAATGACAGTATTACGTCTTGGTACAATAATTTTATTTTAAGCTGTCTTTATCAAAATGAAACCACACTTTCATCAACTCTTTGATTGAAAGTAATGTCTCTATAGTTTAAGGAAAGCAAAACCATTAATTGCAATGACGCCTGAATATTTCTTTCTCTTGAATGTAAATCAATTTTCACAAACGTTTTCAGCCAGTGTTCAATACATTCCATTAAGCAAACATCATTTAAGCCGATTGTCTCCAAATAAAACAATCTTTTTTTGTCGGAGATGTTGAGAATAGTCTCAAAGATCGTAGTGTGGATATTGGAGTTCTGGACTAGTGATAAGAAAAGTTGAAGAAAATGTCGTTTGATTTCAATGCAATACACATAATCACAGTAAGTCCAGTCGAATGAACTCTTTTAACTTTCAAAACATTTCTCTCTCTCCACAGCTTTTTTTACTACATCTCTCTCTCTCTCTCTCTCTCACACACACACACAAACAAACACTCTTACAATAAGTCCTCGTTAAATTTCTTCCTTTTTCATTATAAAATATTTCTTTCTTTCACTCTTTTGTCCTTTCAGTCTAATGAACTCTTTTCAATCACCCTTTTCTTTTCTCTAGCTTCTCTCTCTCTCTCTGTCTCTCTCTCCATGTTTGATGCATGCTACGCGCACAATTACATGCATACCATTAAATATTTAATACTTCATTGAGGTTCGGAGCTTTGCAAAACTTCACAAAATAACAAATTCTTCCGTCGTTGTGAAATCTCTGTTCTGAGCGTGCCCTTCATTACTTTCTAAAGATTCCCTCTACACTATTACAAAGAACAAGTCATATATTCGTTTTTTTGTAATGAATTCCTTGTTCAACTAATAAAGTAAAATAAACATTTCTATTTTAGTTGTCATTGAGAAATAAAGAGGGAAAAAAAGAGTCATTATGGCGATCGAAATCACGTTATTCGCAGTATTAACGCGACATTCTAACAACATTCTAACAACATAGCTATCCAGCTATATATATATTTATACAGCTATGCATCCAGCCATACACCTAGCCATACTATTATATGCACTAGTTTAGCTTGAAATGCATGATTAATTTTTTTTTACTTCGGTTTTTGACTTGAGTCTCTCGTGTTTAGATCACCTTCTACCTTTGACTTGGTCGAGCATTTCAGTCAATAGTAGGAAATAGAAGGGGGGGGGGGGAAGACTTTAAGGTAAAAATAAAGTTGCAAAGGGTAATGTTCTCTTCCAAAATTGTAGCTTTTTTTTCCCAGGTCAATAGTAGTTCCTTTTTTTTTTTTTTTTTTTTTTTGTTAATTTCAGCATTTGCGTAGGATTTGATGACATTTTTGCAGTAAGAATCAAAGAAAAACTAGTTACACATAAAGTTATATGCAATAATGTTAGTTCTGAAATAAAAAAGGACTATCGTACTGACCTTTACATATAAATATTTAAAGGTAGTACTGAACTGACCTATATGTCAAGATGTCCTTTAAAAAAAATATTAGTATAGTTGTTTATTACCAGTAGCCAATAGAATAGAAAGTCTGGTAAATTGAGCAAGTCCAAACGTGTAAGTCTAGTCATAGTGATCTTGTGATTAGGAATTAGGATACGCCTAGTGGTTACTAAGTCTAGTGGTATATATATAGGTCTAGTCATACTAGATCTAGCTAGATCTAAATGGCAAAAGTCCAGTGGTACAAGTCTAAAGATATATATCTAGTAGTATAAGTCTAGAGGTATATCTAGTTTCATAAGTCTAGAGGTATATCTAGTGATATGAGTCTAGAGGTATATATCTAGTAGTACAAGTCTAGAGGTATATATCTAGTAGTACAAGTCTAGAGGTATATATCTAGTAGTACAAGTCTAGAGGTATATATCTAGTAGTACAAGTCTAGAGGTATATATCTAGTGGTACAAGTCTAGAGGTATATATCTAGTAGTACAAGTCTAGAGGTATATATCTAGTAGTACAAGTCTAGAGGTATATATCTAGTGGACAAAGTGTAGAGGTATATAACTAGTGGTATAAGTCTAGAGGTATATCTAGTGGACAAAGTGTAGAGGTATATATCTAGTGGTATAAGTCTAGAGGTATATATCTAGTGGACAAAGTGTAGAGGTATATATCTAGTGGTATAAGTCTAGAGGTATATCTAGTGGACAAAATGTAGAGGTATATATCTAGTAGTACAAGTCTAGAGGTATATATCTAGTGGACAAAGTGTAGAGGTATATATCTAGTGGTATAATTCTAGAGGTATATCTAGTGGACAAAGTGTAGAGGTATATATCTAGTGGTATAAGTCTAGAGGTATATCTAGTGGACAAAGTGTAGATGTATATATCTAGTGGTATAAGTCAAGAGGTATATCTAGTGGACAAAGTGTAGAGGTATATATCTAGTGGTATAAGTCTAGAGGTATATATCTAGTGGACAAAGTGTAGAGGTATATATCTAGTGGTATAAGTCTAGAGGTATATCTGGTGGACAAAATGTAGAGAGAGATATCTAGTAGTACAAGTCTAGAGGTATATATCTAGCGGACAAAGTGTAGAGGTATATATCTAGTGGTATAAGTCTAGAGGTATATCTAGTGGACAAAGTGTAGAGGTATATATCTAGTGGTATATGTCTAGAGGTATATATCTAGTGGACAAAGTGTAGAGGTATATATCTAGTGGTATAAGTCTAGAGGTATATCTAGTGGACAAAATGTAGAGAGAGATATCTAGTAGTACAAGTCTAGAGGTATATATCTAGTGGACAAAGTGTAGAGGTATATATCTAGTGGTATAAGTCTAGAGGTATATCTAGTGGACAAAGTGTAGAGGTATATATGTAGTGGTATAAGTCTAGAGGTATATCTAGTGGACAAAGTGTAGAGGTATATATCTAGTGGTATAAGTCTAGAGGTATATCTAGTGGACAAAGTGTAGAGGTATATATCTAGTGGTATAAGTCTAGAGGTATATATCTAGTAGTACAAGTCTAGAGGTATATATCTAGTGGTATAAGTCTAGAGGTATATCTAGTGGACAAAGTGTAGAGGTATATATCTAGTGGTGTAAGTCTAGAGGTATATATCTAGTAGTACAAGTCTAGAGGTATATATCTAGTGGTATAAGTCTAGAGGTATATCTAGTGGACAAAATGTAGAGGTATATATCTAGTAGTACAAGTCTAGAGGTATATATCTAGTAGTACAAGTCTAGAGGTATATATCTAGTGGTATAAGTCTAGAGGTATATCTAGTGGACAAAATGTAGAGGTATATATCTAGTAGTACAAGTCTAGAGGTATATATCTAGTGGACAAAGTGTAGAGGTATATATCTAGTGGTATAAGTCTAGAGGTATATCTAGTGGACAAAGTGTAGAGGTATATATCTAGTGGTATAAGTCTAGAGGTATATCTAGTGGACAAAGTGTAGAGGTATATATCTAGTGGTATAAGTCTAGAGGTATATCTAGTGAACAAAGTGTAGAGGTATATATCTAGTGGTATAAGTCTAGAGGTATATCTAGTGGACAAAGTGTAGAGGTATATATCTAGTGGTATAAGTCTAGAGGTATATCTAGTGGACAAAGTGTAGAGGTATATATCTAGTGGTATAAGTCTAGAGGTATAATGTGCAGATAGTCAACACAAAAGTAACGAAACTAGATGCTAAAGAAAAAAAAAAACTTTGTCGGGTGCAGAGAGTATGAAATGTGAAGAGACAACATGGCTACTCGTGTCCCTGGCCATTAGCTGAGCAAACTTGAAACTCGTCTGAGCTGATTTGTCCATGTTGACAGAACTTCTTTGGAAACTCCACATTTAATGCGGTCGTTGCGGTTCGGGAGGAGGGATTGGCGAGGAGGAGGAGGTAGATTTTCAATCTCTCAGGCCAGTCTTAAGTTGCAGGACACTTCCTCACTCACAGCCCCACCAAAACACACACACATACTCTCGTGGATACGAACTCGTACACAAAAGGGAGAAAAAAAAAGAAAATTAGTTGAAACAGCTGGGCTAAAGTCTTGAGTGTATTAGTCTTGAAATTCTTGGAGAAAGACTCGATTGGACTGCGGTAAACGGCATTGATTTTTATCTGTAAACTAATGATTTTTAAACAAATGCTATAATGCAACTAGCCGGTGTCTCAAAGCTAAGAAAAGAAAACTAAGAAAGAGAGAGAGAGAGAGAGAGAGAGAGAGAGAGATGGACTGGGTATTCAAAAAAAGAAAACTATAAGAAAAGAAGGAAACAAATACAAGAAAGAAACAAATACAAGAAAGAAACAAATACAAGAAGGAAACAAATACAAGAAAGAAACAAATACAAGAAAGAAAACAAATACAAGAAAGAAACAAATACAAGAAAGAAACAATACAAGAAATAAACAATACAAGAAAGAAACAAATACAAGAAAGAAACAATACAAGAAGGAAACAAATACAAGAAGGAAACAAATACAAGAAAGAAACAATACAAGAAAGAAACAAATACAAGAAGGAAACAAATACAAGAAAGAAACAAATACAAGAAAGAAAACAAATACAAGAAAGAAACAAATACAAGAAAGAAACAATACAAGAAATAAACAATACAAGAAAGAAACAAATACAAGAAAGAAACAATACAAGAAGGAAACAAATACAAGAAGGAAACAAATACAAGAAAGAAACAATACAAGAAAGAAACAAATACAAGAAGGAAACAAATACAAGAAAGAAACAAATACAAGAAAGAAACAAATACAAGAAAGAAACAAATACAAGAAAGAAACAAATACAAGAAAGAAACAAATACAAGAAAGAAACAAATACAAGAAAGAAACAAATACAAGAAAGAAACAAATACAAGAAAGAAACAAATACAAGAAGGAAACAAATACAAGAAGGAAACAAATACAAGAAAGAAACAAATACAAGAAAGAAACAAATACAAGAAAGAAACAAATACAAGAAAGAAAACAAATACAAGAAAGAAAACAAATACAAGAAAGAAACAAATACAAGAAAGAAACAAATACAAGAAAGAAACAAATACAAGAAAGAAACAAATACAAGAAAGAAACAAATACAAGAAAGAAACAAATACAAGAAAGAAACCAATACAAGAAAGAAACAAATACAAGAAAGAAACAAATACAAGAAAGAAACAAATACAAGAAAGAAACAAATACAAGAAAGAAACAAATACAAGAAAGAAACAAATACAAGAAAGAAACAAATACAAGAAAGAAACAAATACAAGAAAGAAACAAATACAAGAAAGAAAAAAAAAAAAGAAACAAATACAAGAAAGAAACAAATACAAGAAAGAAACAAATACAAGAAAGAAACAAATACAAGAAAGAAACAAATACAAGAAAGAAACAAATACAAGAAAGAAACAAATACAAGAAAGAAACAAATACAAGAAAGAAACAAATACAAGAAAGAAACAAATACAAGAAAGAAAAAAAAAAAAAAGAAACAAATACAAGAAAGAAACAAATACAAGAAAGAAACAAATACAAGAAAGAAACAAATACAAGAAAGAAACAAATACAAGAAAGAAAAAAAAAAAAAAGAAACAAATACAAGAAAGAAAACAAAAGAAATAGAGTCGAAGTTAGTATTATCTTTTTTTATTATCTTTATGCTTGATACATTTTGAAGATCAATCCTTTTGATCATTAATTTTTTTTTTACCAAACTGTTCAGTTGTTTTCTTGCTACTGTGCTGCTCTCTAGCGGCCTCCTCTGGTGGTTCCTAAACTACTGTGCTGCTCTCTAGAGGCCTTCTCTAGAGGTTTCTAAACTACTTTGCTGCTCTCTTTGTTAGCGGCCTCCTCTAGAGGTTCCTAAACTACTGTGCTGCTCTCTAGAGGCCTTCTCTAGAAGTTTCTAAACTACTCTGCTGCTCTCTTTGTTAGCGGCCTCCTCTAGAGGTTCCTAAACTTGTGAAGTACAATACACATTTAGAATATCTAAGACTCAGTAAGTCGAAAGGCTAATAAGTTACGTGGCTGACCAATGACATTGACGTTTTAAATGACCCGAAGTTTGAGGACCTCGTTCTCGTTTACTCCTTGAGGACTATGCACTTTGTGTGTTATCTATAGGAAGGCTTGGAAGTGTTCTCTCACATTAGATACAGTTGGCTCAGTTTGGCTTAAGTCTTATTCAGCTTACTGGAGGGGGCCTAATTTGGGCCGACAGGTAAACTGCTAAGCCACTTACGGCACTTCCTACAACTTGAAACATCGAAGCTTTCCTTGGGGCCCTAACGAGTGCTCACCCATGCTAACTTATCCATGAATATGTGCGCTACCCAATCTATGTATGCCACGTTACATAACCCTAAGAGATGGGGTACCTCTTGCTCTACATTTTAATACAACGCGAATAGTACAACAGTATACATGCATTTGAATAAACAAAGCTTTCATGCTTTTAGAATTACACTTGTATGCTACTACAATCTATTCCGATATTTATTTTCTACTCATGGACTTAACATCTGTCCATGTATTATCTATGTCGTATCCTTACTCATACAACGAAGACACCGAGATATTAGAACAAAAAATCATGAAAAAAAAACAACTGGTTTCATAAAGTTTCCAGCCTGACCTTTAGCAGCATATGACAACCGTCTTTAAAGTTTCTCCAATGCGATATCTGGTTATAAGCCCCCACGAGCAGATAAAAATCCATTTGTTGCAGTCATGGCAGGAAAGAAAGGAAAAGGTGAACTAGAAGACTCTATGATGTTCTATGGATGTTATCGTGTGGGCTCCAGTGTAAATCAACCCAAGAACAAATGTAGATTTGGGAAAGGAGCGATCGGAAAGGGAGAGAAATGTAATTCTAGACAGACGTGATGAGGAACTACTGGGTTACACCTGGAATAAGTTGAGTGGTGATTATAGGGAGATAAACACAAACTATAAACTAAATAAAACTAAGTTCAAAGATGAATGGTGTGTAAACGATGTAATTTAACAAATGAATCTAAATAACTGATTATGTATTGTTAGAGTATTAAAAATTCATAATATTTTTATCAATACAAGTTAAATTACTCTAAACCAACAGGTTTACAACATATATGAACAGACTACATTTCCTTTTCAAACAGAAACAGTACATACACATATAGCAAGAGCTCATGACAATATTCTAATATTAAAAATATAACCTTTAGATGAGTTTAATTAAAACTACTTCATGTAGCCTACACGTAATATTTTCTTGCTGAAAGGTTGTGTGTTATCAAACAGAACAGGAATACTTTGATGTAAAGTTAAATAGCTTGGGAAAAAAAGATATGATTCCTTGGGTCGTGAACACATTAATATTTATAGTAAATGCTTTATAGTTTATTTATCACACAATATTTATAGTTTATCTATCACCTGGTACTTTATCTGTCACCTCACTTCATGCTATGTTTATACTCATTTATGTTCCATCTATCACAGTATATAATCGACGCATTACGCATATATTCTATTACTTAGTATTTCTTGTCAGTCTATCACACTACATTATATGTTTATCTTTTTTCGAAACAACTCAAATTTCAAATGAAACTTCACGGTCATTTATAAGACATCAAATTAGTTTTCAAATCTGGGAGAGCTCAACAGGGACGCCGTCCAATTGAAAAATCGCGTGTTTGGAAGTTTTATTAAGTCTTAGCCTTGGGTGTTCTTAAATCCAGGATAGATTCAACAACTCCAGGTCATTGGATCAGCTTAAGTTTGACCTTTACAGTAGAGCGAGAGGACGTTTTTAGTTGACCACTATTCCATGATGCCTGGGTGGGGGGGGGGGGGGGTACTCAGTTTTTTTCCTTGTGTTACCAAAATGATTAAAAAAAATATAAATGATCAAAGAACACCGAAATAATAATGATTTTATTGTGGCACATTTTTTTTCTAGATAACTTTTTAATCTCTTCATTCATGTCAGATTGTAAATAGAGAGTCACATTTCAGGTATTCGTTCCCACAGGAGCTACTGGTGTATACGTTTATAGATACTGGTGGATAGGTTTATAGATACTGGTGGATAGGTTCATAGATACTGGTGGTTAGGTTCATAGATACTGGTGGATAGGTTCATAGATACTGGTGGATAGGTTCAAAGATACTGGTGGATAGGCTCAAGGATACTGGTGTATAGGTTCATAGATACTGGTGGATAGGTTCATATATACTGGTGGATAAGTTCATAGATACTGGTGGATAGGTTTATAGATACTGGTGGATAGGTTCATAGATACTGGTGGATACGTTCATAGATACTGGTGTATAAGTTCATACGAAAGTTGCCGGAACAAATGCCGACAATTAACTACAGGATAAAATGTAGAAACAAAATGTTAAAAGTAGATCACATCTCCCTTTCCTACCTGTGTCCACTCTACAGAAGTAATCTGGAAACAAATGGATCAAAACGCAGATTGAATTAAAAGTAGCTTGATGTGTTGTATTAAATTTTAAAATGGCATATGGTATCTTGTCAATTATTATATTTAACTTTATCATGGTGTATCTTAACATATTTTAATTAATATTTTGTACCTTAATTGATTTAGATAGTCTGGAAAATATTAGTATGAAGACATAATCAAATCCGTAAAGGCAATAACCCTAAAAGATTATTTCTAAAAGCCATAACCCAATAAGAACATTTTTAAAAGCAATAACCCTATCTCATTGTGTGGCTGAACATCTCATTGTGAGGCTTTCCTAGAGCGGCAATCTCTTCCTAGAGCGGCAATCTCTTCCTAGAGCGGCAATCTCTTCCTAGAGCGGCAATCTCTTCCTAGAGCGGCAATCTCTTCCTAGAGCGGCAATCTCTGCTTCACCTGACAGAGAAACATCTTGCGCCTGCCAGCCTCTATGTCTCAAAGTCGTAGTTCAAAATAGAGCGGGAGAGAACTAGTCTAGGAGTTCAACAGTTCTACTTCAACTCTCTGCGACATCCTCAGCCTGGAAGTCGTATACCCCTTTCCGGCTTTAGAAAATCGCTCGACTGTTTATATGAAAAGGGGTTAGCGTACATTTGACTTAATAAGTTGTTTTTTTTTTCTAATTAATTTAAGCTTATTACTGCATCCACAACTAATTAATCAACATCGATATGCTTACTCTCTAATAATACTAAGGGATTGTATTAACTCTAATATTCTACAGTTCTAAAAATAAATCTAATGAACATAACATACACAGCAACATGTAAGATTCATGGCAGGGACACTCCATACAACCCAATTACACATAAACATACATCAAAACACATCACCTCAGTTACATCCCCTCAATCACATCACCTCAGTCACATCCCCTCAGTCACATTACTCAGTCACATCCCCTCAATCACATCCCCTCAATCACATCCCCTCAGTCACATCCCCTCAGTCACATCACCTCAGTCACATCACCTCAGTCACATCCCCTCAATTACATCCCCTCAGTCACATCCCCTCAGTCACATCCCCTCAGTCACATCACCTCAGTCACATCCCCTCAGTCACATCCCCTCAGTCACATCCCCTCAGTCACATCAGTACAGCATCTCACAGAGTAGAATACGTTCAATCGTTGCTCCAAAAAGTAGTCCAAATAAAGTAACATTCATGCGCGACTATGTCAAGAGAAAGTAACTCTAGTTAAACAAGGGGACATTTCTTGCTACTAAATTATTGACAAGGGAATGTCCACATATGTTGGAAGGTTGTGTGTCAGTACTGGACTCATCTCTGCTTCAGCCTTCATAGAACGGGTCAGCGCGATCATGTATCAAAATGAATGCAGTGCATGTATTTTACATGACACCTTTTCGACTTTATATTTTCAATATTCTAGAATTAGCCGACAAAAATATATATCGACACATAGCAGTTACACATCTGAGGGGGGGGGGGGGGAGGGGCAATAAAGAACAAAGGAAACAAGAAAATAAAAAAGAACAAAACTTATATTTGGCATAGTTGTATCAGTTAGTTTGGATAAGTCATGTAATTAAATGTGTAACCACTCTGCTAGTGAAGTTCTTATGAATATGGAAGATTAAATTACCAATAGCTAACTAATTTATTAATTATTTTTTTAATTGATTCTTGTGTTGACAGGTAAAGGAAATAATTGTACAAATTTTCAGCTTGGGTGTCGGAGAAATAACAATTAAAAAACTTTTTACCAGACAGACGGACAGACAGAGTGAGTTGACAGAACTTTGTAAGCAGAAAAAGAAAAAAGAATGTATTTGGAGTAGAGACATGAGATAATTTTAGATTGAGGGGATACATGATGTCATGTCTGACGTCAGCACCGAGATCTTGTCATTGATGCATAGGTCTTCAATCCACATTACCTTGAATTTTTATGTTGTTTGATTTTTGAATGTCAGTATTTCCTATCCAGCATTCTTCTTCATTCTATTAGATTTGTCTTGTAGCCTCTAGTTCTGAAACTCAAGTTCCAGCGTACGAAACCTTATAATATACTGTGATACTGCGAAGTAAAGATAAGAATTTGTGTAAAGTTGAACTACATCCTACAATTTCTCTGTGGTCTGTTTTGAAAGAGGCAATATTCAAATAAGTTATGTTTAAAGACTCCCAATGACTTGCTAGAACTGTCCCTATCACTTAAATGTTGTAGTGACCTAGTTTAGTTAGAGAGTATGTTGGTAGATAAATATATTGTGTATTGTTTTTAGAGACGGTAAAAGTAGTGACGTAGTCAGACAGACGAATAGGCGAACAAGAAGAAAAATACGGCGATTGCTTAGAAGAAGGTTGATTAGTATTAGAGACAGATAAGTAACTACGGATCAGTAGACGAGACAGACATCCCAGGTGTTAATAGATGTATCATTTACAGAAGTACAAAGTCTTGAGTACGTTCATCTTGTTAATTGTAATGTTCTTAGGCTAATGTGTAATAGTTGATGAAATAGTAGTGGACTTGCATACCAGCCAAGATACTTTAGATACTAGCCAGAACAATGTGTCTCTTTGTGCTTGTTAAAATGTTATAATAGTTTTGTATCCCCTGTTTATCTATTTGTCCTAAAGTATTTCTAAGCAAGGCGATACTTTTCGGAACATTTAGAAATGTATATTCCTTTCGATCTCTAAAACCGTAATGACATCTGTCTATAACCACTTTCTATGAGGACCACTGTTCTACATCTTTGAGAACCTCTGCTCATCAACATTAAAAACTGGTAAGTAAAATCCATTAACGTACCATTAGCAAAAGCTATTAAGCTCTATAGAGAAACAAAAACTTGTAGTTGAGATTTGCATTCTCGAATTCATTATTAGTGTTGTGTCTGTAACACGAGGACACGGTGAAGACCAAGAGAGATGTCTTCGATATTTTAATTTTTTTCCCTTCGAAACAAATGTTGTTATTGAACTATCACAGAGTTTGTTTTAACTTATAACAACAGAAAAGAACTCTTTCAAAGATAAACATGTTTTTAAGTGATAAGATCATAAACCATAAAGAAAAAGCATGGTATATTACCACACCGCTCTCACATTACAGGAAATATGTTCATATTGTTGACAGCAATAATTGTTGAGGTGAATGTTTTTCTAAATAACCAAATGTATAACAGCCTACTGGTTCTGTCTCTGGCAGAGTGTTACTCCTAATCTTAGAGCATCTGCATATTCCTATAAATTGTTCTACAATTGGTTATGAGTTACATGAATACAAGTCTGCGGTAGTCGATTTCTTTGAAGTGTAATTTATCTCGCCACAATCTCGGTCAGTTGGGACTTAGAAGATAATTCAATGATTGCTAATCTCGAGTTCAAGGCGGCTTGGACCTCTAACCCAACGGGGCTTGTTCGATATAATTGGAATGATTGAAGACCAGCACTATAATTTGCTTCGGACGATAGAAAAAAAATGCTACAGAGTTCACATTATGGGCAGAGGAGTCGCTACTTTTATGAAGGAGGTAAGGGAGGGATCAACTAGTATTCATAGGTAGATAATCAGTGCATGAGTATTGTTTTAGTAAAGGTGTACAGATTGGTCCTCAACCTTATACTCAATCAGTTCAATAGTTTTAGTCTTTTTATGACACAGAGGATGTCCTAATGGTAAGATGGGCGGAAACAGAATTAAAACTAACTAGACTCTATCCCAGAAAGCCTAGATTTATATGTACAGACAATGGTCAACACAAGTTACACGTTTGTGTTGGTGATACTCAATGACTTTTTCTAACACAGATGTATGATACAAACAAAACAAACAAAAAATGTCGTATTCAATGGAGCCTCTCCAACTACAAAATGCAATGTATGTAGACACGGGCTGGGTAACAGGGTGTCACGGGCCGAATATAGCCCGCGGGCCGTAGATTGGCATTACTCGATTAGGCATGTTCAATTCCTACTTATAAGAACATTAAATATAATTGATAACTTGTTAGTTCTGTTTTATTGTGAAGATTTTTAATTTAATTAGCTTTCGTTTAAAATCAGAAAGCAATGGTATACAAAGAAAGCATTTTGATTTGGCACTATAAATATTTGCCGTCGCTCGTCTGCTACATTTAAAAACAAATTAACAGTTACGTGCCCCTGATCTTTTTTTTTTTTTCTTTTGTCATAATGGAAGAACTCAACCTAATGTCTGTGTGTGTGCAGTGGATGATGGGTAATCAAAGCTTCAGCCAATCTATAAACTTGCATGGATGTTTCTTCCCGTAGTCTCTATGCTCCATAATGATTAGCTAACAAAAAAAAAAAAAACATCTTGTGCATAAATAACATTGCTTTCATTAGATGATGTTTTTGTTTCATGTGAATATTTGTTTATTTTTTAGTTTTATCATCACAAAAAATGTTAATGGGAAAATTATGACCCCAGTTTGTTTGTTAATTGAATTAAAAAATAACTACACATGGAAAGGTGAGTTACGTAATTAGTGGTTAGCAAAGTAAGATGGTCAGTGGGAGCAATTGAAGTCTTGATCCAAGTGTTACACGTTTGTACCCAGTGTTACACGTCTGAACCAAGTGTTACACGTGTGAGCCAAGTGTTACACATCTGAACTAAGTGTTACACGTCTGAACTAAATGTTACACGCCTGAGCCTAGTGTTACGTCTGAACCAAGTGTTACACGTCTGAGCCAAATGTTACACGTCTGAGCCTAGTTTTACACGCCTGAGCCAAGTGTTACACGTCTGAGCTAAATGTTACACGCCTGAGCCTAGTGTTACACTCCTAAGTCATATCTACATTGGACTGAGCAATTTTATGATGTAGGAAGTAAAAATTAAATCTAAAGATCCGTGACCCCTAATCTACGCACCGGCTATATCCGGCCCATTTCAACTTCTTTCCAAAGTGCGTAATGAAACTAAACAAAGTGTTCTTTACAAAGAAACCATTGATTATGCGACCCATGGCACGCGAGTCGAAAATGTCGTTGACCACCATGGGACTAGTGCTAAACATAAAGGCAATTAAATAAGAACCTATATAATAGGAATCTATATGATAAGAAGCTATATGATAAGAAGCTATATGATAAGAATTTATACAATAGGAATCTATATGATAAGAAGCTATATGCTAAGAAGCTATATGATAAGAATGTATACGATAGGAATCTATTTATATGATAAGAATCTATATGAATCTATAAGTTAGAAATCTATATATATATGATAAGAAGCTATATGATAGGAATCTATCTGATAAAAAATCTATATGAATATATATGGTAAGAATCTATATGATAAAAATCCATACGAATCTGTATAAGAATCTATATGAATATATATGCTACGAATCTATATGAATATATATGATAAGAATTTATATGACTATATATGATAAAAATCTGTATGAATATATATGATGAGAATCTATAATTCAATATGAATCTAAATAATAAGAAGCTTAAGAAGCTTGAACACATTATAAAGAAAAATGCAATCTAAACGCAATGCATTTGTTTAGATTTAGTTTTACAGTGTTGAATATAGCTTTATTTAAAGGCCTTTATTGATTATCATTGATTAGGCTAAGGAAAACTCTGAATTGAAACCTGTTGCATTGAAGCTATACCCAAACATGGGAAAGGCTTCGGGAGTCAACCCTGAGAAAAAATCAGTAGCTGGTGAACCTTAAGCAGCTTGCAACACACTGTGAACAGTGAACCTTAGAAAGGAGCTGCTGTAGAGAGAGAGAGAGGAACTGCTGTAGAGAGGGAGGAACTGTTGCATGAAAAGGGAGGAACTGCTGAAGAGAGGGAGGAACTGCTGTATAAAGAGGGAGTAACTTCTGTAGAGAGGGAGGAACTGCTGTAGAGAGGGAGAAACTGTTGCATGGAGAGGGAGGAACTGCTGCGTGGAAATGAAGGAACTGCTGCAGAGAGGAAGGAAATGCTGCATGAAGAGGGAGTAACTTCTGTAGAGAGGGAGGAACTGCTGTAGAGAGGGAGAAACTGTTGCATGGAGATGGAGGAACTGCTGCAGAGAGGGAGGAACTGCTGTGTTGAGATGGAGGAACTGCTGTGTGGAAATGAAGGAACTGCTGCAGAGAGGAAGGAAATGCTGCATGAAGAGGGAGTAACTTCTGTAGAGAGGGAGGAACTGCTGTAGAGAGGGAGAAACTGTTGCATGGAGAGGGAGGAACTGTTGCATGGAGAGGGAGGAACTGCTGTGTGGAAATGAAGGAACTGCTGCAGAGAGGAAGGAAATGCTGCATGAAGAGGGAGTAACTTCTGTAGAGAGGGAGGAACTGCTGTAGAGAGGGAGAAACTGTTGCATGGAGAGGGAGGAACTGTTGCATGGAGAGGGAGGAACTGCTGCGTGAAGATGGAGGAACTGCTGTATAGAGGGAGGAACTGCTGTAGAGAGGGAGGAACTGCTGTAGAGAGGGAGGAACTGCTGTAGAGAGGGAGGAACTGCTGTATAGAGGAAGGAACTGCTGTATAGAGGGAGGAACTGCTGTAGAGAGGGAGGAACTGCTGTAGAGAGGGAGGAACTGCTGTAGAGAGGGAGGAACTGCTGTATAGAGGGAGGAACTGCTGTAGAGAGGGAGGAACTGCTGTATAGAGGGAGGAACTGCTGTAGAGAGGGAGGAACTGCTGTAGAGAGGGAGGAACTGCTGTAGAGAGGGAGGAACTGCTGTAGAGAGGGAGGAACTGCTGCATGAAGATGGAGGAACTGCTGTATAGAGAAAGGAACTGCTGTAGAGAGGGAGGAACTTCTGTAAACAGGGAGGAACTGCTTTAGAGAGGGAGAAACTGTTGCATGGAGAGGGAGGAACTGTTGCATGGAGAGGGAGGAACTGCTGCGTGAAGATGGAGGAACTGCTGTATAGAGGGAGGAACTGCTGTAGAGAGGGAGGAACTGCTGTAGAGAGGGAGGAACTGCTGTAGAGAGGGAGGAACTGCTGTAGAGAGGGAGGAACTGCTGTAGAGAGGGAGGAACTGCTGTATAGAGGGAGGAACTGCTGTAGAGAGGGAGGAACTGCTGTAGAGAGGGAGGAACTGCTGTAGAGAGGGAGGAACTGCTGTAGAGAGGGAGGAACTGCTGTAGAGAGGGAGGAACTGCTGTAGAGAGGGAGGAACTGCTGCATGAAGATGGAGGAACTGCTGTATAGAGAAAGGAACTGCTGTAGAGAGGGAGGAACTGATGTAGAGAAGGAGGAACTGCTGTAGAGAGGGAGGAACTGCTGCGTGGAGATGGATGTACTGCTGCGTGGGCGACATTGTTCTGATCATAGCTAATTCCCAAGCATTCTTAATGTAATTAAATATTGATTAAAAGAAATAAATCGTACAGTATTGATAGATACGGCTGTAAATGGGCAGCTATTTCCTTTATATAAGCTTTGTTGTATTTTATAAACTAGTTTGTTTACATTTTGCTAGCTAATGTTTGACAAGTCTAAGATGTATTTGTAGATGTGATGAACACGTTTCCACATAGAAGAGTTTATTTGTCTAATACTCTTTGCTTGCCGTTGGTTTAGTATTATCTCCCCCTTAAAAAACAATCGATAGGAGGGAAATCGAGCATCCGTAAAGATAGAACAATATAGAATTAGCAACTATGCCGTGTCTATTTATACGGCTACCTGTGAACATTCCATAGCTGATCGATTTTTTTTAGTGCAATCGTGACTCCAATACAGCTTCTAAAGCAATCGCAACTACGCAACTAAATTTAGTAGTTTAGCAGAGTTGAGTTCAGTTCTGTCTTCTTTTTATACGGGACATAGTTCTCCATAGCGCTAAATGTTTGTTTGTTTTTTATTCTGGAGCATAAAACAATGGAGCTTAATTATGGAAATTAAGATCATACTTATTGTGATACAGAATATCGTTTTGAGAGTGCAGTTTTAAAAATGTATTGACATAGTCGTATTGAGAAAGTTTTATTATATGACCTACTTCAGTCGTGAAGGACTTTGGACTATCTCATAGAGATAAGATTTATGCCTGGGCATTAGCAAAGGTCACCCACACACCAGTACACTTTCTCCGGACAGGTGATCTATCCAAAGGAGCAGCAACTGCCGATACAGTTTGGTGTCAGCGGCGTCGCAGGTTCTGCCAGAGAGTAGCACTGTTTTACTGCAAACTACCTAACTATTGCCGGCTCCTGATTTTTCTTCAGAATGTCGAATTTCAAATTGAGAATGTCGTTTGGGCATATCGTATTGAGAATGTCGTTTGGGCATATTGTATTGAGAATGTCGTTTGGACATATCGTATTGAGAATGTCGTTTGGGCATATTGTATTGAGAATGTCGTTTGAAAATGTACTAAGAATGTCGTATTAAGATTTCTGTATTGAGATTTTCAATTGGGAATGTCGTACTGAGAATGTTAATTTGGATCCAGAGTTAGTTGTAGCTGACAGATTTATTTTTCTGGTCTGACATACACAAACCCATTCATTGATTCTGTGAATCACTCTATTCTCATTCTGTGAATCACTCTATTCTCAACAATGTGTAATTACTGGACCACGTTTGACTGATCGGAGCGCACAGTCTGTAGCTTGAAATTCATGGCTCGGGGAGAGTACAACAGAGAGTCCAACAGAGAGTCCAACAGAAAGAAAAAATACTGGACGTAAATAAAGAACAGGAAGAGAAAGTGTCTGTGTGAGAGAGAGAGTGTGTGTGTGTGATAGAGACAGAGAAAGAGGGAGAGAGAAAAGAAAATGATTGAGAACCAGCTCAGAAAAAGAATTTGAAACAAACTGTTACATTTTAAAAGATGTTGATTGCGAAAACATTTTGACAACAATGTTGGCATAAAGAAAAAAAATATTTATTTTAAAAAGCAAATAAAATTTTGTAGAACATGCACAAGTCTAGAGCAAGGTTAAAACAACAACAACTCGAGTTCTAATTGACAAGACAAGCATTCAAGTATTGAATCAAAGTGAAATAATCATTGAATACAAGAGAGGCATAATGTACACAAACATTGTTTCTTGTAACGCTCAACACTAGCTGCACACTTGTAGTTCTAGACAAGCCAGCTCAACTCTAGCTGCACACTTGTAGTTCTAGACAAGCCAGCTCAACTCTAGCTGCACACTTGTAGTTCTAGACAAGCCAGCTCAACTCTAGCTGCACACTTGTAGTTCTAGACAAGCCAGCTCAACTCTAGCTGCACACTTGTAGTTCTAGACAAGCCAGCTCAACTCTAGCTGCACACTTGTAGTTCTAGACAAGCCAGCTCAACTCTAGCTGCACACTTGTAGTTCTAGACAAGCCAGCTCAACTCTTGCTGCACACTTGTAATTCTAGACAAGCCAGCTCAACCTTAGCTGCACAATTGTTGTTCTAGACAAGCCAGCTCAACCTTAGCTGCACAGTTGTTGTTCTAGACAAGCCAGCTCAAGTCAAGCTGCATACTTGTAGTTCTAGACAAGTCAGCTCAAGCCAGGCTGCATACTTGTACTTGTAGTTCTAGACAAGCCAGCTCAACCCTAGCTGCACAATTGTAGTTGTAGACAAGCCAGCTCAACCCTAGCTGCACAATTGTAGTTGTAGACAAGCCAGCTCAACCCTAGCTGCACAATTGTAGTTCTAGACAAGCCGGCTCAAACCTAGTTGCACAATTGTAGTTCTAGACAAGCCAGCTCGTAGACAATGTTGGATTCAACAACTTACATCTTTTCTTAAAGCTGCTACAATTACTGAAATAAAAATTCTGGCGGGGAGGGGGTAGTAGCTAAAAAATGTTCTAGTTGTTTTACTGATTTTTTTTTTCTATTGAAGAAAACTGTTTCTATTGAAGAAAACTGTTTCTATTGAAGAAAACTGTTTCTATTACTAAATGAAACATCTATTTTTTTTTCTTATATTTAGATCTACATTAGGTAATTTAAAACTTTATCAAAAGTCAATCCAAAGACAGGATAATATGTTTTTGTTTTCTAAATTAACCAAAAAAAAGTCTAATTAAACCATTTAGTTTACTAAAAAAAATCATTTAATTTTAATTTGTATTTGGTAGACAATAAAACCGTTTAGATAAAGCAAGAAGCACTTTTGGGCACAACTATATGAGGCCTATTATAAAACTAATTCTACCTAACTGACACTCCGATGCGTAGAGACCCATTTATATACAACACAGTACCAAAACGTCTTCATATAAGGTGACTATACTCTATCATGTGCACACATTGATAAGATGACTTCACAAATAATGTCTTTCTATAGAAGGTTAAAGTGCTCAGATAAATACAGATCGTTTTGTTCTACCCCAGCGCTGGGTAGGTCAATAGTCTCGTAAGAGGAAGAAATGGAAAGGCCCTAAATCGGATAGAATATCAAGGCAATCTTGTTTTGTCTTACAACGATGTAACAGAGGCGCTTCTCGGAAGAGCTCTAAAGACCAGTTCAAACATCAATCTACACTTATCCGACACTGATGCTCCGGAAGTAAGAGCTGAAGACCTTTTAAAAAGACCACGGCAAACTTTTGAGACACAAAGAAGGGCTACTGTCGAAAGAAGGTCCAAAACGATTTTTAAAAAGAGCTTACATCGATAAAGGCATGGCTTGGGGGGGGGGGGGGGAGTTGGTCAGTTAGTTTTTATTTTTCCTAAATTTTAGGGCTTCATGACAGGGCAGAAGACACAAAAGTAAAGTAACGATAGTATCCCTCTAAAACACTCAATGATAGCTTACAAATACAAAATACAACCTAATAAATTGCTCAACAGACACACAGATAGAGACATTTCTTATTCGTTACACTAGGATAAATTCAAACTATTGCTCTTTTTTCCTAGAGCCATTACAGCATGGACATTGAACAGGTTGCCTTAAACAGCCAATAAAAACCGATAACTGAGCAGAGTTAGTTAAACGCGCATAACTAGATGATCTAGTCTAGTCTATATAGGACGTAATTATCTACTTAAGGAGCGTCTTTATATATAAGACAAGATAACACTTTATTAATACGATGCTATTTTCCAGTAGGTTATTAAAAAAAAAAATAAAGTTCTCCTTTCAGAACTTGCGATCTATAAGGCAGATGATGTTAAGGTCATCTGTTTCTTCAGCCAACAGTTAACGAGCAGGGTGTCATGTGGCCAGCACAATGATTTACAGCCTTTACTTTCCCCAACTCAAGTCAGGTAACTATTAGAGTTGATTGGACTCAGGGGCGCCCTGAAAATCACGAAATTTAAATTCCCAGTCTTCACCGAGATTCGAACCCAGGACCCCAGGTTCGGAAGCCAAGCGCTTAACCACTCAGCCTCCCCACCCCCAGTAGGTTATAAAGAGATCATTATAAAGTTTGGCAAGCTTGATAGAGTGTTAGGTTGTGGTGTCGGTAACGTAGTAAGTACTAAACTATGAATGCTAAAATAGGACAGTTGATCCTAGAAGGAAGGAAAGTCTATGAAATAAAAGTATTCGATTCCAACTTTCAATCCTTATGTTGCATCTCTAGAACATTAGCCGTTGTGTGTAAGTGTACGTGTATAGATGTGTGAGTTTTATATGTGTGTGTGTGTGCTCATGAATGCGAGTCTGAATGATACGTATGAGGAGTGAATGTTCATATCAAAACATATTATAGAATCCAATTCGAGCCAGAGATAACTAAGCTAGTTACAGATTCGCTCTGGCAGTAATTTAGCTAATTAATATTGTAATCATATTTCTAACTGGAGGCACTGACCATCACTGATTGGAGAGAGGGAAAATGATATGATAATTAGGAAACAGTGATGTCAAGAGGGGAAAAAACGTCAAAAATAAAATAGAGGAAAACAAAATAATGTTTAAGTGTGGGCCTATATACACTGAAAAAAAAAAAGGCCTGATCTTCCATTGTTACTACAGCGATCGTTGAGAAAGAGATTTTCAAAATGATTGAAGACTACACAAAATAAAACTGCTAGATCTGGTGACTGCTAGAAAATAAGTAAACCATGAAGTCTTAGCTTTCACAGATAGTGTACTGAACCAGTTCTCTGAAGTCTCAATCCAGTGTTACAGATAGTGTACTGGACCAGTCAACTGAAGTCTCAATCCAGTTTTACAGATAGTGTACTGGACCAGTCAACTGAAGTCTCAATCCAGTTTTACAGATAGTGTACTGGACAAGTCATCTGAAGTCTCAATCCAGTTATAGTAATATTTGTTTTTATTAATTCTTAAAGGTACAATTTTTTTCCTTTTAGAGATCACATTGTCAAGTACAGACTTAAATTAAGCTTTCAAATTATGTCGATTTTAAAAGATTTAAGGCAGCGTTTCTCAAAAGGGGGGGGGGGGTTCGTTGCCCTGGTAGGGGAAATTCTACCAATGGGGGCGCGACGTCCTGACAACGTGGGGAAGGCGCGAGGTCAGTCACTTTACTTTTGCAGGAAAAAAGTATTTAAATTGTTGTCCTAAATCCATGTTTGAATATTAACTAAGTTCAAGGACAGTGTTCCAAAAATAATTAAAAAAATGATTAAGAGACATTCTTTTCTATTCGTAGTAAGACCTTAAAAAAGGTTCGACCCCAGAACCGTCGGCAACGTTATTCATAACTTTAAAAAAAAAATTCAAAACGCGACACTTGTCCACTTTTTTCTGATCAGATGGTCGAAAACTTTCAAACTCTTGAATATCGTTATGTTTTGAAAAGTCGTCGACAAGAGGTCGACAAGAGGTCGACAAGAACGGATGATGTGACGACCATTTCGTCCTTGTAGACGGGAACGGACTTAGAACTCTAGAAAGCAATAACACCAGAGATGGATTTGGGTTTTGATAGGATTGGGAGATATAGTGGTTTTTTTTTATTTTGGAAGCTGACTGTTAAAGTTTTCTAGACTGATACACAGAAAGTTTTTTGTGACATGATACACAGAAAGTTTTCTTGACATGATACACAGAAAGTTTTCTTGACATGATACACAGAAAGTTTTCTTGACATGATACACAGAACGTTTTCTAGACATTTCGTACATTCAACTGATACTGTATTTGAAGATGACACAATGTAACAAACATATCTATAAACGGTGAAGCCTTCAGAAGAGTGTAACTAAACATTACTGTTCTGAGTCAAATTAGGTTTATTGTTACATACCAAACAACAAAAACATCCCATCACTTTATTCTGTACATGTTTATTAAAGTCTTAAACATGATTTTGAGGAGCGTTAATCAAAGTGAAAACTGTAGATCCAAGCGAAGAGGATCAATAACTCACAGCTAATGCTAGAGAAGACGTGGGTAGCTTCCCTTCGTATGCATTATCTCAATAAATTTAATAAAATTAATTTTACTCAGGTCACGATGGCCTTAACTGGTCTATCTCTAGGTGAATATGATGAAACCAATTGTTTCACAAACTTATTGAATCAATCGTCTTATTCAGCACTGGAACATAATCATCCAGGCTTTTAAATTAAATCCTAATTGGGATCCATTATCTGCGTCTCTCTATATCTCCCCCCCCCCCCTCTATCTCTCTATCTCTCGCTCTTTCTCTTATATCATAAAGTATTTTCAAAGAGACTAAAGGGTTACTTAAATTTTCATGCAAAACGCTAAAACTTTGAGTTTTATAAAAACACGCGTTAATTTCGAAGTAATGGAAGATTTTAAAACCAAACACAAATCAATGATTCATCACTATTTCATGTGTGCTCTACGTGTGATAGGACAACAGGATAGTATGCAATCGAAAAGACCTGTTCATTTGATTTTATCTTTTACAAAACAAGTATCTCAACAGAATCTCATGTTTGGTCGAGCTATTAGAAAGTATTTGATATTTAGGGAAAAAAACATAGATTACTTTAAGCCTGAACTGGTCAATACAGAAATGATCAAGCTTCTTTAGTATTTTATCGATTGACTGAGTTCAATATGTATACATAAGTAGTAAAATAAAAAAACAGACAGACAGAAAGTCAGAGACACAGTCTCAGATACCGACTTTGATAGATGGATAAATTGGATAGATTGGATGGATTGGATGGATAGGATGGATTGGATGGATTGGATGGATGGATGGATGGATGGATGGATAGATGGATGGATAGATGGATGGATAGATGGATGGATGGATAGATGGATGGATAGATGGATGGATGGATAGATGGATGGATGGATAGATGGATGGATAGATGGATGGATAGATAGATAGATAGATAGATAGATAGATAGATAGATAGATAGATAGATAGATAGATAGATAGATAGATAGATAGTAATAATGTTTGTGTAATTATTGCTAAATCACTAACTTTGTGATTTTCAATAATGCTCAATACGAACGTTTAAAAAATGATAAAATAAAATGCAATTTTTATTGGAAGCGAAAATGATTTGTTTAATTTACAGTACGTCAACGCAGAAACAAAGGGAGTGAATATTGATCAAAGTTATATTCAGAGCGTTTTGTGCACCTCACCTTTAATGTAGGGGGGGGGGGAGCATGATTAAAATCATGATCCCAGGTAAAAATCTGACCTTTTATGTTTTACATGTTTCAGATGTTCCCTCAGAATTAAGGAATCAAACAATAGCAATTTTGAGAACTAAAGTAATTATATATGTTGAGGTTTATGTATGTTGAGGACTATGTATGTTGAGACTATGTATGTTGAGACTATGTATGTTGAGGACTATATATGTTGAGACTATGTATGTTGAGACTATGTATGTTGAGACTATGTATGTTGAGGACTATATATGTTGAGACTATGTATGTTGAGGACTTTATATGTTGAAACTATGTATGTTGAGACTTTGTATGTTGAGGACTATATATGTTGAGACTATGTATGTTGAGGACTTTATATGTTGAGACTATGTATGTTGAAGACTATGTATGTTGAAGACTATGTATGTTGAAGACTATGTATGTTGAAGACTTTATATGTTGAAACTATGTATGTTGAGGACTATGAATGTTGAAGACATGTATGTTGAAGACTATGTATGTTGAAGACTATGTATGTTGAGGACTTTATATGTCGAGGACTATGTATGTTGAGAACTTAATATGTTGAGGACTATGTATGTTGAAAACTATGTATGTTGAGGACTATGTATGTTGAGGACTATGTATACTGAGGACTATACATGCTGAGGACTAAGTATGCTGAGGACTATGAATGCTGAGGTCTATGTAGGCTGATGTTATTATATTGCTTACGCCGTGTGTATTTGTTTATTTGAGTGCTTGTGTATGTATATTGTGTTTGTATATATATTGTGTGTGTGCAGATAACGTAAACCCTTTGTTTGGCTGTTTTTCTTTCTGCGGCCATTTGCTTGGTTCACGTCTCTCACTATCTGTCTGTATGTAAATGAAACAATGTCGCTAAGAGTACTAAGCAATTGTGAATGTTTGAGAGTGTGTGTAAAACACAAGGGTATAATTCTGTTTACCTTGTCATGTCGTGGGTGCAAGAAACATTTGATCAGATTTTTTTTTAGCCGGCCCAGTCCTACAAAGACTTTTGCCAGACTCAACTGATTCCACACCGGTTCCAAAACACACATATACTACAATAATTACTTTTAAATGTAGATCCGCGAGACAGCATCACAACATGACATATCGTCCTGAACTCATTGCACTAGCATGAGGAGGGGGAGAGAGAATGCACTGCAGGCTTTCTCTTAAAACTAATTTTAGAATATTTGTATATAAATATTATGCTAATTTAATAACGGAAAAGGCAGTCATGTATAATGATGGCACACAAAACGACAAGGCTCTTCTCCCTTTACAAGTACAGATAAATGCAAGGTACGTTTTTCTAGGAATAAAATTATCAATATCTGACCTTTAGATACATTTGTTCCAAGCAAAAATTACCAATGTAATCTTGCTTACTAAAAGTAACAGTTCTATGACTTAGCTCTTACATTTGGTCTTATTATATGTACAATAGATAGTTTCTCTTCTTTAGCTTATATTGAAGTTGGTACTCCACAATATTTGTTCAATAATTGTTTTCTTGGAGATTATGTGTTGTGCTACAAAGTGTGTTCTTTTATTGAAATACAAGTGCAAGACAAATAAAGTCAGCGAACTGATCCGAGTCAGAAAGAGAGAAAGAAAGGGTGGAAAAAGAAAAGTAGAGGGGGAAAAGTAAGGAGTAGAGATCAGTAGAGATCAGTAGAGAGAAGCACAAGAAAGAAAGATGGCAGAGTGATGCGAGAGGGATAAGAAAACAAAAAGCTACGAGTTTTTCAAAGACCATATTTCTGTCATTGATATCTCCAATGATGGACAGAACGTAGCAATAAGCAGTGGAAAAAAAAGACAGAAGAGTTGAGTTGAAACTCCTTCGGGGTGAGCAGGGAGTGAGAGTAGAAACACTATCTGTCCCTGAGCGAGGCCATAATAGGGTCAATAGCTCATGTTTTCTCTCCCGAGAACTAAGATCCTGGCCAATGTTACAGTAGCCAAGAGCTTGACCAAACAACGGCCACTGACCCCCCACCCTCCAAATAGTCTGCAAATTTCCTGTGTTGATAGCCGGTGGTAGCAGGTTCATGAGGTAACATTTAACTACACAACTCGTTTGGACATAAACATACACACACACACAGAGACTCACACAAACACACGATCCAATGCGCAGAGAATGTTGAACATTTCATTGTGTAACTAATAACAGTAGAGAAGATTAACGTTATTTCAATAAAGTCATGAAATCATTTCGTTTTACGTAGATAGATAGATAGCACTGGAAGAATTTATTTAAATATACATGATTTGATGAGCTTTCATAACTTATCAAGTTCTAGAGTACTAGACAATATTGATAGTGACCACCTTCCAATATTACTGACTGCCACTCTTTTTAAAATGAAAAATATATCTATGTATGTTCCCAACAAGTTAACAAATCAAGACGTTTCTACCTTTAAAAATAGCATTTAATAATCGTTTGAAGAAAAATGTGAAACTATAAGTGAACATAGAACAGATGTCTCCAGCGAAGCACTATTTGTTTATTGAGCCATCTTCCTACATATAACTATTGAGATCGACAAATCAATCCACTTCAAAGATTTCTCCATTCCGGAGTAAATTAAATATTGAACTGTTTTTACAGTTTGTTTATACACAGTTAGTTCTTTTTGTTTAGGATTTGTTTTGGTTTTGTAATTCTTTTATTGGCATCTTGTTTTTAATTGACCGAGGAGAAGAAGATCCTCTGCCCATCCAACTAAAGAGTGGAGTGTAGTAAGAAGTTGAGAACAAATGTTAGCCCAGGACTAGGAGTTATTTATTTCTGTTGGAATAAAGTATAACTGATACATAAGAAACATTGATTCCCCTGTAAAATACAAGACTTATTTGAACCCTTTGAATGTACACTTTGTTGAAATTTGGAGTTACACCTTCATCCAAGTAGTATAATGCTAAGCTGATACATGAAAAGATATAACAAGACGACACAATATAAGAAAAACAAACAACGATTAAGAAAGCTATACAAACCTATAGGAACATGAATTTAAACTTGGAAAAGGGTGGATAACCATATACAGCTCAATGACATTATCGTATCTTACAGAGCTCGAGAACTAATGACATGTTCTGGAATGAATGAATATTCTAAAAACTGGTTTGACCTACGATCAAAACTCCGTTCACTAAATCCTGGAGCTGTATTGCAATGGTTCTAAAAATAAAATGTAAAAATTTGAAAATCTAATGTCTCAGTTTTTGGACGTAGGTCACCTTGAAATAATGTTTTTAGTTGTCGAGTCTCTCGTGTTTATTTTAAACTTGAAAACGATTCAAGCATTGCATTGGTGCGTCATTTAGCCAGCCCTTACTCTAGACTTGCTGTCTAAGCATTGTGCATGGGACAACAGCTGTCACGGTCTCATTGATTGAACTGATCGGTATCGATTTGTACCACGTGATCATCACTTACTAGTTCTCATTGGTTCTATGGGAAACCGGCTCTTCGCCCGATGTCTTCATCGCGAGTCAATTAGTGCCCCCCTCTCCTCCCCCCCCCCCCCCCCCCCCCCCCACTAACAAACGGTGCGCTGAGATGATTAGAAGATCAGCATTTCTCTAGGCTACAGGCTTGTTGTAGCGTTCGTAGACAGTCTGAATTAGAAGGGTTGCTAGGTTAGCAGCTCAGATATTATGGTATAAGCATGTTAGGTCTTTTTGGATATCTGCGTTGTACAGAGTTTAGTGCTGGAAATTTAGGCACCGGATATTAAGGCATCGGATATTTAGGCGCCCAGGATTGGTACCGGTAAATTAAGCACTTTTGACAAGGCGGAAATGTGTGCACCGGAAAATTAGGCACTCTTTAATAGAGACCTTAATTTTGAACATAATTTGTAAAAAAAGGTTTTAACGTTTATTTTATCCTTAGACTCTGGACTATTGGTGACGTTATAAAAAAATATCAGCTCTAACGATTCTTACTGCATTTTCATAATACAAAAAGAAAAGTTGATAAAACAGAAAAAAAAACTGACGTGGGAAACAATTACTCCCGATAAAGAGTCATTCTATAATAGAGACATCACAGGAGTCAAGGGAGGGGAGAGAGAGTCTCGTTAATTGTTTCAACTCCATCACCAACCCCTGAGGTTGACGGATGAGTTTTTGAAATTGATAATTACGCAATTTGTGTATATATTTAGCTACTAATTTAAATACTTTAGATGAAATAATAATAATATAAAACATTTATTTTAAGTCGGGGAGTGTTGAAATAAATATAATCGCCCTCTCCCCGTTTACTTTCACCCTCAAGATGTGCTTGTGGAAAGGGAAAGGGGAGGGTCGTACTTTTGAAAGGGGAGGGGGCGGTAAAAATGTTGATGTTCCAATTCAACACTGCCCAATCAAATTTGACTATCTGCATATATTATTATTTTTAGCAGACCCCGAAAGGGGAAAGACGCTGTTAGTTTTATGTGGCCTGTCTGTCTGCCCGTCTGTTCATTTGTCCGTTCGTCACGTTTATATCTCAGAAACTAGAAGAGAAAATAAAAAATCGGACATCATGATATTTTAGATCTTTCAAAGCTCTGATGCAACGGCTACTTTTTCTTTTCCGAAAGTGAACCAACAAATTTTTTTTTTATTTATCTATGCAAGCAGATTTTTAAAAAAAAATACACCACTTTTCAATGAAAAATTTCCGGGGAGGTATGTTTTTTAAAAGGTCACAGACTCCTTCATTAATAAATCAAGCTTCATTTATAGATTCCCGCATTGGTACAAAAAATGGAATGGAAAAACTATCAATGGATCATTATAAAATATATTTTCCATTGATTAACTAACTCATTAAATAGAATATTGATTAAAATATTGTTTTTAAAAAAGAATTTTGATACAAACTTCGTTTTAGTTATAAGTTTCAAAAATAACGAACTACTTTTATAGCGCGAAGTTTTGACATATTCTCATTATAGAGGCCTACACTTGACAGCCTAAATAAGACTAAATAGAGCCCAGTCCATGTTCGAATCATGGTGAAGACTCTCGGTGGACTTCAGGGGCCGATTTTGAGTTTGTGTTTTCACACAAACTGTCTTTGTAACCTTGTTATTACTGTTATTTATATTATGATGATTTTAACTGAAATATGTCTACCAAATTTATTTCAGGCGCTGCAAGGCCTACAAAATTATAATCCCCAGACTTCCATTTTAGCTCCTTTGTACTATGCTGATCTAATTTCCAAACTCTTTACTCCAGTGTGTAGCCTTCAGATTTATTACGTAATTTTTTACAACCAAGTTGACATCTACCCGCCAGAAATCCTTGAAGTGGTAGCCTGAGGACGGAGAAGGGCTATGTGCTTTGTGCGCTTTACTTTAGGGGTTTAGACGAAACCAATCGTCGTTATCGCTATAGCAATAGGTCTCGATTTTTAAATGTTAAGAAACAAATAAAATTATGTTTTATTATCTAAATAATAGTAATTATATTCAAAATATATTTAGTTCTCTTTATATTAATAAAAAAAAAGGGTAATCCTTGTAGGAAAATCTATTGTGTGAGTGTTAAAATTTCGCTATCAATGTTTTGGGAAAATTGGTTTCTTATAAATACTTATTCTGCTGGTAGCAAAGAAAAATGTGTACATATCTTACTATGAGTATTATGCTGACAGTTCTTAATAAAACATAGAAACTAAGAACTATTGGTTCAGATTTGTGACCCAGAGGAAAGCCCTTGTATTATTATCATTGTTCAATGAAAGTTAGGTTTTCATGTATCTGCATATATCTACTAATGGTAGTTTTCATTCATTCAAATATTCTTCTATCATTATGTTTGTTTGTTCAATAGTTTGTGGATTCACACGTTTGAAAATGAAATTTGAAAATGAAATCGAAGCCTGGAATTGAAAGCCCCACATGACTTTTGTTCACTACATGTTGATTTGGCTCATATTAAACTCTTTCTTCAGCTATTTTGATGCTTTGATTATGGAATTTTACTGTATTTATATCTATGTAGTATTTTTTTTATTGCTAATTGTGATCTTATCTTATATAATACAGACGTTACTTCAAAAAAGAAGATGAATTCGTTTTTTAAAAGCTAATAAAAATAAGCTATTTCACAGCTTTAGTTTACATTTTAAATACACTATAGTTTTTGCTTGAAAGTCTGACTGGTACTCTCTCTCTCTCTCTGTCTCTCTCTCTCTCTCTCTAATTAGTTTGTAGAGAATTGTTTATTTTTTTAAATGTTATTAGTAACGCATAATACGCTATTTAAAAAATCTAGTGAGCCTAACTTTATTTTATAATATGAATCAAGAACTAGTTTTGTATAGAACTGAAATGTACAAGTTAGACTTCGATTTTTTCCCAACATTTTCTGTGTTAAGAAATCGAACCAAAAGTGCCAGCATAGTAACCTACTATGTACTTTTAGATAGACTAGCCAGCTGTTGACTGTCCATCTACTTGTCTATTAGCGCAACAAATAGACATTGATTTACAATGGGGAAAAATCACACCATGGAATTTATTAGCTACCAAAGTCTAAGAAATATGAAACTAAGCCCTAAAATTACATTAGAAGAAATCTTTCACCTCTCCCTCTCTCTCTATCTCGTACTTTCTGCCTCTGTCTTTGTCTCTCTCTCTCTCTCTGTCTCTCTCTTTCTCTATAGCAAAGATTCTATGTGATGTACACTTGCAGTGTATGCTAACAGGAAGTGACCCCGAGAGAAACATGACCATTTTTTTTTTCAACCTTTAGATTTAAACATATTAGTTATAACCTAGAAAAACACAAATTACCCATTGTAATGCCAAAATAAAAAAGCAGCCAAATAGTATATGTATATGTTTTATTTATTATAAAATTATGACAAAATAGTAAAAAAATAAAAACATGAAATGTACACTATTCAGTACTACCAATACTATCCAGGTATATTTTTTTACAACAACAAATACAAATTGGGAAGTGAGATATTCAAAGATCATGTCCATAAACAAAGATTGTAATATCTGAAGTGCAGTCGAACCAAACACACTGAGCATCCACTGTAGATTCATATGTTTATCAAATATGTAATAATAATAATCAAATATTCCATTTTTTTCTAATTCATTTCATTGGGTTGCATTCATCATTTGGAATAGTTCAAGTTTGTTAGCTTTGATAAAGTCTCTAGACTCAATGCACTTGTGACAATTAGCTATACATGAGTGACTAAATTAAAAAAAAAATAAACATAATAAAGAACCTCAGTTCAACTTGAACTACATCTACATAGTCTAATTAAATCGACATCTTCTAGCTAGAACAACCAGGTCTACATCTTCTAACCAGGGCCACATCTTCTAACCAGGTCTACATCTTCTAACCAGGTCTACATCTTCTAAACGAATCTACATCTTATAACCATGTCCACATATTCTAACTAGGTCTACATCTTCTAACTAGGTCTACATCTTCTAACTAGGTCTACAACTTTTAACCAGGTCTACATCTTCTAACCAGGTCTACATCTTCTAACCAGGTCCACATCTTCTAAGTCTACATCTTCTAACCAAATCTACATCTTCTAACCAGGTCTACATCTTCTAACTAGTCCTACATCTTCTAACCATGTCCACATATTCTAACTAGGTCTACATCTTCTAACCAGGTCTACATCCTCTAACCAGGTCCACATCTTCTAACTAAGTCTACATCTTCTAACCAAATCTACATCTTCTAACCAGGTCTACATCTTCTAACCAGGTCTACATCTTTTAACCAGGTCTACATCTTTTAACCAGGTCTACATCTTCTAACTAGGTTTACATCTTCTTACCAGGTCTACATCTTATAACTAGGTCTACATCTTTTAACCAGATCTACATCTTCTAACTAGGTCTACATCTTCTAACCAGGTCCACATCTTCTAACCAGGTCTACATCTTTTAACCAGGTCCACATCTTCTAACCAGGTCCACATCTTCTAACTAAGTCTACATCTTCTAACTAAGTCTACATCTTCTAACCAAATCTACATCTTCTAACTAGGTCTACATCTTCTAACCAAATCTACATCTTCTAACCAGGTCTACATCTTCTAACCAGGTCTACATCTTCTAACTAGTCCTACATCTTCTAACCAAATCTACATCTTCTAACCATGTCTACCTCTTCTAACTACGTTTACATCTTCTAACCAGGTCTACATCTTTTAACCAGGTCTACATCTACTAACCAGGTCTACATCTTCTAACTAGGTCTACATCTTCTAACTAGGTCCACATCTTCTAACCAAATCTACGTCTTCTAACTATGTCCACGTCTTTTAACCAGGTCTACATCTTCTAACCAAATCTACATCTTTTAACCAGGTCTACATCTTCTAACCAGGTCCACATCTTCTAACTAGGTCTACATCTTCTAACCAGGTCTACATCTTCTAACCAGGTCTACATCTTTTAACCAGGTCTACATCTTCTAACCAGGTCTACATCTTCTAACCAGATCTACATCTTCCAACTAGATTTACATCGTCTAACTAGTCTACTAACGAGGTTGTGTTAATAAATCGAACCAAAAGTGCCAGTCTAGTAACCTTTTCAGTACTTTTAGATTGACTAGGTTTACATCGTCTAACTAGTCTACTAACGAGGCTCGGGAGCAATACCAATTGCTAAGTACCTCCTTAAACTGACCAATATGATAGAGCCTTTGATTGCAATCCCCCCCCCCCATTCTCTTTCCTCTCCCCCCCTCTCTCTCTCTCTCTCTCACACACACACACGTATCCTTTGGGTTAATGCCCAGGATTACTTTCATCTCTTATCATTGTTTCAATAACTCCATCCGTTCACTGCTCGTTGACGTGAAGCCGTGGGGAGGTGATGGAGTACATCAGGCTTTAGCGCCATCTGTAGTCAGGAAAATGCCTTGATGACATGGGGGCAACCTGGCTCAGACAAACTGTTCATTAAGTTTAATTAAATAGATTTTTATGTTGTTTTGTACCCAATTGCTTTCCCGAACACATAAATACAGAACAGTTTATTGCCAATAGGTTTTAATGCTGACATTAACTCTATGCTTCCTGCTTTAATATGGCTGGAGATAATTAGTTGGATACTTCCCATTGGAGTTATTGCTTCAAGTGTGCTATTGGAGGTTTTCGTACTAAAGACTGTTCATAGTCATCTGATTCTTGTTTACATTTACATTAATTATTCTTGAGAGCATATATATAGAATATATATAAATAGGACCGGTTTTAAGTATGTGGAGGCCAATTTTTTCGAAAGCTCTAATAAAGATGAAGGAAAATACTTATATCTAATCTCTAAAATCATGCTCTATTTTAGACGAAAGTAATAGAGTTTTTGTTACTTTCTTTTTAAAGAAAATATTTAATATGCATAGTTTAGTTTTAAAAAGTCTATATTTTATTTAGTTAGTGGGGGGTTACGAGCATGCTACTAGCGTATACCACTTATCAAGACAAGCCGAAAAATGCGAAAAAGAAATGTTAGAAAAAAAAAACTAAAAGTTTCTGACCCGCTTCGAAATTCTGAATTATTTTTTTGTGTGGAGGCCCATTTCTTATGGAGTCCCCGGGGCCCCGCCTGCCCTCCAGGCCCCGAATACAACTATCAAATATCACTTTTCAATACCTCCGTATTCTGTACACCAGATATACCAAAAAAGCTTGCTATTTATGGACTTGTCTTCATTGAATGAAACTCTTCAATAAAGAAAAACGCATGCTAAATAATAAAAAGCAGTGAATCGCTGGCAAAGGCAACATTGAGTCTAATCAGGAAATGGAATGAATAATTTTGTCATAATGTAGCAGATTGGCAACTGCACCGCCTTTCGTCTGGAAACAAAAATCTTCTTCTAGAGCCTATATTTGTAGAATGAGGTCACCAAAGTTACTATGTTCTTCTAAACACTTTGGCTGACATCACGCTGTGTTACGTGAACATTGTATTCCACTTTTAGAGTTTCTCAATCTATCTCTTTTTGTGTGTTTTTAGCGCCACCGAATGGGGAAAAGCCGCTATTGGTTTTGTAACCTGTCAATCAGACTAACCATCTATCTTTCGTCTATTAAGTTTACATCTCAACATTAAAGCACTATCGAAGACCGATTGCAAGATAGTTTGTACGATAGGTAGGAAGGTCACTTCTGATCTTTTGAAAGGGTTAGGAACCTATTTATTGTTTTATGTACATTTGCAAATCATTTTTTGTTTTCACGTGTACCATTTTTTAAAAATTACTTAAAGAATATTGGATATTCTATTTCTAATCAATTGTGAACATGCTATAAACGTTGGAATATTTTTTTAATTAGACTAAGAGTTTAAACTTTGTTATTTGTAGCAATAATGTAAGAGTGTGTGTGTGATAGAGAGAGCGAGAGAGAGAGAGAGGAAAGAGATAAAGAGGTTTGTTGTTTTTTTGTTGTTTTTTTTTTGTATTAGCGACTCTAACAGTTTACCGAAACTGTTTATCCATGCTTTAAAAATGAAGAAATCACATTGAATGGTACACAAACAAATATTAGACCTAGAGTGGAAATGGAAATCTCTTAACACTACACAAAATGTCGTACAGAGAAAATAGTTTTTTTTTCTTCAACTCTAACCTATGTAACATATAATTGTTTAGATCTAGATCTAGTAATTGAACATCAAAAATTAGACCACCCTCGTCTCATAATTATTATTTTGCAATATTTATATACATTCTAGAAAGATCTAGGTAATCAATCTATTTAAATGTACATAAGATGATTAAAATCAACAAATGTGAATAATTTAGATTTAGGATTTTCGAAACATTATCTTAATGGAAACCAACAAGAAATGTCTTTTTTTTTTATAGATTTGTGTGAATATATAGTTCTGTGATTAATTGGCCATTCTATTTAAAATCCGCAAAATGATTTTGCATTACTTCTAAACTTTGAAAACTAAACATCATTATTTTTCTAAGACAGAAAAGATCGATTTTTCTAGATTTGGGGCGACTTCCTTACAGCTTGAAAAAGGGTTACGTACATAATCTATATATATAGGTCTGTGATCAGATCATTGTCGGATAAGAATTTGTTTCCCCAGTCTAGGTATAATATACATAGGTCTGTGGTATGGTAGTTTTTATTGTATGGTATGATCATAGACATATTGGAAATGTCTATGGGTATGATTTTATAATAGTGCTTACATTGTCTGTACACAGAGTGTGCACATTTCTTTGACTATAAAGAGAGTGCATATTTCATTGTCTAAACAGAGTGCGCACATTTCATTATTTTATAGCAAATGTGGTCAGGACATTGCTCATTTGTTTGTATATGTAAACAAATCATCAAGCTGTTCATATTCAGACAACACGCAGAATCTCGTGCGTGGAATGTGAGTGATCACATACAATCATGCACTAAATATACATTTTGTATGAAGGGAGACAGGCTTGTGGCTAGTGTGTACATTGGTTTATGAATTACATACGAGAAGGTCTCTTATGACTTTTTGGTCCTCTAACCAACGTTCTATCAGTCAAAGAAGCGCTATTGTAAATTTAATTTCGCCCTTAATTTTGTCTTGTTCAAATTATCAAAAACTATATATATAGAGAGAGAGACTGGTATCTCTTTTCATAAAGCGGACTTATATCTGCCACCTAAGAGTTTATGAGAAAACGCAAACTCCAGTGTTTTTAATTTTTGTTTTGTTGTTTTTTACGTTAGCTTCATTAACCAATCTTTGGAACTGCAATGATAAACAAATACTGAGGATCTATTTCTGATTTTGTCATTTTATTATATTTTATTTTATTTGGCATTTTGTTATTTTAATAATTACTAGTCGACCCACGGCGTAGCATACGCCGCTATTTTGCAGGGCCAGCCAAAGGCCACTCCTATATATGCTACCCGAGTGGGCCCCGCACTGGACCCGCGCTAATCCTAGGTGTAAATTAAACCATTTTTTAACTTATTATTGATTTCCTGATTTACCAGGAGCTCCTGCTATTTAGTGACGGGTGAATACTACTTGTCCCCCTCCTCTACGTGGGGTAACTCTAGTCCGACTTGTAGAAATAAAGAGTGATCTTTTCTTTACTTCTTGGTGTCCAAACTGTTGAGCCATGAAGACAATTATATATATAGATGATTTTAAAATATAATGCTTCTTCGTGCTACTATGTCATGTTTAGTGTACGCTTATCTCATAGTTGGAATACTTGTCATCAGTGCTAGGTAAATGTATTTTTCTAATTTACTTTTGTGAAATTTGGGGAAAAAATAATCCAAAATATGATTGTTTGATTTGCGTAATCCTATAGTAAATTTCTTTATATCTTTACCTCGGTCTGAAAAGATTATTATTTGATCTAATTGGTTTGCGATAATCTGCGCAGGATTTGTTTTATTTCAGTGTGATTGGTGCTTCTGTTAAAAAGGACGTCTGCGGCCTTGCCAGAACAAATGAGACTCTCTGGGGAATGAAAAGCCAGTGAGTGTGAATAGGGGAGGGGGAGAATGAGTAGGTTAGACAACCTGACACTCTCTCAGTATTTGTCCAATCAAACATGTCCTCACACTTCACTGGCCTGCTTCTGACTAGTATTAATTAACAGAAGGAGAGTATCTGGGGGAGGTAACAAATCAACTTAACCTAGCCAGTAGCCTCCCCTTATTTCATCATACACTCGAACAAATTTATTGCAAGCAATAGTCCATTCATCTATTCTCTTTACTTTGATATATCAACTGTCAACAGAGCACTACCACAAGATGTAATTGATAAGTCTTTTAGAAAAAAAAAAAAGAAAAGTACACATGAACTTGACCCTGACCTTAGTGGAGATTTGAGTGAAAAAGAAAGTTTTGTTTTAAATGTGTTCTGATTGTGCAAGTAAATCAGCCATTTTTGTTTTTGTTTTTCAGGCATGTATTTGATAATATGTTAGAATTCTGTTGCCTCACCCGTCCCGCCCCCACACGTCCGGCAATCTCACTTCAGTGATTCACTGAAGTTACAGCTGGAGGCGTGACAACCAACACTAGGGGGAGAGTGACAGAGGGGGGGAGAGAGTGAGAGAGACAGAGAGAGAGAAATGGCCGGCGAATAGTAAAAAATAAATAGGGAAAAGAGCAAGAGAAATAGAGAAGGTCGTCAAGGTCAACAAACAGTACAAGGATGATACAGAGAGATGAGATAGAGAAGGTCGTCAAGGTCAACAAACAGTACAAGGATGATACAGAGAGATGAGATAGAGAAGGTCGTCAAGGTCGTCAAAAAGTACAAGGATGATACAGAGAGATGAGATAGAGAAGGCCGTCAAACAGTACAAGAATGATACAGAGAGATAAAGAGAGATGGTCGTCAAACAGTACAAGGATGATACAGAGAGATGAGATAGAGAAGATCGTCGTTAAGAGACAGACAGAGAGGAGACAGAGAGCGAGAATGACATAAAGAGGGATAAAGTCGGAGAGACAGACAGACAAATAAACAGAGAGAGAATGATAGAAACAAAGAAGAAAGAGGACGAGTCGGCAAACATATTAGAAAGTAAACAAAAAATGTTGCCTGTTCACTTCTAACAATTTCTATTTTTAGATGCCAATAAATGTTTGGACATGAAATAAAAATTTGTGTTATCGATGCTAAAATAAATGCTATTGAGGCTAAGCTAAGAAATTGTTCTTTCTGTACCACGAATACTACAGAGACAACAAAATTGACTTCGCAATTAAGAATAAAATTAAATAATAAAATCTGGCTCCAGAGTTCATTCATTCAAATAGCGGAAATACAACACAGTATATCTTTCAGGAGCAGAAAACAGTGGGCAGAAAGATCTCAGGGAGACGCTCCCAAAGATTCTCACTATCTTTTAGTAATTTCTAGAGACTAGAGAGCAATGTCTGTTTCCTCAAGTTAAACAGTCTAAATAAACAATGTCTGTTTCCTCAAATTCAACCATCTAAATAAACAGTTTCTATTTGCCCCAGCTAAATTGAGTAAATAAACAATTGCTGTTTCCTCAAGTCGAACAGTCGTCTAAATAAACAATTTCTGTTCCTTCAAGTTAAACAATCTAAAGTAACAACTTCAGAGTAACTACTGCAGAAATAAAATAGTTTGATGCTGTTGTTGTTTTCATCTATTCGTAGAACTACATGAAATACTTTCCATGGACTAAACAAAGAGAATATCTATTCACTACTCTAGTGATGGGTGAGTATTTCCGGTAGGATAAAAATGCATCTCTCTCTCTCTCTCTCTCTCTCTCCGCCACGCCAATAGCCCAAACTATATATGGCATCTATTCTACGTCATGGCCGAAATGTTAAAAAAAAAAAAAAAAAAAACTCTCTAGGCTGAAATACTTTTATCATGACAAGAGTTCGTGGCGACAGGAAACAGGGGAGGTTACTTGACCTGGGTGTCAATGTGAAGGCCTCAAATTCAATTTTCTCCCCCCATACAGACGCAGCGGGAGTGTTGCGGGTTTATTGCTGGATCTAACGGAAATAGTAGTGGGGTCGTAAAGGAGCCAGTCCCATTGGCTCGCCATGGAGGCGTTGAGATAGTGAAGGCTGAACTGTCCAGCTGTGGTCTCACTGAGACTGGAAATTGTTTTCACTCTGTTGGCTGCTATTTACTGTCATGGTGACACTTTACACATTGGTGTGTACTTTAATTAGTTCGTAAGGTTGATACATTGTGACACTTTACACATTGGTGTGTACTTTAATTAGTTCGTAAAGTTGATCCATTCTTTATTTGTTAGAACCGATGGTGTGCAGTTTAAATCCTCTGGCCTGTGCTGATCAAGCTCATTTGAATGTATGGAATTCACGTGAGATAGGTCATTGAGCTAGCCACACTACACCCTGTTAAACCCTTGCGTCATAGAATTGATAGTTTAACCATGGCATCAAATAATTGATCGTTTAATTGTTTCATCATAGAACTGATCATTAAATCGTTGCATCATATAATTGATAGTTTAACCATTGCATCAAATAATTGATCGTTTAATTGTTGCATCATAGAACTGATCATTAAATCGTTGCATCATATAATTGATAGTTTAAGAATTGCATCAAATAATTGATCGTTCAATTGTTGCATCATAGAACTGATCATTAAATGGTTGCATTATAGAATTGATAGTTTAACCATTGCATAAAGTAATTGATAGTTTAATTGTTGCATTATAGAACTGATCATTAAATCGTTGCATTATAGAATTGATTGTTAAAGCAATGCATCAAATAATTAATCGTTTAATTATTGCATCATAGAACTGATAATTAAATCGTTGCATCATATAATTAATAGTTTAACCTTTGCATAAAGTAATTAATCGTTTAATTGTTGCATCATAGAACTGATCATGAAATCGTTGCATCATATAATTAATAGTTAAACCATTGCATCAAATAATTGATCGTTTAATTGTTGCATCATAGAACTGATCATTAAATCGTTGCATCATATAATTAATAGTTAAACCATTGCATCAAATAATTGATCGTTTAATTGTTGCATCATAGAACTGATCATTAAATCGTTGCATTATAGAATTGATAGTTAAAGCAATGCATCAAATAATTGATCGTTTAATTGTTGCATCATAGAACTGATCATTAAATCGTTGCATCATATAATTAATAGTTAAACCATTGCATCAAATAATTGATCGTTTAATTGTTGCATCATAGAACTGATCATTAAATCGTTGCATCATATAATTAATAGTTAAACCATTGCATCAAATAATTGATCGTTTAATTGTTGCATCATAGAACTGATCATTAAATCGTTGCATTATAGAATTGATAGTTAAAGCAATGCATCAAATAATTGATCGTTTAATTGTTGCATCATAGAACTGATCATTAAATCGTTGCATCATATAATTAATAGTTTAACCATTGCATAAAGTTATTAATCGTTTAATTGTTGCATCATAGAACTGATCATTAAATCGTTGCATCATATAATTGATAGTTAAACCATTGCATCTAATAATTGATCATTTAATTGTTGTATCATAGAACTGATCATTAAATGGTTGCATTATAGAATTGATAGTTTAACCATTGCATAAAGTAATTGATAGTTTAATTGTTGCATCATAGAACTGATCATTAAATCGTTGCATCATATAATTGATAGTTAAACCATTGCATCAAATAATTGATCGTTTAATCGTTGCATCATAGAACTGATCATTAAATGGTTGCATTATAGAGTTGATAGTTTAACCATTGCATAAAGTAATTGATCGTTTAATTGTTGCATCATAGAACTGACCATTAAATCGTTGCATTATAGAATTGATAGTTAAAGCAATGCATCAAATAATTAATCGTTTAATTGTTGCATCATAGAACTGATAATTAAATCGTTGCATCATATAATTGATAGTTTAACCATTGCATAAAGTAATTAATCTTTTAATTGTTGCATCATAGAACTGACCATTAAATCGTTGCATCATATAATTGATAGTTTAACTATTGCATCAAATAATTGATCGTTTAATTGTTGCATCATAAAACTGATCATTAAATCGTTGCATCATATAATTGATAGTTAAACCATTGCATCAAAGAATTGATTGTTAAACCTTTGCATCATAGAACAGATCGTTAAACCGTTGCATCATAGAATTGATCGTTAAACGTTGCATCATAGAATTGATCGTTAAACCTTTGCATCATAGAACAGATCGTTAAACCGTTGCATCATAGAATTGATCATTAATCTCTTATAACGGATTCAGTCAAACTATACACACCGTCAAACTAGACATCATGGAATTGATCATTGAACTGGTATCTAATATTTAAACAGTTGCTCCGCAAAATCAAAGGAATCAAAGGAAACTTCCGAAATGTTGTGCAGTTCATATAGAAATCAAATATCTAAAGCTACCCAGTACGACATTGTGTAATTACTATTATCAATATGCATTGTGACTATTTACTCATATTTACTTGTTGTTTTTCTGGGTTCAATGGGTTTGAAAAGACTTGATTAAATATAACATTCAAATGTAAAAATAAGAACTACCAGCAAATGTTTTTGACTAGTGATATCTAACTGATGGTCAGTGTCTACAAGACTACAGTATAACCTCACTAGAACAGAGACACTTATCCGTGTAGTAAAGACTTGAAACCATTCCGTCCTCAGAGCTTGGACTGCATGTTGATTTAGAAAAATAGCAGATGAATAGAACCTTTTATAGCTTGAAATAATAAATTGAATTAGCACATACAGACTTTTTAAATGTCATCTTTCATACATGACAGACTGAGTGAATGTCGTCTATCATATATGGCAGACTGTGTGAATGTCATCTATCCTACATGGCCGGCTGTGTGAATGTCATCTAACATACATGACAGATTCTAAATATCATCTATCATACATGACAGACTGTGTGAATGTCATCTATCATACATGGCAGACTGTGAGAAAGTTATCAATCATTCATGACAGATTGTGTGAATGTCATTTATCATACATGACATGTTGTGTGAATGTCCTATATTGACATACTAGACATATGTTACCCGCGACCCGCGGGTCTTTATTTGCGCATTACTGTCGATATAGTTACTGACAGTGTTTTGTAAACAATTAAACGAAATAATAATGTAATAAGTAAAGCGAATGTCTCAATGTAAAAATAGTGTGATTGAAGCTATCAAATCAAAATAGCTAATAGGCTTAAATCCATTTTTTCAAATTAAAACAATTGCTTATAGGCCTACATATATTTGATAAAAATTTGAGATGAATAGACTTAATTTTATTTTGTATGTTCATGTGTCAAAGTATAAAGTAGATCTTGAGGTAGACATAGATCTAAATCTACACTAATCTAGAGTTAAAAATTGGCTTTTATAGAGTTCATTCTGTGTTGCGCATGCGTGACCTTTTTTCATGAATGAATATAGGTCTATCTCAACACGGCTACGCAACTTTAGCGAACGAATGTATTAAAAATGCCTTAGAAAAACAAATTTGAATGTTAATTTGATTAAAATATGAAATAAATGGACAATAATTAGTATGTTTATGTGTTAAAGCATAAAACTATCTTTGCGAAAAGAAGTTTTATCATCTTAGAGTTCAATAAGAGTTTTAGACCTAGGCCTAGGAATAGACTCAGTAGAGAGATGTGTTAATGAAAGAATGTTCGCCAGGAAATCTGTAGTCACAGATATCAGGAACTAATTTATGTAAAAAATGCTTTTGAAACACAAAATTGAAGGTTAATTTTATTATATAATGAAATCAATGGATCTTCTTTTGTATTTTCATGTGTCAAAGTAAAAATCTATCTGCGCAAAGTGTATTTCTTAAAATTAGAACTATATCTAGGTCTAAATCCTTTCGATCTTTTCTCATGTCAACATTGTTAACAATGTCCTAGATCCATAAATACTATAGCTTTAATAGAGTCGGACCACTTTCTTTTTTTGAGGGTTTGTTTTAGGGGTACAATACAATACATACACTACGGTCTAAGTTGGTACCCAAGGAACGTTACTGCCAAGTTTTATCAAGATTGGTCAAGCGGTTTTGATTTCTATAAGACACATACATACATACATATATACATACATACGCCTTACTTTATAGTATAGATATCATACCAGGTCGATGTATGGTAATTTTTATCTCATACAGGCTATCATCATTATCATTCTAAGCAGACTTTGTATTCCTCTAGTATCCAGAATAGACTGTTTCTTATCTATCATCTCTCACAGACTGTGTATATTTTACCTATCGTCTCAGACACACTGTTGATTTGACAATAGATGCCTCAGTATACCATCCAGGAAATAAAACTAAACAAAAAATATCTAAATCCTAATGGAAATAAAGTAGTGATGAGTTCTCTGGGGATTCATCGTCACGACTCACTCTGCCACAGACCATCCGTTGACCATCACGTACATTGGCTATAGTGCTAGCACACAGCTCACACACACACACACATACACACGGCCACGCCAAAGTTTCAAAGATTTCAACCATTAGAAAGTGTTTGAGATAATAGAACTAGATCTAGGGTTATTGATCGTTCTGTGCATCAATAGTTCTGAGACTTCAACTGTAGTTCTAAACAAAAGCGCTGATTATTAGACTGAGTTGCTATTAACGAAACGCATCCATCCATCCATCCATCCATCCATCTGTCTAACTGTCTAACTGTCTATCCATTTATCTGTCTGTCTATCTATCTATCTATCTATCTATCTGTCTGTCTGTCTGTCTGTCTATCTATGTTATTCTCCCCTATTCTTTCTTTGTTCTATGTTTCTTTCTCTTTTATTCTCTTTGTTTCTTTCTCTCATCTTTCTATTTTTGCTTCCTTTCTATCGCTATTTCGTGAGTGTATCGAGAACAAACGCTCCAACAAACACAGCCCTTCCCTCCATTTGTATTTCCTGATTCCTAGATGATTTCCATTGTATAGACCTGGGACACGATTCAGTCGGTCTCTCTCGCTAATAATATCTGGGAAGAAAATTGTTCTTGAATAGTGAAATATCACTTAACATTTAATTTTTAAATCTAGGCACCTACTAATCGTGCAATGTCGCCAACATTATTTCTAAATCTAGGCACTTATTAATCGTGAAATGTCGCTAACATTACTTTTAACTTTAGGCACCTACTAATCGTGAAATGTCGCTAACATTTTTTTCAACTCTAGGCACCTACTAATCGTGAAATGTCGCTAACATTATTTTCAACTCTAGGCACCTACTAATCGTGAAATGTCGCTAACATTATTTTTAACTCTAGGCACCTACTAATCGTGAAATGTCGCTAACATTATTTTTAACTCTAGGCACCTAGTAATCGTGAAATGTCGCTAACATTATTTTCAACTCTAGGCACCTACTGATCGTGAAATGTCGCTAACATTATTTTTAACTTTAGGCACCTACTAATCGTGAAATGTCGCTAACATTATTTTCAACTTTAGGCACCTACTAATCGTGAAATGTCGCTAACATTATTTTCAACTTTAGGCACCTACTAATCGTGAAATGTCGCTAACATTATTTTTAACTTTAGGCACCTACTAATCATGAAATGTCGCTAACATTATTTTCAACTCTAGGCACCTACCTAACATACACATCTTCTGATGATGAAAGTTGTTTGTATTAATCACGTTTACACGTTTTTAAATCCACATTTTTCTGTATCGAGTAATTAATTAGTAATGTAAATGTGACTAGTCTAAGTAACAGTACAAGTGAACGCCATCAGAAAGTACAAACAATATTTCTGATCAGGTTTAAAAAAAAAATCAATCGGAGATCGATCAAAAGAAAACAGGAGCTTGTTTAATCTGAAAACAAAGAAACAGTCGCAACAACTCCACAATTACCAAGTAATACACTACCAACACACAAACTGCCAGGTAACAATTTTTGACATTCTAGACGCAGAAAATCATACTAATCAATAATCCTCGAGAAACTCCTACCGTAGCTTCATTACAAATCCACGAAAACATCGTCACTTCAATTCGATTGGTATTTTTAGGATAGTAAAGATTTAGTTCAATTTTTGTAAAGAGCTATGTTAGATATGCATCCATCTGGCTTAAACGTAATTGATATGAAGACCATAATTGTGTTGGCATAATCTATACCATCCACGTTAAGCAGAGATAACTTTATTAAGAATGTTAATTTTATTTAGTCAAAAGCAAGATGCATTATAATTTTTTGCATTTTATTTTTAAAATATCTGGTATTCTTTAGAATAGAACAGCATGCTACAAATAATTTTAATAAATCATTATTTTTTTATAACTATAAAACAAAACAAAAACAAGCTAACAAAGACAATTCGGGTGGAAGCATAAACTCAAAATCGACCCCCAAAGTGGTCCACACAAGCAGGTAAAAAGGCAGGTTCCAATATTTTCAGAAAGGATATCAGAATGAAATTCTATCAAAGAAAAATGACAGAGAAGAATGGAGAAAGAGGGTTGACCGATCTTGTGTGGTGCCCCAACGATCCAGCAGACAAAGGGATAGGTGAAAAAGAAGGTGAAGTTAGATGTGAACCGGGTCTAACTGACGTCATAGAATGAGTATCTAATAGATCAAATCGTTTTGTAAATGAATGATCTCTTATCGAAAACCTCAAGAAAAAAAAAACATTTCCCTTTAGTTACTGTATTAGTGGTAAGAGGTCGCACTGCAGTTCACGCGATAATATGAAAAACTACTTATTAATTGTTGTTTTAAATTATGTTCCACTTATATGCATATTAAATAGATTTTTTCTATTTAAAAAAAGTAAACTTTTTTTTTTGTAAATGTAACAGTTAGTATGACAGAACTTACTTAACTTAGCAATAACATCTTTTTTGGACAAAAAATCTAAAACCGTTTGCATAAATGTGTTAATAATATGGGAAATAGACATCTCCCTACTCACTGGCAATGTCTGGAGCCTCCTCCCACCTGGTGTCCACTGTTCTGAGGTCCTCCATGAATGTGTGGCGCCAAGTTATACGAGGACGTCCCTGTTTGCGCTTTCCTCGTATTGGTCTCCATGTCATCGCAACTCTTGGTATAGGTAGTTCATTTTGTGAATAGTTGTAAAAATGGTGTTTTTATAAAAAAAAAAAAAAAGCTGCTTGCATAGTTGATTTTAAAAATTAAACTTTTCGTTTTTAGAAAAGAACAAACTAACCGTTGCATCAGAACTTTAAAAGGTCTAAAATATCAGGATGTCGGATTTTCACTATTTTATCTAGTTTACGATATCTAAACGGGATGGACGGACGGACAGACAGACAGACAGATCACACAAAACAAATAGCGTCTATTCCCTTTTCGGGGCCCGCTAAAAAGAAGATAAATTATTACAACTTTAGATTATTAGAATTATTCTATTGTATATTCACGGCGTGGTCAACATTGCTTGATGCTTTTAACACAATCAATTTAATTTTTTTTATTTTTTTTTGGGGGGGGGGGGTATTTTTCTCTCACAGCGGCTTCTATTCGCAACAGAGATTCGCTTCACGGCCATTGACACGTAGAGGACAAACAATGTCTGCTGCTTTAGAAAACGAATGGAATGAATAGACCTGAAGGGCTGGAAAAACACATCGCGGTGATCTAGAAGGATGTAATGGTCTCATATCTACTGCTGTAAGAGTTTATTTTAAAATGTGCATGGCTTTTGTTTTTGAGATCTTAATATGATAGATGGGCAGACAGACAGACAACACGAGAGCAATATCGGCTGTTTCCAAAGGAGGATACTAAAAAGATACATCTTGGCGCTTTTTTCAGTTTGGTTTTGAATTAAAACATAAATAGTTTTTGGACAGAGATATTCCATGTTGTATTTGCGTTTTTTGCTAAATGTTTGTTTTTCACTTGTGCTTTAGGACTTTGATTTAAAGACGGGCATACGTCCCAAAAGAAACATTTTAAACACTCAAAGACGCAAGATAAATATCGGTGCGTAATAAATGTCTTTCTTTCTTAGCTTGTTTCAAACCATTATAATCAATAAATAAACTGACGACAGAAAAAAAGGTGATGATAATGAAATGAAAAGAACACAAAAGAATCCACGAATGTTTGTAACGTTGCGAGTCCAGTCCAAGTCTAACGCTTATATCGTGATCAGCCATAGCTTCATTATTATTCTGGCTAATTGCCTTCCTTTCTGGGAACTAGTTGATGGTTAGTTGATGGTATTGGACTTCTGAAGAGCCGAGATCAACGCAGAGTAATGGACTAACCTCTCCCATCAAGGCTCGACCAGCATTTCCTAGTTTGACAAGCAGTTGGGATGAAAAGGACTCGTAATTAGGTACTTCCTTCACGGCTGATACCAAAACAGCCGAAAGAAAACCGGAACTCTCTTGATACACTGTACTAGCTGGCAAATTACACGCATTCAGCGTTAAGGCCATTTTTTTTTTGTCCATAATGGCGGCTACGTGTCATAAGAAGGACAGAAAAGTTGAACCTAGGAAGTGGAAGCACTAGAGGGTGAACTGTGTAAAGGTTGGCTCGAATAGTTTTTCGCTATTACATTTCCGGTACCACAGAGAGTCGACAAAAAGGAACAAGAGCGAATAATTGATTCGATGTTTAGTCCAGAAAGAGCTGGCAGCCAACTGTAAGATTACATTAAATAAAACACATCAAAAGAAGCGGAGGAAAAGGAACCAAAAAACATAACAGAAAGTGTCTGGTTTAAATTCAATAAAGTAAAACATGTATTATGGTAGCGAGTGTGGAGTGTATGTGAGATAGACAGCGAAAAAAAGTGTGTGTGTGTGTGGCTGTGTCCTATTCATGTTCCCCTTACATCACTTCCTTATCTTTCCCTTACATCACTTCCTCATGTTCCCCTTACATCACTTCCTCATGTTCCCCTTACATCACTTCTTCATGTTTCCCTTACATCACTTCCTCATGTTCCCCTTACATCACTTCCTCATGTTCCCCTTACATCACTTCCTCATGTTCCCCTTACATCACTTCCTCATGTTCCCCTTACATCACTTCCTCATGTTCCCCTTACATCACTTCCTCATGTTCCCCTTACATCACTTCCTCATGTTTCCCTTACATTACTTCCTCATGTTCCCCTTACATCACTTCCTCATGTTCCCCTTACATCACTTCCTCATGTTCCCCTTACATCACTTCCTCATGTTCCCCTTACATCACTTCCTCATGGTTTCCTTACATCACTTCCTCATGTTCCCCTTACATCACTTCTTCATGTTCCCCTTACATCACTTCCTCATGTTCCCCTTACATCACTTCCTCATGTTTCCCTTACATTACTTCCTCATGTTTCCCTTACATCACTTCCTCATGGTCCCCTTACATCACTTACTTATGTTTTCCTTACATCACTTCCTTATGGTTCCCTTACATTACTTCCTAATGGTTTCCTTACATCACTTCCTTATGTTTCCCGTATATCACTTCCTTATGTTTCCCTTACATCACTTCCTCATGTTCCCCTTACATCACTTCCTCATGTTCCCCTTACATCACTTCCTTATCGTTTCCTTACATCACTTCCTTATGGTTTCCTTACATCACTTCCTTATGTTTCCCTTACATCACTTTCTTATGTTTCCCTTACATCACTTCCTTATGTTTCCCTTACATCACTTCCTTATGTTTCCCTTACATCACTTCCTTATGGTTTCCTTACATCACTTCCTTATGTTTCCCTTACATCACTTCCTTATGTTTCCCTTACATCACTTCCTTATGTTTCCCTTACATCACTTCCTTATGTTTCCCTTACATCACTTCCTTATGGTTTCCTTACATCACTTCCTTATGTTTCCCTTACATCACTTCCTTATGTTTCCCTTACATCACTTCCTTATGTTTCCCTTACATCACTTCCTTATGGTTTCCTTACATCACTTCCTTATGGTTTCCTTACATCACTTCCTTATGGTTTCCTTACATCACTTCCTTATCTTTCCCTTACATCACTTCCTTATGTTTCCCTTACATCACTTCCTTATGGTTTCCTTACATCACTTCCTCATGTTCCCCTTACATCACTTCCTCATGTTCCCCTTACATCACTTCCTCATGTTCCCCTTACATCACTTCCTCATGTTTCCTTACATCACTTCCTCATGTTCCCCTTACATCACTTCCTCATTTTCCCTTACATCACTTCTTCATGTTTCCCTTACATCACTTCCTCATGTTCCCCTTACATCACTTCCTCATGTTTCCCTTACATCACTTCCTCATGTTTCCCTTACATCACTTCCTCATGTTCCCCTTACATCACTTCCTCATGTTCCCCTTACATCACTTCCTCATGTTCCCCTTATTTCACTTCCTCGTGTTCCCTTTACATCACTTTCTCATGTTCCTCTTACACCACTTCCTCATGTTCCCCTTACACCACTTCCTCATGTTCCCCTTACATCACTTCCTTATGGTTTCCTTACATCACTTCCTCATGTTCCCCTTACATCACTTCTTCATGTTCCCCTTACATCACTTCCTCATGTTCCCCTTACATCACTTCCTTATGTTCCCCTTACATCACTTCCTCATGTTCCCCTTACATCACTTCCTCATGTTCCCCTTACATCACTTCCTTATGGTTTCCTTACATCACTTCCTCATGTTCCCCTTACATCACTTCTTCACGTTCCCCTTACATCACTTCCTCATGTTTCCCTTACATCACTTCCTCATGTTCCCCTTACATCACTTCCTTATGGTTTCCTTACATCACTTGCTTATGTTTCCCTTACATTACTTCCTTATGGTTTCCTTACATCACTTCCTTATGGTTTCCTTACATCACTTCCTTATGTTTCCCTTATATCACTTCCTCATGTTCCCCTTACATCACTTCCTCATGTTCCCCTTACATCATTTTCTTATGTTTCCCTTACATCACTTCCTTATCGTTTCCTTACATCACTTCCTTATCGTTTCCTTACATCACTTCGTTATGGTTTCCTTACATCACTTCCTTATGTTTCCCTTACATCACTTCCTTATGGTTTCCCTTACATCACTTCCTTATGTTTCCCTTACATCATTTCCTAATGTCACCTTTAGATCACTTCCTTATGTTCCATTTAGATTACTAACTTTGATCCATTTCTTTTGTTCAACTTAGATCACTTTCTTTTGTTCCCTTTATATCACGTTCTTATGTTCCTTTTAGCTTACTTTCTGCTGTTCCCCTTATATTACTTTCTCATGTCCGGTTTAGATAACTTTCTTATGTTTGTTCCCTTTAGATTATTTCTTATTTCCCATTTAGAACACTTTCGTATGTTCCATTTAGATCACTTTAATATGTTCCCTTTTATATCACTTCCTTATGTTCCCTTTACATCACTTTCTTATGTTACTTTTGGATAACTTCTAAATATATCAACTTTCCCCAAATCCGTTGATGTCATCATTACTGAAGAAGCACAAGATGCTGATACACAGTTATTACGAAACTACGAACGAACTTAAAACTACAGCTTTTTTGTTGTATTCATGTGAGCCCATGCCACGTGCATCCGGTCCACGAACTAACTTGTTGATATCTCACTGAATAATGTCTGCAGGAAATCGTATGACACACTGGAGGATCCAGGGGGGGGGCGGTAGGGGCGATCGCCCCCCCCCCCCACTCGGCCGACCCCCCCCCCCCCCATTGATATTTTAACCGATCTTTATATTATGTCGTTCCCCTGTTGGCCGATTGAGTGGGGGGGGGCGAATACCTCTCCTGCCCTTCCCACCTAAACCCTTTGAGTAGGGGGGCGGTCCTACATTTATGGAGAAATCATAGTTTGTGAACAAAATTAGTTGAATTAATATATACATTTTATGTTGTCGCTTCTCTTCAGGTATTTTGGCCGATTCGGTGGGGTAAGGAGGATGGCGATCGCATGTACTGCCCTCCCCACTCTAGCCCTCTGAGTGGGGGGGGGGCGGTCCTATTTTTATGGAGAAGTCATAGTTCGTGAACAAAATTAGTTGAATATCTATATAATATAAGCTACGTATTGATTTGTGAACCCTTTGTATATTATGTCGCACCACACTCTAAACTCTTATCTCAAATTTTATGATTAGTAAATATAAAATGAAAAAGGGTTGTACCAGGTAAGAGGGGCGATACATGCAATTGCACCCCCCCCCCCCCATCTGACAAACCAATAATTTTTCTTTTTGTATTATAGTTAAGAAAAACAAAATAAAAAAATCTGTCACTAATATAATTAATATATACTATAAATAAAACTCTTATATCGAGTCGCCCCACCCCTATTCTTCAATACCAAATGCAATCATTAGAAGAAATTATAGAAAGGAGTGAGGATTAATCGTTTTCACTCTACCGCCCCTCCCCTTTCTAGGCAGAATTTATGTAATTTCACATGAATTTATCATAATTTTTTAAAGAAAGACTTTGCATTGAAAAAGTTAGAATTCAAACGAAAACTTTTCAGTATAAGAGTCACGATTGAGATGAGTTCTAAACCCAGATAATGTTTCCCTAGTCGCCTATTTCCAACCTTTACTCAATCTGATATTTTTCTAGTTAAATACATTTGGGACTATAACTCACAATTTATGCTTCAATTCTATTGAATATTATTTATCGAAAAAACTTTTTTTTTCGGCGGCGATCCTCAAAGCCTTAATCTAAATATGTATCTTTTCAAGGAACAAATCGGTTTTATTTGCAATATATTAGGGGCCTATAAATTTATATTAGAATATTTTTCAACAGTATTCAAAAGTCCTTTTTTAACAGAATGAATAATGAGCTTAAGGTCAGGAGAATGCGTTTCTTAAGTAAAGAATGCAAGAAAACGCATTTGGCGTCGGGGCTTCGCCCCGAACTCCACTGATGCATAATAAGCTGTAGATCTCAGGAGAATGCGTTTCTGCAGTGAATTATGCAAGAAAACGCTTTTGGCGTCTAACTCCACTGATGAATAATAAGCGGTAGATGTCAGGAGAAATGCGTTTCTTCAGTGAATTATGCAAGAAAATGCTTTTGGCGTCGGGGCTTCGCCCCGAACTCCACTGGGGAAGCTTACAGCGCTCCCCCAGGTCCCCAAGCTTACAAGAGAAAGGTCTCAACATGAGATATATATATATATATATATATAGACTCTACGCACGTTTATGCATAGAGTTAGGGTTTACTGGGCGTTAGGGTTAGGGTTTGGAAAAAAATCGCCCCCCCCCTCTTTCCAAAGTCCTGGATCCGCTAGTGGTATGACATGACATGACATGACAATCTTCTCAACCACCCACTTCACAAACATTTGTTTTTCTTCTTTTCTTTATTGTCTGTATTTCATGCACGTCTGCTCTAGAAACTCAGACATTTACCAATGGAAGCATATATACAATAGATATATATATATGCAAATATGTACTGTTTGTTAGCTTTACATACAAACCTCTCTCTCTCTCTCTCTCGCTCTCTCTCTTTGAAATTCACAAATAATTAAACAATAATATGTGGGGGGTTTTATTGTCATTTCCCAGCGCAGCCTATTCACTCAGAGGTTTGAAATTTTTTTAGTTTTATAATATGTGCTTGTTTTTTTTTTTACTCTCACCAGATGTTTTTCTTCTCTCTCGCCCTCTTTCTCTAACTTCTTTTGTGTGTGGGGGGAGGTCTCTCTCTCACTAATATTCTTGCTCTCTCTTTATTTCTCTATATTTCTCTTTCTTTCTCTATCTTTATTTCTCTCTCTCTCTCTCTCTCTCTCTCTATATATATATATATATATATATATATATATATATATTTCTCTATCTCTCTCTCCGTCTCTCTCTTTTTCTCTTTCCCCTACCCCTACTCACATGTGCATTTAATATATTCAATGCTTACCGACCATTTCCTTTGAAGTACTCACCAAAAAATGTTACTCTCTAAAAAGTGTACAAATAACAACTTACGTAGAGGCTACTCCGTCCAGTCCACTATATGTCTGCTATAAATGTGTATATATATCCATTCCTTGTGATCGTATGTTTGGTTCTTCCTCCTGACAGGAGCATTCATTGTATTCCAGGTGTTGGCTAGCGGCCAGACGTTCACGTGTATTTGTTATTTACGTGTGCTCAATCAGTCAGGATCTGCTGCTCTCTAATTCAAACAGGCAAGTCAACAAGCTTTTAATTCTAGATTGTTCTAACTGGGCTTGTAAAACTTGAAATCTGGCAGCCGGCTTTTCGATTCAATTGTACTTTGCTTCGAACTCGTAGTTGGCATTTGTTCTTTTTTTTTTTTTTGTTTTTTTTTTGCTATACCTGGTTAAACAAAAACAGATAGTTCGGTCAATACGCTATAAACGTTATAATACACTTTACAATACGCTTTATAATACATGCTATAATACACATTGTAATGCATGTTATAATACAAATTATGATAAATGCTATGATACAAATTATAATACTTGCTATAATACACATTTTTTATACATGCTATAATAATAAACTTTATGCTGGCCTCTTTCTGTCGTAACGACTATGTTTCATCTCAAAGAAATAAGATTGAAAACCTGGGTATCAGCTATGTCCCCCGATTTATAAATCACGTTCTTAGACCCGTCATAATTAAGTCTTATACACTAGAGTGGATGGCTATAACTTCTTTTAACAGGTGCTTGTATACAATATGGGAATCTTCATAACAAAATAACTTAGTTTGCTCTGATCTATATTTTGTTATGATCTAATTGAACAAATTGTTTGGCAAAAATGTTTTGCAATTTTAAAAAAAATGTCCCATACAATTCCTTTTCTGACATTTGATAAAAAAAATTTAAAAAAAATTACATGAAAACATATTTAAAATTCTCAAAACCGTGTCATGGGGATGTCAATATAAGATTTTTTAAACACACTGTTTAGAATCATTGGAGGGGGGGGATCTAATAAAATACTCAGAAAGACAAAAAAGAAAAAGGCTTATTTCCTATTTCCTCACTTTATATTCGTGCTACTTCTTCCCAGGTGCCACTTAAGTCTTAAGCATAGAACGGGTTGCCTGAACCTAATAGATACGCATATTACGTCATTATCTTCTGCTTAGAAAGAACGTTATGTTATTTCTAAGACCAGGAAATCAGTAAGCAAATTCCTTCCAATTCCTTACAAGAAATGTGGAAGAACAACCTTAATCCCTGGATCTGTTTCTAATTTTCATTCTCCAGAAAACTTTTCAGTGATATATATTCTTTTTTTTTTTTTTTACTCTGGCTATCTCGTGCAGGCCAACCATTAGCTTGAGTCTGAACTGGACACATCTAGAGGCGTCAGGCTCCAACACTTTTTCTACTGCTGGGCGACTTACCAGCAGACTGAGGATGATGGCGGGAACTGTGAGTGATGGTAATCCGATTACCGAGTAATGAATCTGTTTGGGTGATTGGTGTCAGATTGTATGACCTCAAGGTAAAAAGATGGCGTCGTGTGTCATGATGCCAGATTAAAACTGCTGGAGTTATCACGTCAGGCAAAAACAGCCGCGTCACTTAAACATGTCGTCTGCTGATTTAGATGATGCAACCACCTGAACGTGTCTAAAGCTTTGGATGTTACAACCACCTGAACGTGTCTTAAGCTTTTGGATGTTACAACCACCTGAATGTTTATAAAGCTTTGGATGATACAACCACCTGAACGTGTTTTAAAGCTTTGGATGATACAACCACCTGAACATTTCTATTACTTTGGATATTGCAACCACCTGAACATTTTTTATTTTCTAAAGCTTTGGATGTTACAACCACCTGAACGTGTCTTAAGCTTTGGATGATACAACCACCTGAACGTGTAGTTCAGTAACACCATAAAGAGAGAAATACAATAACAGTCCATACGTAGGAAAACATGTCACCGTGTCGTGTTGACCAAACATTAACATACAAGTCAATTAGTCAAAGGTGTAAAGTTAAAGTCGTTAGTGCACGGCATGTGATGACAAGATTTAAACAGCAAGATAGACGTCAGTTTACAAGTTAAACAGCTAGGCAGACGTCATTTTACAAGGCAAACAGCTGGAGACATAAAATGTTAATTTGTTCCCTCTACATAATGTCGCCGTGTGACCCAACAGACAAGATGTTGATTTGTTCCCTCATGTCTACATAATGTCCCGTATGACCCAAGAGACAAGATGTTGATTTGTTCCCCTCATGTCTACATAATGTCGCCGTATGACCCAAGAGACAAGATGTTGATTTGTTCCCCTCATGTCTACATAATGTCGCCGTATGACTCAAGAGACAAAATGTTGATTTGTTCCCTCATGTATACATAATGTCGCCGTATGATGCAAGAGACAAGATGTTGATTTGTTCCCTCATGTATACATAATGTCGCCGTATGATCCAAGAGACAAGATGTTGATTTGTTCTGATTGTCGATAAACGTTTTTGTTTCAATACAAGCCCTTGGAATTTACTTCTAGCAGGAACATGTCAATGTAAGTGTACAATCAGGTCATGCTCGAGACTTTAGGTCGATCTATTGTTTACTAAAAGCTCATTGAGTGCAGCTATAGTTTGGGCTAAACATCTCATTAGGCTAAAACATACATTGAAACTAAAGAGATCTTCAATGAAAAAAGGGGAGGATAATTACGAAGCTTATGAAACATAGAACTATTCATCAAAGCTATTACCCCATCTACTCGGACTGGACTCCTGCCTTGCACTTTAAACATATCTAATATACAAAGCAGAAAGTAAGGCATATGAATGTATGTATGTCTGGAATAAAAATCAAAACTGTTTGACCAATCTAGATGAAGCTTGGCATAAAAGTTCCTTCGATCATGGCGAAGACCCTATTGTGTGTTTAATATCCCTTCCGCCACCGGAGGGCCCTAAAGATAGGCGTTATTGTATCTCTATTTAAGAACGAAACTTTTTTAACAAATAGGGTAAACCCGTTTCCGTAGTAATTTATATTGAATATAAATGTGTCGGCTGAGCGGATAAACTCATTTTTCATACTCTTATTTTCGTGGCAAAATTAAAAAAATGTGAAGGGAACATTCTCCAACTTTGACATGGATCTAAATCTAAATTCAATCCAGTAGATGAGTAATACCCAAACTAAAGCCCGCAGGCCGCGGGTCATATCCGACTAGTTTCAAAATATAGCTTGAAACACAGTCTGATGTAGATCTAGATTTTTTTTCAGGAAAGTTAGAACGGTATAGTCTAAGTTTCTAAAGAAAAATGATGAGAAAAAAAATTATATTTATAAAATGATTTTGATTTTCACAAGCTTGCATATTCATGTTTTTCATAAAAATTTTATGCGCGATCAAAGGTCAAGATGTTGGAATATATTTATAGATCTACATTAAATTGCCAGACATGTGTTCACAGGATTTCAGAACAGTTTACGTTGGTTCAAAACATACAAAGAAAAAGTTCACATATTCTATGAACGGCCATAAATAGACAATCTATCGATTACGACAAGGAGTTTGATTGACAATATTGATTTTAACTGTGAACTACTTGACTTCTATCGATCACAAGAGGATGCCTAGTAATTAACTTGTCATTGAAAGAGCATTGCTAGAAAGAGAGAGATCATCCCATTTTACAATATCTGCTTTCAACATACCCATTTCTAATCGGAAAAGTTGTGTAGGTATTGTCTAGTCCATTTCCTACTTCCTATACTAATACAAAAGTTGTGTAGGTATTGTCAAGTCCATTTCCTACTTCCTATACTAATACAAAAGTTGTGTAGGTATTGTCAAGTCCATTTCCTACTTCCTATACTAATACAAAAGTTGTGTAGGTATTGTTAGTCCATTTCCTACTTCCTATACTACTACAATGGCACTGTACGTTTCTAAAAAAATATATATATAAAGATAATTATCGCTGCTATTTCTATTTTTCTTTCGTTTTTCGTTGAAGTACATTTTTAATACATTTTGCAAATGGTTTAGTTCTAATAGTTAATAGAAAGTTTATTATAAGAAATTTCTATAAATCAAATAAGAACATAAAACTAAAATTTTATTTTAACCTTGGTTAGGCTAATAATAGAATATGCATCCACCGTGTGGGACCCCTCAACTCAAGAAAACATTAAGAAACGAATATTCACATTTAGCACTTTTAGTAAAATCACTAAATTTAGAAAGCCTTCAGGAGAGAAGGCTTAAAAAGTAAAGTAGCAATTATACATAAAATACTGAACCATAATCTTCAAATACAAAAACAAAACCTAATAAAATACTCAGAAAGACACAAAGATAAAAGCTCATTCCTTGTTCCATATGCTAGGACAAATTGCACATTGCTATTAGAGCATGGAATGGGTTGCCTGAGCCAGCCAGGAAAACCTGTGACTTTAGGTCATTGGTTAACATGTATGACTACATGCATGACGCCTAGGACGTAATCATCTTCTTTTTTGAAGTAACGTCTGTATTTTATAAGATAAGATAAGTTGCGTTTTATTAGTTTATCGTGCTTGCTGCTTGAAAATGACAACATAGTAATAAAATGTAAAAAACAAAAATTGAAAGCAGTTTGGAAAATGAAAGTAATTACACATTTATAAAACTTATTTTAAAACAAAACTCACTTATTTAGAAGCACCAACCTTCTTATTTTCATAAATATTGAATTGATTTAACATCTTATTTGTTCTTTACACAACAAAAATTTTGAGTTTTTTACTATGGATTTAAACGTTATACAATTCTCCTTACCAACTAGTGGGGTTCAGAGAAACAAAAAATAAGAACAATTCTCATTACCAAGTAGTGGGGTTCAGAGAAACAATCTTAGAACCCTTCTCCTTATCAACTAGTGGGGTTCAGAGAAACAATCTTAGAACCATTCTCCTTACCAACTAGTGGGGTTCAGAGAAACAAAAAATAAGAACAATTCTCATTACCAAGTAGTGGGGTTCAGAGAAACAATCTTAGAACCCATTCTCCTTACCAACTAGTGGGGTTCAGAGAAACAAAAAATAAGAACAATTCTCATTACCAAGTAGTGGGGTTCAGAGAAACAATCTTAGAACCCTTCTCCTTATCAACTAGTGGGGTTCAGAGAAACAATCTTAGAACCATTCTCCTTACCAACTAGTGGGGTTCAGAGAAACAAAAAATAAGAACAATTCTCATTACCAAGTAGTGGGGTTCAGAGAAACAATCTTAGAACCCTTCTCCTTATCAACTAGTGGGGTTCAGAGAAACAATCTTAGAACCATTCTCCTTACCAACTAGTGGGGTTCAGAGAAACAAAAAATAAGAACAATTCTCATTACCAAGTAGTGGGGTTCAGAGAAACAATCTTAGAACCCATTCTCCTTACCAACTAGTGGGGTTCAGAGAAACAAAAAATAAGAACAATTCTCATTACCAAGTAGTGGGGTTCAGAGAAACAATCTTAGAACCCTTCTCCTTATCAACTAGTGGGGTTCAGAGAAACAATCTTAGAACCATTCTCCTTACCAACTAGTGGGGTTCAGAGAAACAAAAAATAAGAACAATTCTCATTACCAAGTAGTGGGGTTCAGAGAAACAATCTTAGAACCCTTCTCCTTATCAACTAGTGGGGTTCAGAGAAACAATCTTAGAACCATTCTCCTTACCAACTAGTGGGGTTCAGAGAAACAATCTTAGAACCCTTCTCTTTACCAACTAGTGGGGTTCAGAGAAACAATCTTAGAACCCTTCTTTTTACTAACTAGTGGGGTTCAGAGAAACAATCTTAGAACACTTCTCTTTACCAACTAGTGGGTTTCAGAGAAACAAACTTAGACCTAATCTGCGAACTGATTTTACTATGATTGACGCACATACAGCAGATCTTTCTGTACGATGATCTTGTTTGGGCTTCTCGACAAAAATAAGAGCAGCTTTGCGGTAATAATATCTGCATTTTTCAGGTGAAACTCCACCAGGGCATGTTTCACAAGCTCAACTCTTCAGCTTCCGAAGCATGTGTTGTCTATAACTGTTCTTTCTCTGTGGAGAACTGGTCCATTCACTAGTCTCCATTGTTTGTTGTCTATTTCTGTTCTGTTCTCTTTGGAGAACTGGTCCATTTACTAGTCCCATTTTTTTGTTGTCTATTTCTGTTCTTTCTCTCTGGAGAACTGATCCTTTCACTAGTCTCCATTGTTTGTTGTTTATTTCTGTTCTTTCTCTTTGGAGAACTGGTCCATTCACTAGTCTCCTTTGTTTGTTGTCTATTTCTGTTCTTTCTCTTTGGAGAACTGGTCCATTCACTAGTCTCTATTGTTTGTTGTCTATTTCTGTTCTTTTCTCTTTGGAGAACTGGTCCATTCACTAGTCTCTATTGTTTGTTGTCTATTTCTGTTCTTTCTCTCTGGAGAACTGATCCTTTCACTAGTCTCCATTGTTTGTTGTTTATTTCTGTTCTTTCTCTTTGGAGAACTGGTCCATTCACTAGTCTCCATTGTTTGTTGTCTATTTCTGTTCTTTCTCTCTAGAGAACTGGTCCATTCACTAGCCTCCATTGTTTGTTGTCTATTTCTGTTCTTTCTCTTTGGAGAACTGGTCCATTCACTAGTCTCTATATTGTTTGTTGTCTATTTCTGTTTTTTCTCTTTGGAGAACTGGTCCATTCACTAGTCTCTATATTGTTTGTTGTCTATTTCTGTTTTTTCTCTTTGGAGAACTGGTCCATTCACTAGTCTCTATTGTTTGTTGTCTATTTCTGTTCTTTTTCTTTGAAGAACTGATCCATTCACTAGTCTCTATTGTTTGTTGTTTATTTCTGTTCTTTCTCTTTGGAGAACTGGTCCATTCACTAGTCTCCATTGTTTGTTGTCTATTTCTGTTCTTTCTCTTTGGAGAACTGGTCCATTCACTAGTCTCCATTGTTTTTTGTCTATTTCTGTTCTTTCTCTTTGGAGAACTGGTCCATTCAATAGTCTCTATATTGTTTGTTGTCTATTTCTGTTCTTTCTCTTTGGAGAACTGGTTCATTCACTAGTCTCCATTGTTTGTTGTCTATTTCTGTTCTTTTCTCTTTGGAGAACTGGTCCATTTACTAGTCTCTATTGTTTGTTGTCTATTTCTGTTCTTTCTCTTTGGAGAACTGGTCCATTCACTAGTCTCCATTGTTTGTTGTCTATTTCTGTTCTTTCTCTTTGAAGAACTGGTCCATTCACTAGTCTCCATTGTTTGTTGTCTATTTCTGTTCTTTCTATCTGGAGAACTGGTCCATTCACTAGCCTCCATTGTTTGTTGTCTATTTCTGTTTTTTCTCTTTGGAGAACTGGTCCATTCACTAGTCTCTATATTGTTTGTTGTCTATTTCTGTTCTTTCTCTTTGGAGAACTGGTCCATTCACTAGTCTCCATTGTTTGTTGTCTATTTCTGTTCTGTTCTCTTTGGAGAACTGGTCCATTCACTAGTCTCCATTGTTTGTTGTCTATTTCTGTTCTTTCTCTTTGGAGAACTGGTCCATTCACTAGTCTCTATTGTTTGTTCTCTTTTTCTGTTCTTTCTCCTTGGAGAACTGATCCATTCACTTGTCTCTATTGTTTGTTGTTTATTTCTGTTCTTTCTCTTTGAAGAACTGGTCCATTCACTAGTCTCCATTGTTTGTTGTCTATTTCTGTTCTTTCTCTTTGGAGAACTGGTCCATTCACTAGTCTCTATTGTTTGTTGTTTATTTCTGTTCTTTGTCTTTGAAGAACTGGTCCATTCACTAGTCTCCATTGTTTGTTGTCTATTTCTGTTCTTTCTCTTTGGAGAACTGGTCCATTCACTAGACTCCATTCTTTGTTGTCTTTTTCTGTTCTTTCTCTTTGGAGAACTGGTCCATTCACTAGTCTCTATTGTTTGTTGTCTATTTCTGTTCTTTCTCCTTGGAGAACTGATCCATTCACTAGTCTCTATTGTTTGTTGTTTATTTCTGTTCTTTCTCTTTGGAGAACTGGTCCATTCACTAGTCTCCATTGTTTGTTGTCTATTTCAGTTCTTTCTCTCTGGAGAACTGGTCCATTCACTAACCTCCATTGTTTGTTGTCTATTTCTGTTCTTTCTCTTTGGAGAACTGGTCCATTCACTAGTCTCTATATTGTTTGTTGTCTATTTCTGTTTTTTCTCTTTGGAGAACTGGTCCATTCACTAGTCTCTATATTGTTTGTTGTCTATTTCTGTTCTTTTCTCTTTGGAGAACTGATCCATTCACTAGTCTCCATTGTTTGTTGTCTATTTCTGTTCTTTCTCTTTGGAGAACTGGTCCATTCACTAGTCTCTATTGTTTGTTGTTTATTTCTGTTCTTTCTCTTTGAAGAACTGGTCCATTCACTAGTCTCTATTGTTTGTTGTCTATTTCTGTTCTTTCTATCTGGAGAACTGGTCCATTCACTAGCCTCTATTGTTTGTTGTCTATTTCTGTTCTTTTCTCTTTGGAGAACTGGTCCATTCACTAGTCTCTATTGTTTGTTGTCTATTTCTGTTCTTTCTCTCTGGAGAACTGATCCTTTCACTAGTCTCCATTGTTTGTTGTTTATTTCTGTTCTTTCTCTTTGGAGAACTGGTCCATTCACTAGTCTCCATTGTTTGTTGTCTATTTCTGTTCTTTCTCTCTAGAGAACTGGTCCATTCACTAGCCTCCATTGTTTGTTGTCTATTTCTGTTCTTTCTCTTTGGAGAACTGGTCCATTCACTAGTCTCTATATTGTTTGTTGTCTATTTCTGTTTTTTCTCTTTGGAGAACTGGTCCATTCACTAGTCTCTATATTGTTTGTTGTCTATTTCTGTTTTTTCTCTTTGGAGAACTGGTCCATTCACTAGTCTCTATTGTTTGTTGTCTATTTCTGTTCTTTTTCTTTGGAGAACTGATCCATTCACTAGTCTCTATTGTTTGTTGTTTATTTCTGTTCTTTCTCTTTGGAGAACTGGTCCATTCACTAGTCTCCATTGTTTGTTGTCTATTTCTGTTCTTTCTCTTTGGAGAACTGGTCCATTCACTAGTCTCCATTGTTTTTTGTCTATTTCTGTTCTTTCTCTTTGGAGAACTGGTCCATTCAATAGTCTCTATATTGTTTGTTGTCTATTTCTGTTCTTTCTCTTTGGAGAACTGGTTCATTCACTAGTCTCCATTGTTTGTTGTCTATTTCTGTTCTTTTCTCTTTGGAGAACTGGTCCATTTACTAGTCTCTATTGTTTGTTGTCTATTTCTGTTCTTTCTCTTTGGAGAACTGGTCCATTCACTAGTCTCCATTGTTTGTTGTCTATTTCTGTTCTTTCTCTTTGAAGAACTGGTCCATTCACTAGTCTCCATTGTTTGTTGTCTATTTCTGTTCTTTCTATCTGGAGAACTGGTCCATTCACTAGCCTCCATTGTTTGTTGTCTATTTCTGTTTTTTCTCTTTGGAGAACTGGTCCATTCACTAGTCTCTATATTGTTTGTTGTCTATTTCTGTTCTTTCTCTTTGGAGAACTGGTCCATTCACTAGTCTCCATTGTTTGTTGTCTATTTCTGTTCTGTTCTCTTTGGAGAACTGGTCCATTCACTAGTCTCCATTGTTTGTTGTCTATTTCTGTTCTTTCTCTTTGGAGAACTGGTCCATTCACTAGTCTCTATTGTTTGTTCTCTTTTTCTGTTCTTTCTCCTTGGAGAACTGATCCATTCACTTGTCTCTATTGTTTGTTGTTTATTTCTGTTCTTTCTCTTTGAAGAACTGGTCCATTCACTAGTCTCCATTGTTTGTTGTCTATTTCTGTTCTTTCTCTTTGGAGAACTGGTCCATTCACTAGTCTCTATTGTTTGTTGTTTATTTCTGTTCTTTGTCTTTGAAGAACTGGTCCATTCACTAGTCTCCATTGTTTGTTGTCTATTTCTGTTCTTTCTCTTTGGAGAACTGGTCCATTCACTAGACTCCATTCTTTGTTGTCTTTTTCTGTTCTTTCTCTTTGGAGAACTGGTCCATTCACTAGTCTCTATTGTTTGTTGTCTATTTCTGTTCTTTCTCCTTGGAGAACTGATCCATTCACTAGTCTCTATTGTTTGTTGTTTATTTCTGTTCTTTCTCTTTGGAGAACTGGTCCATTCACTAGTCTCCATTGTTTGTTGTCTATTTCAGTTCTTTCTCTCTGGAGAACTGGTCCATTCACTAACCTCCATTGTTTGTTGTCTATTTCTGTTCTTTCTCTTTGGAGAACTGGTCCATTCACTAGTCTCTATATTGTTTGTTGTCTATTTCTGTTTTTTCTCTTTGGAGAACTGGTCCATTCACTAGTCTCTATATTGTTTGTTGTCTATTTCTGTTCTTTTCTCTTTGGAGAACTGATCCATTCACTAGTCTCCATTGTTTGTTGTCTATTTCTGTTCTTTCTCTTTGGAGAACTGGTCCATTCACTAGTCTCTATTGTTTGTTGTTTATTTCTGTTCTTTCTCTTTGAAGAACTGGTCCATTCACTAGTCTCTATTGTTTGTTGTCTATTTCTGTTCTTTCTATCTGGAGAACTGGTCCATTCACTAGCCTCTATTGTTTGTTGTCTATTTCTGTTCTTTCTCTTTGGAGAACTGGTCCATTCACTAGTCTCTATATTGTTTGTTGTCTATTTCTGTTCTTTCTCTTTGGAGAACTGGTCCATTCACTAGTCTCCATTGTTTGTTGTCTATTTCTGTTCTTTCTCTTTGGAGAACTGGTTCATTCACTAGTCTCTATATTGTTTGTTGTCTATTTCTGTTCTTTCTCTTTGGAGAACTGGTCCATTCACTAGTCTCCATTGTTTGTTGTCTATTTCTGTTCTTTTCTCTTTGGAGAACTGGTCCATTCACTAGTCTCCATTGTTTGTTGTCTATTTCTGTTCTTTCTCTTTGGAAAACTGGTCCATTCACTAGTCTCTATTGTTTGTTGTTTATTTCTGTTCTTTCTCTTTGAAGAACTGGTCCATTCACTAGTCTCCATTGTTTGTTGTCTATTTCTGCTCTTTCTCTTTGGAGAACTGGTCCATTCACTAGTCTCTATATTGTTTGTTGTCTATTTCTGTTCTTTCTCTTTGGAGAACTGGTCCATTCACTAGTCTCCATTGTTTGTTGTCTATTTCTGTTCTTTCTCTTTGGAGAACTGGTTCATTCACTAGTCTCTATATTGTTTGTTGTCTATTTCTGTTCTTTCTCTTTGGAGAACTGGTCCATTCACTAGTCTCCATTGTTTGTTGTCTATTTCTGTTCTTTTCTCTTTGGAGAACTGGTCCATTCACTAGTCTCCATTGTTTGTTGTCTATTTCTGTTCTTTCTCTTTGGAGAACTGGTCCATTCACTAGTCTCTATTGTTTGTTGTCTATTTCTGTTCTTCCTCTTTGGAGAACTGGTCCATTCACTAGTCTCCATTGTTTGTTGTCTCTTCCGGATAGAGAGCAATTTTCGACTGATTAGTTTTATAAATGTCATAATTATGTCTGGCGATATTGTACATATCAACATTGACACATTAATTTGTTCTGTTCATAGGTCTGTCTATACATCTGGCCGATGCCATCTTTATTGATTCTACAGTTATGTATTTATTCTGAAAATAAAACTGTTAGGTATCTTAAAAGGTTAATGTACATAAATTTTTTAACGGTTCAAGAGAGACCACTCCCGTAATGGTTTTAATTTTTTAAAAAATCAAAGTCCTGGAGAAATTTGAAAGATAGAGGTGTCTTGAGTTAAGTAACTTCAGTATGTTTAGAGTTAAGTAACTTCAATATGTCTAGAGTTAAGTAACTTCAATATGTCTAGAGTTAAGTAACTTCTGTTTAATAATTCCAGAGAAGTGAAGATGTCAAGATGACATGATTCTTTTTTATCTTTCAGTCAGTGCAAGTCAGGTGAACAGAGTATTGACTGACATATTGATAGTAAATTAACGCCGCAGGTAAGGAAAGTAGAACAGAACTATGGATGACTTATTGATAGTAAACAAACAGACCGGAAGTAGGGGGAAGTAAGGGGAAAGTTTGACAGCAAGTATTTTAAAAATTAAACGAATTTTCAGTCATACACTGACAGCCATATACTCGCAGGCATACACTCGCAGCCATGCACTGGCAGTCATACACTGGCAGCCATACACTGGCAGCCATACACTGGCAGTCATACACTGTCAGCCATACACTGGCAGTCACAATTGCAGTCATACACTGGCAGTCATACACTGGCAGTCATACACTGGCAGCCATACACTTGCAGTCATACACTAGCAGTCATAAACTGGCAGTCATACAATGGCAGTCATACACTTGCAGTCATACACTGACATTGAGTTGTAAAGAACGCTTACAATTTCTTGTTTCAATAGTCTGAACCAGTAATGTAGCTCCAAGTCACTTCTACAAGATAAGCTTCTCTCGTGTTTGGTCTATTGACAATGCTCTCTTTGATTAGATATCTGGAAATTAACATAGCTAATAACAAGACTGACAAGTCCATTAACCGGTGATATCTTGTTTATGTTCTCATAATGTTTGCTCTACAATCATGGGCAAGAGTATCAACAAATTATGCAGGATCATGCTATTGATTTCCAGTCGATTGGTGGTGATTAGTAGAGAAAGAAATAGTTTCCATGAAACGTAGCAATGACGAGAGACTTGTTGGAGAGTATATGTGACTTAAGAATAAGATGGAAGGAAATCATTGAAGATAAGAAATGAATGAATGAGAGAATGAATGAGAGAATGAATGAGAGAATGAATGGGAGAATGAATGAGAGAATGAATGAGAGAATGAATGAGAGAATGAATGAGAGAATGAATGAACTAATTAATTAGTGAAGTTGAGTAAAGAAAAAAGAAAAACTCTTTTTTCAAATCACGTGACACTCCCTATTAGAATCATTATGCGCTGAGTTTGAAGTCAAATTGTTCAAGGATTGGCGAAGGTCATCAAAATACGAAAGGCTTTTGACAATCCAACAAGTTACAAATTTTAAACGTATCAAATGTTAAACGTACAAAATGTTAAATGTATCTAATGTTAAACGTATCTAATGTTAAACGTATCTAATGTTAAACGTATCTAATGTTAAACGTATCAAATGTTAACTATATTGTACATAAAATGTGCAAAGTTTAACAATGGTTTATCAAGAGGTAATTGTTAATTGTTAAAAGTTAAAAATGTAAATACTGGCGAAAACAATGTGAGTCTAGACGTTCTTTCCAGCGTGTCATTACGGCAGACATTGTATTGAAATGTTTACAGCAGAATTCACTCGCTTGCCTGATGATCTATCTCTGTCTAACTGGCACGACAAGATAGCCAGATTTAAATTTAAAAAGACTCGGTGGTCAGATTGAGTTGGAATGTTCGCAGTTGATAGAGTGAACTTTAACCTTGAATTCATTCATCTCGAAGTGAATAACACAAAAATACTTCATTTGTATCTTCTTGTCTCTTTGTATTCACTATCAATTCATTGTTTCACACAGCACCGGTCTAGTTGTCTTGTAGCCCCAAACACACAACTACACAACTAAAAGCTATAATAATAATAATAACTATTTTGTATTTTTTTAAAAATCTTTGATTCGTAATTTTAAGCGGGCATGTAGAAAAATGACGCTATTGTTTTTGTGCTAACATTTTTTTAAATATCAAACATTTTTAAGCAAAATGAAAAAGTAATTTAATTAGTCAACTAAGTTCGAAAAAAGCTGCATCCTCTAATTTTCTTTTTTTTTTTTTGTTTAAGACGTTATAGCATGCTCAGAGCGCTTTGGTCCAATCTCATTGGGGGGAGGGGGGGAGGGGGTATCTAGGAGTTGGTTTTCCGTGCTGCCTTTAGGCGCTCAGTAAACGCAACTCTGCCCGAGTAGGGTGTCGAACCTCGAGCCCCCTTCTAGGTAGCCAAGACAAGCCAAGTTCAAGCGCACTTAGCCTCTCGACCACACTTCCCACCAATAGTTTAAATACCAATCAAGGGGTGTGTGACTAGAAAATATTCAATACTTTACAAATATGTAAATTCTATCACATTTTTCCTAAAGCCCTCAAGGGTTATGACAACCACCGATGACTTAGGAAAGGCCATGCAGTAAAATGTAGAGGCTGGTGACATGAATTATCGATTAGTCCGTTATTTATTATGAAGAACGTCGTTTTCTGGTTGGTCGATGACTAGAGTTATAACCACAAGAAACAACGTTACAGCTAGTTTACGAAATTTTAAGCTGATATAAAAACAAAGTTCCGTCTGCAAGAAAAAGTTTCGCAAATTAATTTTTTCGTGAAGGTGTTTTAAAGGAATGTGGAGAAATATGAATTATTTTTTGTTATGTAGTTCACGATATCCATTCAATACAATAGATGTTTTTTATATGTGAGGCTATGCCGGCATTAGGAGATAAGACTGCAAGTTTCTTCTTATTCAAGTGCTTTTTCTTCCCTAATACCATTAGAGCATGGAACGGGTTGCCTGTATCAGCCAGAAGAACCATGATTTAGCAGTGTTTAAATCTCTATTTAATATTCACGAATGACATGCGAAGGAAGTAATTATCCTCTGCTAAGTAGGAACGTCTGTCCTTTATAAGACTACTAAGAAGAATGTATAAGAACTAATCAATCTTCCTATAACTAATATATGGGCTTCGAAGTTAAGATTCTTTTAAAGGCTAGGTCTGTATTCAGTTAAACTCTTGATAGACTGCATAACAACCAATCCATTTTTTTTTTTCAAAATGATTTCGGTAATTTTAAAGATGATTAAACTCATGGAATCATGTATTGCTCTCAAAATCTTATAAGAAATCAAAGTGTGCTAGATAAAATAGAAAAAAATCGTTCCTTTATGCACTGTTCACTATTTCACAAGTCAATATTTCACTTCGATCTACCTTTAATATAGTAAGACATATTTCTACCATCATTGGACGTTTAGATATATATATTGATTACTCCTATTACTAGAGCGTTACTACGACTTAGAGCGTGGAGAGAAAGAGTAGAATGAAAAGAGATGGACGCCCGTCCATTACTGCCCAGAATTACCTGGATCAAACAGGTGTACACGTTTCAGTGGCGACACCAAAAGGGGAAAAGCCGCTATTAGGTTTTTGTGGTCTGTCTGTCCGTCCATCCATCTGTCACGTTTAAATCTCAAAAACTAGAAAATCTATTGAAAATCCTATTTTATTATATTTTGCAGCTTGAAATGTTTTTGCGCAAAGGGTACTTTTTATTTTCTGAAAGTTTTGTTTACAAATTTAAATTTTGATACCTTTTCTTTATACGCCATTTTTGAAAGTATTTAAATATTTTTCAATTTTGTCCTGTTATGTACCTAATGGATAGAGTAGCATTGTATTTTAGATTAAATAGCAATGTCAATGGACTCCTTAGAAATGCTAATTGAAATGGAATAAAATAATAAATAAAGTCCTTATGAATAATTCCTCCATCTTACAGCGTCAGTCATACGACATTGCAGTGATTACAGATTGACAGTAGAATAAAGAAGTTTAGCTGAGCTGTTACATGTTTTTCCCCACTGGCAACTTTGCACTGAATGGTCAACTTGATTACATACACAACCTTCATCTCTCCTCCCTGTCTGTTAAAGACTTCAGCATGGGGAAAAAAAGGGAACTAAATGAGTGCAAAGAAAGTCTCAGGGAACTTAATGAATGTAGAAAGTCTCAGGGAACTTAATGAATGTAAAAAGTCTCAGGGAACTTAATGAATGTAGAAAGTCTCAGGGAACTTAATGAATGTAGAAAGTCTCAGGGAACTTAATGAGTGAAGTAAGTCCCATGGAACTTAATGAGTAAAGTAAGTCTCAGGAAACGTCATAAAGTAGAAAATGAAAGAGTTTCTCGTGATTTGTTTGTAAGCTCATTGACTCCATCGTTAGATGTCTCATCAGGCCGTAGTGAAGGGATATAGAAATGAACAAATTGACAAGGTCGACTTTCTTTATAAGTCTTATACTACACTCGGATTACACAAACAAAAGCCCTCGATCAATCTACTTCAAATATTAGATAATTAGTGATAAGAAAATCTTAGGCTATGGGCGTTTTAAAAATATTTAGTAACTAAATTTCTTTAGTAACTTTTTGTAATTCTCTCTCTCTCTCTCTCTCTCTCTCTCATTTGCCTTTCAATGGATATTCTGCAATTAAACTATCTTAATTGGAAAGGTGAAGCTGCTAGTGAGCTCTGCAGACTGCTTTTAAGAAATAATTGAAAACGTCTTCCCAAACCCATTGGTCATTCTGGGAACGTGACTTAGTTTCACGTGACTTAGTTTCACGTGACTTAGTTTCACGTGACTTAGTTTCACGTGACTTAGTTTCATGTGACTTAGTTTCACGTGAGTTATTTCTTGTGATGCTACAGAAACAATAGCTAGCTTTGGTTGGTCCCCAAAGTATTGGGCGATTGGTTTGGTTGTGAAAGAGCTGACGAGATTCTGATGTAACCACAAGGTGATCTGTCGTTCTTCTAGTGGGAACTGATGTAACCACAAGGTGATCTGTCGTACTTCTAGTGGGAACTGATGTAACCACAAGGTGATCTGTCGTTCTTCTAGTGGGAACTGATGTAACCACAAGGTGCTCTGTCGTACTTCTAGTGGGAACTGATGTAACCACAAGGTGATCTGTCGTTCTTCTAGTGGGAACTGATGTAACCACAAGGTGATCTGTCGTACTTCTAGTGGGAACTGATGTAACCACAAGGTGATCTGTCGTACTTCTAGTGGGAACTACGGTGTGTGGACGTTGAAAGAGAACACGATTTGATAGCAGTGAGATTAGAGAGTTATTATAAAGAGTTAGTGGAGACTCGCATCACTTACCATGTTATTAGTATTTCAGTGTAATATATTTTTATGAAGGAGTATTTCCTATTAAACATGGTTTATATTATCTGTCATTAATCATGTGGTGAATCCAGATATTGTCTATAATAAACGTATCATTATTTGTGTCTGCTATATCAAGAGTTATCTTCTCAATTATGAGCGGTGGCTGAATGTCTATATTACAAATATTCATCCTGATAATGCCTGTACTATAACTTTATAACTATAACTGTCATCAATGACCATCCAAAATAACGCGGTGACATAAATACAAGTTATACTCAGTTTTGTGTAAAGAAGTTTGTTCAAATTATTTCGACATACGAATATAAAACGCCTACACTGGTTTAGTCGTACTGGCTGAAGCTACAAACCAACGGCTGAGTAATCAACAATTAGCGTCGTTTAAAATAATGTTTTCAACGTCTTGCTGCACTTATAGTTGTCTGGAATCCATTAAAAGTTCTCTACCACGATTCTATTGTCGAATCATTTTGTTATTTGGCATTGTTTCAATGTATGCAAAAAAAATACAACAAAACCTCAGTTTAAAAGCTGTATAAATATTGACAAAAAACTACATTAAGTGTATCCTAGCCTTTTAATTAAATGTGTATTTTCTTACTTGATAGATTACTTTCAAAAGTTTTATGTTTTGAATTTCTTGTGTGTAATGTATTTATTAGTCATTTATTGTTTACGTTTTGCCCTATAATATATCGATGTGTTTCTCTGGGACGTTCATTAAATGTAACCCTAACCAATACAGTTTCTTCTCCTTTTATAAACAGCACATGACGGTGAAATCTTGAAATTTAAGTGCAGAAATAGGGAAACGTTTTTCTAAAAATGCTTTTTTTTGTGTGTACATTTTAAATTTATGTTTAAAAGTATTTTGTCAAATGGTAAGTAATGCTTTTTACTGCCTAGCGTCAAGCAGAATATGGTTATTTGTAAGTCCTGCAAGCGTATGCCCATAATGGAGCAAAAGCACTTTTGATGGAAGCTTTCGAGCCTTAGATGCTTCCTATAGAGCACCCAGGTCTCAGAGCCATGCCAAGGTGTGGGGATTTACAGGTAATGTTTTTTTCTTGGAAGTCGAAGAGACCTATTCCGACATATATAACAAGAAAAAAAAAAGTTATTTATATAAGACAGACGAAGTACAAACGGTCGCTAATTGTAGCTTAGAGAGGAGATCTAATACAAAGTGTAAACATCTGCGAACAGCATTAAACATCCATGTGTCAACAGAACTAAGAACATTGTGTTCTCACATAAGCCGTGGTAACGAGAGATTTGTCGAGATTTCAACTCTCTCAACCACTCCTTGAGAACACACGACACCCACGTGATCTAACAGGCCACGTGACCTTGCCCAGCCTTATCGTCTTAGATTTCACGTGAAAAGATCTTCACTAAACTATTTGTCAACCACTATGCTGGAATGGTGCCCTACGATTGGAATATTGTAGTCCGTGTTTGAGTTTTTGACTTACATTATTATACAACTTACTGGAGAAACTCTTAAACGGGCAACTACAGAGTCAAAGGGTTTTATTTGTTATTGTTATTATTACTGCGATCAACATTTATTGTTTTATGTCACCGGCGTGGTTTTCAGACACCATAATGTCACTGGGGTTGTTTTGGATGTAGGCGTGGTGACATTGGGTTCATATTATAAACTTCTATTGTAGGCGTTGTCAGGATGAATACTTCATACGTTCATACATCTCTCGTAAATGAGGAAATAACTTCTTATGTAACAGACACTAATATTAAGTTGTGAATAACACAACATTAAAATGGGGTATCTATTCTGTGGCACCAACTTTGAGGTGGTAACATTTTACCTGTGGTCTCTATTGTTCGTTTTATTAGGTGAATTCTCTTTAGTTCTAGCCTTAGCAACGTGATACACTCACCTTGACCGTGATACACGCACCTTGACCGTGATACACTCACCTTGAACGTGATACACTCACCTTGACCGTGATACACTCACCTTGAACGTGATACACTCACCTTGAACGTGATACACTCACCTTGACCGCCATTTGCCCTTTACAATCTATTGTACCGTTACAAAAATTTTTGGATCTGGTTATGTTCATACTTGAAAGAAATTTAATCATACTGGGGAGCTACAAATATATATTTCGAAATACTTTTATATTACATATACCTCAAGGCATTGTCTACCGAACAGTGTTTTACCACTAGGACTTTGTTAGCTCATCAAGTTCTTTACCAAATGAATTTCAGTTTATTTATATGTCTCAATTGTTAGACTTGTATGAAGCAAATTCTATTTTTGAAAAAAAAAAAAAAGAATTTTAAACGTGGAAGCCACAAAACGACGCACAGATTGATGTGACCTATTTGAAATTCGGAATTTTTAGGACGCCCTTGAGTCCACCCAACTCAAATGGGTACCTGGCTCCATTAGTCGTTGTGCTGGCCACATGATTCCCTGGTTAACCGTCAGCCATAGAAACAGATGAGCTTTACATTATTCTGTCCTATAGATCGCAAATTCTGAACTTTGTATTCATCCCATATCATGAGTTTTGTTTCTTATTTGTTCGTCTCCCATGCTTCAAACTTTGTTTCATTTCAGAGCTTTGGCCAGTGAGTCTCTGACCTAGAGATCCACCAGCGCTATAAAGCTTATGTCATTAGGCTTCATGCTTCATAAGCTGATGGTGTGATGGACTTTTTAAAGCTAGCCGTTAATGGCATGACCGGACACCAAAACTGACCAGAATATCACTAACTTTTACACTCCCAAAGACCTCTGGGAAATCTCTCACTGTTTGGAGAGAAAGGGAGGGGACGAGAAACGTAATTACAAGTAATGAAAATGTTTTAACTACAAATAGACGGAGAGGAAAATAAGGGGAGGGAAGGGAGTGAATGGCCGATGGGATAGCACAGGAAGTAAACTAATTGAGTTATGGAGCCACGAATTAGAATAAACACGTGGGCAGGGTCATTACGTCATTGGGGAACTGTATTTTTGTTTAACGCTCTAAAAAAATGTCTTGGTCAAATTTGATCTAAATATATTGTAGCCATCAGGCTCGGACTTTAGAATAATGAAGCCCTGTGCAAATCGGCAAAGGAGGCCTCCATTATACGAATTGATTCGATGTTATGCAGTGTGTGTTGCTATGGCGAAGGTGAGAAGAAGTTGGTGGCTATGTGGTGTGAATGATGCAAGATGAGCGGTATTGTCGTAAGCTGTCTTGGGTTGGCCAGACGACTCCTGAATGCCCGAGTGACAAGACGTAGTGAGTTAGATACAAAACACTATTTTACATTATTACATTTATTTCATGTCCTCTCAAGTGACATTTGTCTAGATTGTAATACAATGTCTATTTCATTTCGTTCACTAAGACGTTAAACACGTTATTTAAGCCGAGAGCGGTGGGGAGTTGTCTACCAGCAGTTTGTGCTACAAGTCAACAACCGTCAACAGCCGGTCCCGTTAGAATTCCGTTCTTTGCATCTAATGGACATATCAAAGCATGGGTAAGAAATTCCAACATTCTGAGCTACAGCATTATTATACTATGATCATGTTTAGTCAACCAATATACAAGCATGTTCAAATTTGACTTTTAACTTCTAAAGTGTAAAATGTCAAATATGTTTCATTTCAGTGTTATTTCACTTTGTAGTTACAAACTCCGACACAGTACTTGGTGTTTAGCCAGAGTGCTTTGTGTTCAAGTCCAGAGTGCTTTGTGTTCAAGTCCAGAGTGCTTTGTGTTCAAGTCCAGAGTGCTTTGTGTTCAAGTCCAGAGTGTTTTGTGTTCAAGTCCAGAGTGTTTTGTGTTCAAGTCCAGAGTGTTTTGTGTTCAAGTCCAGAGTGTTTTGTGTTCAAGTCCAGAATATTCTGAAATTCAGAACGGAAAATGCCATCTTTGTTTAATTCTATTTGTTACTTTTAAAAACATGGAGTTTGTAGAAATGGATGGATTATTACAGGATAGTGTGATTTAGAATTTAAGCTTAAAAAGTCTATTTCATGCAGCAGACACATAGTTTGATGAATAAGGATACCCCTCCGTATTGCAAATAACGCCACAAGAGGTTTTTGAGTCAACCAATCATTTATTATACTGGGATAGGTCTTTTTTGACTGATAATATTCTAAGATAATAGATCTGAGTGTACGTGATGTATTCTAAGATAATATTTTTTTCATCACAAGCAAGTGAAATAGTAAATGATTATGTATTGTCTAACATCTAGGCCTATACTGTACGTATATAGATCACAAATAATGTACAAATAAGTCTATATATGTGACTAATTCTCTAGCTTCTTTTTTTTTTGGAGTTAGTGAGAGAAGTCTGAATAAAATTACTTGAAGGGGAGTGCGCTATTCAGGAACAAGTGTCCGCTCAGTCACCCAATAAAAAAATCTCTCAAATGCCAGCATCTCGGATATGCTATGCAAGTGTGTCTCTGTGTGTGTCTGTGTGTGTGTCTGTGTGTGTGTCTGTGTGGATGTGTGTGTGTGTGTGGACTGTGGACAATGCCAGAAGACAAAACCACTTAATCACAGGATAGCAGCAGAGATAAGAGCCACCACCCACATCCCGTTGTTTGGTTTTCAAAAGAGTTCATGCCCCTGGCACTTACGTCACTAACAGATCGTCTGCGTCACTAGTGCTGTCGTGATGTCACTAGTGGCATATCAAGTTCTGGCTCAACTAACAAAGACTTTCGTTTTGGATGTGAAGTACGAGACTGAATGGTGGAGCTCGGTCCAGCTAGGAGGTGAACTTCTGCTTCGTCTGGTCAGAGCAGTGGAATTAGTGCTTTATCAAATTAGTTGCAATGTTGAGATTCAAGTATAATTCAAGGTTGTTCTTTAATTTTGGTTGGTCGGCGTAGCTTTCCTATTGCAGTTTAAATTAGATTTTGTTTAAGGCCTATGATAGTAATATTTTTTAATCTAGTTTTGTGATTTAAAAAAAAACATCCTCTGGATCAAGATTTGAACATTTGACCAACTCACAAAGGAGATTCAAGACACTGATCACAAAGTCAGACACAGGAACTCTTTTGTAGCCTTAGCAATGAAATCATTGAATCCAACTTTCTGATGTCAACTTGAAGAGAAACTGTGATACTAATGAGTTAGGGTTACGTTCATTTTAAGGTCAGTATTGGATTGGGTGTTTAGGTTTAGCATAAGGGCAAGAAGTGGAGTAATCTTTATGTCTGAACGTGTTATTATTTAGATTAAAGACAAACAACACATTTCTAGACTTACTCAGTTTGTTATCTATTTGTCTGCTCCCCCCTCCCCCCAAAAAAAACCGTTCATATTTACTAGACCATCGTTAGATCACTAGACCATCGTTGAACCACTAGACCAAAAAAGAGACAAGAAAAGTTGTGTAATCGCTTGACTCTACCAATAACTTTATTTTTATTTCTTTTTGTTTAATGAAACATTTTTACATGATGTATATAGGACTGAAAGAAAACGTGTTCACGTGGCTTGCCTTTCATTGAAATGTTTTTAAATACCTAGCAACGAAAGCTCAGTACAATAGAATGCATAGGACATGGGCTAAACAAATCTTAATGACTTGAAGAAATGAGTCGAGAGACGGCGATGAACGTAAATAAAGAGGTGGTAAATGCGTCAGCAAAGAGGGTGTTTGTGAGTATTGTTACGTATTCCTGAATCTTCTGGCTAAATGTATTAGTAGGCACACAAATAAAAACACTGCAAAGAACTTGACGACTAAACTTTCAGTTTCATATAACTTTATTGACTATTAACTCTAATAATTCGTTACTGTAACATCTAGCGTAGAAAACTGTACAATATCTGTCAGTTTGCAGTTAGGTATACTTCGTTGCAATTCATCTCTTCACTTCATTGCAATTCATCTCTTCTCAACTTGCATCGAGCCATATTCCACAGAACAGACCAACGACACACTTCCCAGTGTCGCACCAGGTCTCCCAAAACTGAACCAAGTCGTACTCAAGTCTATCGAATCAGAGCCGCACACGTCTTACATCGACTGTATCGACTGTAACGGCTCAAGTCCACTGTAGTTCGCTGTATAGACTTTAACGACAGTAGTCCACTCCAGTTAACTCTACCCTAGTTAACTTGCATCGAGTCGTACACATTTCTCTTCCACTAGAGCCGCACACGTCTTACATAGTCTGTATCGACTGTAACGGCTCACTCACGACTGACTTTCACATTAACTCTCTGGCTTATATAGAGTCCCTAATCGCTCCTCCAAAGTTGCACAAACACTGCTAGTATCGTCTGGAACAACACGTGAGGAAACGTCACAACCTGTCTTTGTTTTTCCATGTAGATTCCAGAGAACACCTGTTGCAGTGTCATCAAGCCGAGGTCACTGGACATTGCTAGTACCTTCTGGAATAACACGTAAGGACACGTCACATTCTGTCTTTTTTGATACATGTACATTCCAGAGAACACCCGCTGCTGTGTTATCTCGCCGGGGTCATACGTTGACCTCTACCTATCACTGTTTATTTGTAACAGTATTAAGGAAGGTTTTGAAATATTTGAGGGTGTTTGTGAGTACTTAGGAAGAGGTTTGAAATATTAGAGGGTGTTTGTGAGTACTAAGAAAGAGGTTTGATATATTAGAGGGTGTTTGTGAGTACTAAGAAAAAGGTTTGAAATATTAGAGGGTGTTTGTGAGTATTAAGGAAGAGGTTTGAAATATTAGAGGGTGTTTGTGAGTACTAAGGAAGAGGTTTGAAATATTAGAGGGTGTTTGTGAGTACTAAGGAAGAGGTTTTGAAATATTAGAGGGTGTTTTGATGAATAGAGGATGACTTAGGAAACTTGTGACTAACAGGATTTCTTTCCCACTACTGACGTTTCCTTTTCCTCCCAGTCTACCAATCAATAGAAGCTATGAGTATACAATCTGGGCATTCCAGTGTGAGAGTGTGTTACGGTGAGTGGGCAAAAGAGTGCAAGAGAGAGAGAAGAGAGACATGAGAGAGAAAGAGAGAGGGCAGAAAGAGAGAGGGCAGTAAGAGAGAGAAAGACAGACACAGAGAACACAGACAGCCTGTAGAACATGAAAAGAATGTGAAGTTTCACTAACGGATTGAATCCAATAAATTAAGCTGCTAATAAGTTTAAAACGTATGGGGTCAATATGTTTGCCTTCGTGAGCCTGAGAAACTGAAAATATAGCGTCGCCGAATGGATACATGAGTTTTAAGCCTAGTAAACAGCTGGTTCTTGAGAGAGAAGTGATTTCTTTGTTTACATATTGCATCAGGCGATTCTAATATCTTGTTTTCATTTTAATTAAGGGAGCCACTTCGTCTGTGAAAGAGTGTCCTGAGCCAAAATATTATGAAGTTAAATGTGTTGATTTTAAGAGTTAAAAATTGAAGTATTATTAATTCTAGAGACAGTGTTTTGGTGATAATCACTCAACGGTGACGAGCTGAGGACAGCATTTCAGAGCAATCTTACTGACAATTTTAACCATAAAGCTTACAACCAGAAAATAATAAAAAGTCTTTTCTAAAAACAACAAATCGTATCTAAAGGGTAAGAACTTCATCATTAAAACTATATCTACCAATAATGTACAAGTAATTTCCCTTATTCGATATCAAACAAAGTGATTAATTACCAATAATTAATTTACTAATTAAGTATTTTTGTTTATTGATTCATGTTTTGTTAAGTACAATAAATAATTGTTTAAAGTATCATCTTGATCGGAGAATACCTGAGGGAGAAATTGCGTTAACAATTATTGAAGGGGACTAAGCCCAACACATTTAGCCATATCTATGAAAACTGACGTATTAGTTCCCTTTGTTGCTATTAAACAAAATAATAAATTACCAGTAATTAATTGTCAAATTGGATACTTTTGAAATGCTTGGCCTCAATAATAATTAAAGACAGTGACTTTCAAAACCCCAAGGTCAAGCGTGTGAGATGTAAGTAAACGTGGATGCTGATACTTTGACGTGTCTACAGCAGGAAACAAAGGACAACCAAATGAGCACATGATCTATGAACAATTTCTGGACACAGTTTGACATTTCTTCTTGTGAGGCCATCAAATCGGCTTTGTTTGTTATGTATGTTTTTGACAATGTAAAAACTGTTTTGAAGTCGTTTATTTTAAACAATTACAAACAAAATAATTTATATATTTCATAAATCCTGACCATTTCGTATGAAAACTTGTATGACAATAATATGAGCGCTGTTTGGAAGATATCCATAATATCACTAAACACGTATCAATAACATATTGACATTCAAATGACATGTAGACCACACACCAAGTGGCTATAATCAGATTTAAACGATTCTATACCTTCCGTCTCCTTCGAAGCTGTACGATATGACAAGTAACTCAATTTGAGAACAAAAAAAAATAAGGAAGAAAGACGTCATGAGCAGATAACTCCATATCTTAGAGTTGCTTCTCTTGTTTGAAAAAAAAAAGGACAAGCTTTTTCGGTTGAGTGGGAAATCAGCGATTTGCTGCTATCTAAACAAGAGTGAGAACATGAGTACGCAAACCTACACGCACACATACATACACACACACACACTGACATATGAACTCACACTGCGACACACACATACACACACACCCGCACAGAGAAAATCAAATCATCTTAACATATCGACAAGACTATATTTATCCCTTCAAATTGTGACGAGGATTGAACGAGGGTCGTCCCCAAGACGTTCCAGTGTATCAGGGCGGAGTGTATTGACGTCCTGCAGCGTTCATTAAGCTAGAGCTCCAGTGTTCCCTGTGACAGCAGAGCCATCGAACTTGAACATGTGTGCTTATGTTAGAGTGTATGTACGCAATGTGTATGTGTGTTTGTGTGTAGTAGGTGTGTCTTCATTTGAGTTCAGTGTAAGAATCTATGACAGCACAGTGACAGGTAATTGTCACACCGGAGTCATTTTTTTCTTTACTCTCTATAGACACACAATTATACTAATTATGTTTCTATATTTAGCAGACTTAGGAGACACAATTTCAAATATAGTGCATATTCAGAAGATTTAAACTAGTAAAGTCAAACCTAGTGCACATTTGGAAGACTAGATCTAACTCTAACAAGCAAAATCTAGTTACATTAAGTAGACAAAGACCTAAAGCATAAATAAAGTAAAATGACATGTACATTTAGAAGACCTAAACTAAAAGAGTCAAATATAATGAAAGACGTTCCAAAAGCATAAATTGCTCTCCCTACTAACTAAAGGGACCGCAAAGGATTTTTTTTCTTCTATTGGGCGTCAGTAGTAAAAGTTTTAGACTCGCTTAGGTACACAATAGGGACCATCAGGTCGCCACCAAATCTAGTGTACATTTAAAAGAATTACTGTTACCGAGTCAAATCTAGCGTTTTTTAACAGGTCACTCATGGGCGTAGCCAGGGGGGGGTTTTGAGGTTCAACCCCCCCCCCCCCGAAATGAAATCCCCCCCCCCCCCCCCCCCCGGAATATAGTAACTGATTCTTGCTTTCATTTTGTTTATTTTAGGTGAGATTTTAAAACTAAATCATCACTTACCACAGCACAGCCGAGGGGGTTTTGAGTTAAAAACCCTCTACCAGGGGATTTTAAGTTTAAAACCGCCTAAGAGGGTTTTGAGTTTTAAACTCCCTACCAGAGGTTTTTGCAGTTAAATCCCCCTCTTCTATAAAACAAAACCAAAAAAATGCAAACAACAATCCCCTAATTCCAACAGCACAGTTAAGGAAGATTTTGATTTTAAAACCCCCTCCAAAATTTACGATAAACCCCCTCTTCAATATAAAAAAAATCAAATTACACACTCAAAATTCTATGAGCGTAGCCAAAGGGGTTTTGAGTTTTAACCTCCCCCCCTCCAGTTGGGGTTTGAAGCTAAAAAGTACCTCTTCAATATAAAAAAAAAGCAAATTACACACTGTAAAATCTATGAGCGTAGCCAAAGGGGTTTTGAGTTTAAATCCCCCTCCTCCAGATGGCTTTTTCTTTAAAGTTTAAAACCCCTCCAGATGGTTTTGAGTTTAAAATTCCCCCTACAGAGCGTTTAGAGTTGAAAACCTCTCTCTTCAATATTATTTTAAAGCAAATTACAGTCACCAAATTCTATGATCGTAGCTAAATGGGGTTTTGAATTAAAAAAAACAATAAAAAAAACTCCAGAGATTTTTTAGTTTAAAACCAACCTCTCAACAGATGATTTGACGAAAAAACTTTCCTTTTCGATATAAAATCTAAAGCGCAACACAGGCATGTAATTCCAAGAGCGTAATCGAGAAAGGTCACAAATTTCTACCAGTGGCTTGGGCTCCATTAATAAAGTGTGAATAGTCTTCTGCCGAAATTGAAAAACACTAAATGTGGACAAAGATGGCTAAGACAGATTTTAGGAGTCAGTTATAGAGATCGGGTCTAAGTCAAAGAAATCATATGCCGAACTAGGAGTCGAATCCTTAGTACGGTTGTGACAGAGCGTCGCATGAGGTTTTGCAGGACATGTTCTCCGACAAAATGAATTACGCAAAATAAGAGTTGCGGAAACAGCTTGCCGGAAAATGCGCCGAACGGCGCGAGAGGGTCTAAGTCAGTAAGAATAGCATATTAGGTTTTTGAAATAAAACTTTTTAATAGCAAGATAATGCACTGTAGATACCTCAAAATATGCATTTTGTTGGCTTTCAATACCAGAAATAGTGCTCCGAGGAGGGGCTTCGCCCCACGCAGGGGGAGCGCTGCGAGCTCCCCCAGACCCCCTTGATTTCAAGGGCGGGGAGTCCACAATAAACAATAAACGTCTTCCTAAAGGGTCAGAATGTAATAAAGATTAATTATGTACGCACACACACACACACATATATATATATATATATATATATATAATTTTTTTCCGCCGGAAAGGGGGGGGGGGCGGAAGGGAATCACCCCCAACCCCCACCCCCGAAAAAAAATCCTGGCTACGCCCATGGGTCAACTCGCTGTATTAATCCTTTTTCTAATGTCTAATTTGTGGTGCGGTCTTTGTAATTGAGACTTAGGATCTTTCTAGTGAATATCTATTTACCTCTGTCTCGATCCTCTACAAAGAGGCGAAAGAAAAGTTTTATTCTCGTCTATCTCCCTCAGTGCCTTTCATCGAGTTCTCAAGATTGTCTTTGGAAAGTCTTCTTCTGTCTCCCGCCGTTTTCCATTGAGTTCTTCAGAGTGTTCAACTGGTACAGAGTGCAGTTGTTTGTATTTGAAAGACAATTTGATCCTTACCATATTATATTAACTTTGCAAAACTTCAACTGAATGTTTTTGTTTAGTCAAACAGAAGGATAGAACTAGAACTTGTTGGAAGGTTTCTTCCTTTGTTGCAGTTTCGTGTATAAAACATGTCAGACACCTAGTTTAGTTACACACTATAATAGACCGACAGTGAACGCACATTTTATAGTGACGACATAGACGTTGGGGTTAGAGATTACTGTAGACTTTTAGAACAGTTACTGCTAATCTCTCAAAGGGATAACATCTTTGTAGTGACTGACTCGACTTTGGCCCCATTCTGTTTTAAAGATTATTATATTTTCATCTGGAGTGAACTTAGTCATTGAGCCTTTAATCCTGTTTGTTACCTTTCATTCTTTATATGTTCATGTTCGAACTCGCATCTGAAATACACCTTACAAGGTACGCACACCTTACAAGGTATTCACGCCTTACAAGGTACGCACGCATCTTGAATTATCAAGGTATTTTGACATGCTTCATATACAACTTAGACACATGCATACGTTACAAACGTTACAACTCTGGAGATCCTCTAAAAATGTCCAGGTTTCAATTTGTACTTTGAAAACTTGAACTTATGGTGAACATAGAATTACAATTTGTTAACATTATAGCTCTCTCCCTCTCTCTCCTTTTGACACAGCTTTACATGTTCTGTGTTGTAGACTGCTGATGACGTAACTTCTGGGTTTGCCGTCACTGAAATCATCGATCACGACAAAGAGGCTGACACCAGTTAGGTATGTTCACATCCTACATTAGTGTGAGTAGGTACATTGACTTGGTTTTATAGCTTAAACTATGGATTGGAAGTACGGGGGTGGGGGGGGGGCGCATCACGAGAATGCAATTTGAGTCAATTTAAAAATGAAAGAATCACAAGGTTTGTAGTGGGAGTTCCGAAGTGAAAGAAATCTAAGATGAGGTAGATATAAGATGGGAAGTGAAAGAAATGAGGAGCATGGATGTAATTTGGGGCTGAGAGGGAGAGAAAGAGAGGGAGAGAAAGAGGGAGGGAGGGAGAGAGGAGGAGAGAGAAAGATGGAGGGAGAGAGAGAGAGGAGGAGAGAGAGAGAGAAGGAGAGAGAGAGAAGGGAGAGAAAGATGGAGGGAGAGAGAGAGAGGAGAGAGAGATGGAGGGAGAGAGAGATGGAGGGAGAGAGAGAGATGGAGGGAGAGAGAGATGGAGGGAGAGAGAGATGGAGGGAGAGATGGAGAGAGAGAGGGAGGGAGAGAGAGAGGGGAGAGAGAGATGGAGGGAGAGAGAGTTGGAGGGAGAGAGAGATGGAGGGAGAGATGGAGGGAGAGAGAGAGGGGAGGGAGAGAGAGATGGAGGGAGAGAGAGATGGAGGGAGAGAGATGGAGGGAGAGAGAGATGGAGGGAGAGAGAGATGGAGGGAGAGATGGAGGGAGAGAGAGAGAGGGGAGAGAGATGGAGGGAGAGATGGAGGGAGAGAGAGATGGAGGGAGAGAGAGATGGAGGGAGAGAGAGATGGAGGGAGAGATGGAGGGAGAGAGAGAGGGGAGAGAGAGATGGAGGGAGAGAGAGATGGAGGAAGAGATGGAGGGAGAGAGAGATGGAGGGAGAGAGAAATGGAGGGAGAGAGAGAGATGGAGGGAGAGAGAGATGGAGGGAGAGAGAGAGATGGATGGAGAGATGGAGAGAGAGAGAGAGATGGAGGGAGAGAGAGAGGGGAGAGAGAGATGGAGGGAGAGAGATAAAGGGAGAGAGAGAGATGGAGGGAGAGAGAGAGATGGAGGGAGAGAGAGAGATGGAGGGAGAGATGGAGAGAGAGAGAGAGATGGAGGGAGAGATGGAGAGAGAGAGGGAGGGAGAGAGAGGGGAGAGAGAAATGGAGGGAGAGAGAGGGGGAGAGAGAGATGGAGGGAGGGAGAGAGAGATGGAGGGAGAGAGAGAGATGGAGGGAGAGATGGAGAGAGAGAGGGAGGGAGAGGGAGGGGGGAGAGAGAGATGGAGGTAGAGAAAGAGGGGAGCGAGAGATGGAGGGAGAGAGAGATTAAGGGAGAGAGAGAGATGGAGGGAAAGATGGAGAGAGAGAGGGAGGGAGGGAGAGAGAAGAGAGAGAGATGGAGGGAATAGAGAGGGGAGAGAGAGATGGAGGGAGAAAGAGATGGAGAGAGAGAGATGGAGAGAGAGAGGGAGGGAGAGAGAAAGGAGGAGAGAGAAAGAGGGGAGAGAGAGATGGAGGAAGAAATAGAGGGGGGAGAGAGATGGAGGGAGAGATAGAGGGGGGAGTCAGATGGAGGGAGAGAGAGATGGGGGAGAGAGAGGGAGGGAGAGAGAGATGGAGGGAGAGAGAGGGGGAGAGAGGTAGCGAGACAGAGAGGGAGTGAGAGAGAAGGAGGGAGAGAGGGAGGGAGGGAGAGAGAGATGGAGGGAGAGAGAGATGGAGGGAGAGAGAGATGGAGGGAGAGATGGAGGGAGAGAGAGAGGGGAGGGAGAGATGGAGGGAGAGAGAGATGGAGGGAGAGAGAGATGGAGGGAGAGAGAAATGGAGGGAGAGAGAGATGGAGGGAGAGAGAGGGGAGAGAGAGATGGAGGGAGAGAGAGATGGAGGGAGAGAGATGGAGGGAGAGAGATGGAGGGAGAGAGATGGAGGGAGAGAGAGATGGAGGGAGAGAGAAATAAAGGTAGAGAGAGAGATGGAGGGAGAGATGGAGGGAGAGAGAGAGGGGAGAGAGAGATGGAGGGAGAGAGAGATGGAGGGAGAGAGAGATGGAGGGAGAGAGATGGAGGGAGAGAGAGAGATGGAGGGAGAGAGAGAGATGGAGGGAGAGAGAGAGATGGATGGAGAGATGGAGAGAGAGAGAGATGGAGGGAGAGATGGAGAGAGAGAGGGAGGGAGAGAGAGAGGGGAGAGTGAGATGGAGGGAGAGAGAGTTGGGAGAGAGAGATGGAGGAAGGGAGAGAGAGATGGAGGAAGGGAGAGAGAGATGGAGGGAGAGAGAGAGAGATGGAGGGAGAGAGAGAGAGATGGAGGGAGGGAGAGAGAGATGGAGGGAGAGAGAGATGGAGGGAGAGAGAGATTGAGGGAGAGAGAGAGATGGAGGGAAAGATGGAGAGAGAGAGGGAGGGAGAGAGAGAGAAGAGAGAGAGATGGAGGGAATAGAGAGGGGAGAGAGAGATGGAGGGAGAAAGAGATGGAGAGAGAGAGAGAGGGAGAGAGAGAGGGAGGGAGAGAGAGAGGAGGAGAGAGAAAGAGGGGAGAGAGAGATGGAGGAAGAAATAGAGGGGGGAGAGAGATGGAGGGAGAGATAGAGGGGGGAGTCAGATGGAGGGAGAGAGAGATGGGGGAGAGAGGTAGCGAGAGAGAGAGGGAGTGAGAGAGAGGGAGGGAGAGAGAAGGAGGGAGAGAGGGAGGGAGGGAGAGAGAGAGAGGGAGAGAGGGATGGAGGGAGAGAGGGAGGGAGGGAGAGAGGGAGGGGAGAGAGATTGTGGGAGAGAAAGAGGGGGGAGAGAGAGGGAGAGAGGGGGGAGAGGGGGAGGGAGAGAGAGATGGAGGGAGAGAGGGAGGGAGGGAGAGAGGGAGGGGAGAGAGATTGTGGGAGAGAAAGAGGGGGAGAGAGAGGGAGAGAGGGGGGAGAGAGGGAGAGAGAGGGAGAGAGAGGGAGAGAGAGAGGGAGAGGGAGGGAGAGAGAATACTAAATGTTTGATATGAAAGAGACAGAGTTTTTTTAGAACTTAAGAAATTAAGAATGGAAGAAAAGAATTGTTTCAAAGTGTGGAATAGAGAAAAAAAAAGAGACAGATTGATGGCTTCCTTGAGTAGACTGTCACAACCAAATTGTCTTCCTAGTCAGGTTTCGAACTTGGCAGCTAGTGACTAGAAATTATCATTTTGTTTTCAACAACAGTGTAGACGTCACATACGTCTCACCGGAACATAAGTCATTCAATGTTTTGAGGTGACTGTTGAAACCACTTGAAAATATAGAATGTGTAGAGGTATACATCCAATATGCATACAATATAGGCCTACAATATGCATACAATAAAACGAATATAGACAAGCGAAATAACTATCAAAAGTTCACTTTATAGTGCAGATCTTTATAGCAGTCAATGCTATAGCACAGGTCTGTGAGTAGATTTGTTAATAAATAAATGCAAAATGAACAACGGATTCTCATTTTCTGAATAAAATGGTGAATTATGAAATGTCCATGAAGATGTCTCGTATTATATAGTACACATTATATAGTACACATTATATAGTACACATTATATAGTACACATTATATAGTACACATTATATAGTACACATTATATAGTACACATTATATAGTACACATTATATAGTACACATTATATAGTACACATTATATAGTACACATTATATAGTACACATTATATAGTACACATTATATAGTACACATTATATAGTACACATTATATAGTACACATTATATAGTACACATTATATAGTACACGCGAATAGGACAACTCGTCTCTTGACGTCAAAGAATAGTAAAACAATTGCTACAAGCGTTTTATAATAGATGGCAATCCCCATTAATACGATATATGCTCATCAACACACACACACACACACTCATGAAAGACACGACAATAAACTCATGACATGCACAAACAGGACACCTACATGATAAATTCACATGACACGCAATGACACATTTGAAACCTACACATGAAAGACATACACGACACACAATTGACACACATGGCATACATAAATGACACTCATTCACATGACAGTCAGACGAAAAGACTGTTTTTACAGTTGTCCACCTCATGTAAATACTGACCATTACTAGATTTATCTTTTACTACATTGATTTGTAAATAGATATTTTTTCTAGATTTATAGATAGCAAGCCTAATGGTGTATCCGGTGTGCAGAGAAGGGAATTATTGGTTAGCAAAGGGATTTAATTTAATAATTTTCTCGCACTTTTTGTGTTTGAGGTATAAGATGTACACACTACTACAGTAGTATTGTTAATTTTTAGCTGTGTAGAATCAAATGCAGAATCCAATGTTTTAGCTCTTTTAAGTGTACCACAAAGTAAGTCATGTCTAGCGGGCTCCGTAAGGGGAAAAGGCGCCGTTAGTTTTAAGTAATTTGTCAGTCCGTATGTCTGTCTATCATTTTAGAGATAAAACAAAAAAAAATAGTAGAGCTGTTGAAAATGTGATTTCACTTAATGTGCAACGGCTATTTTTTAAATTGTTTTTACTGGATACACACAGTTTTGTCCATTTTCAAAATGTTACGAAAAATATATTTGTATTTCTTCTTTGTGCTTCTACTAATGAATCAGCAACTAAACAAACTGACACAAAACATTTTACTATACTCAAATTAAGCTAAGAACGCACATTGTACGTAGTAACTTCACCTAGTTTTAAGCGGGATTAATAGATTTGTAGTGGAAGAGCTTCTCACAAAGGCGCGGGACACACATTTGAGACCAAAAGAAAAGCCCTTATTGAAGACATGCGCGGAAGGATAAAAAGAAAACTTGAAAGAAAAAAGGACCGCGGGAGGACAACGGCTTTGTCTGCATGAGATGCGGAAACATATGCAGGACGCAATTGGTTCGCGTAGTCATGTGAAACACTGCACTTATCATTAATATTCGAAATCGAAGAAATTGCCATTATTATAAGAGTCGTCCAAATGATCATTGAGATCTTTGACATAAAAGAAAGATTTCTTCCAGAGGTCAGGAATGAGGGATAGGCTTCTTTACCAAATCCTCCGTCCGAAGAGCCCCTTTCAACTAAACGATTATTTAATCACACCAGTAGAACACATTCTCCATAACTTCAATAGTGACATACATCTTTTTGTCTATTTGTTACTAGAGTTGAAAAGCACAACTTTGTCTTGCGCAGTGTAAGTGAGCGATAACAGACTTATGCTTTAAATAAGCATTTTGGAGTGGGAATTAGGAATGTGGTTATTGGTAGCTTTCTATTTTCATGTATTTGTAATTGACACGAACTTCCGTTGAATACATGTCTATTAGTTGACAGATCGTTGAGCTTGACAAAGAGAAAAAAAAAGGCATCCATGTTTTTCAAGCAGGCATAATCAAATGCAAGTCTACGTATTAATGGATGGGCGAGCATCAAGACTTCCCATTGAATGGAAAACAAAGCAAAGTAGGCTTAAAGAATGCTTGCACACATACACACACACATACACGCATTCACACACACACCAATCAGCTTTCGATACTGATGATCTATCATACGACATTAAAAAAACAATGCCAGAATATGAAAGTAGGTAAATCCTCTATTGATAAATACTCTACAGAAATAGATTCCCTTGGGGCGGGGTAGTCAGTGGTATGATCGAGCTGCACAGACAATTGACATCGCAGATTGCAGTGTCGGAGGCTGACAGGGTGGAGAGGGGCTTGTCACTTTCTTTTTTAAGCCTTTTAGTTTCGTTTGACTTTTTACAGCCCGCGGCCATTGAATGTTTCACACATAGCAGTGTCAGCACCTCTACGAGAGCCAGAGGAGGCCGGGGGAAATAGGCCCTGTATAAGGGAGGCTTCTACGCCTCATTCCAAATGTTCTTTTGTGCATTGTTCCATTTTTAAAAACATAAAGGCTACACAGTCGAATATAGGATGGTTTTAAACAGCTATACTAAGCCCATACTTACAACAATATTAAAGGCCCACTACGCCCATACCACAGCCATATTACGCCCAGTAAATATAAAATAAAAAATGCAATGAAGACCCTTTTAAAGCAGGTCAACCAACCAGCAAGTAATAAATCATAAAATAAATCTGTATTTAATTATCGTCGTTATGAAGTGTGTATGTGTATGATGTAACCATGAGGCTGAATAGATTCTGATGAAATCACGAGGGGATCTGTCGTAGTGTAAGTCAAAGTGAAAGTTGTAGACATAACCACCGAGAGACGTGTCACTTGTAGTTTTAAGGAGATTTTGTTTAGAGCTCATTTTCACTTTGTGCTTCTACATATTCATAAAATAAAAGTTGTAGAACTTGAACTAAGCTAGAGCAAACTTTTCTTGAAACAAACTTGAATAGAATATAAATCAACGATGAAGTATAAAAAGTGACATGCAAGTGCAATATAGGAAATACATAATTTTCATTGATCAAAGATGAAACTGTTGTGGCTAATAAAAATACATGTTCACATGTCAGATGAACGAAACAAATATATGGTCATTGAATGTATATATGTTTCACAATTGTATAGTCTTATGTTTCGTACTTTATATTCTATATGTTTCATACTTATATATTCTATATGTTATCTTTTGATAAATGAGCAGCTGTATGACGAGTTAATTAAGCCCGATTTATTGCCCTTTAATTTTTTATTTTTCTTATTACATGAATAAGTGTCTTTCTCCAATAAAACAATACATTTAGTAGTTTATGAGTATTAACTATAACAATATGCACTACTGGTGTCCTACACAGTACTAGATGAACGTAATGGAGCTGCTGAAGGGACACAAACTCTGCACGTTTTCCAACTCAATATTTCCTGTTACAATAAATGGAAGGTGGGATATGTTAAAGTAAATAATTTGTATGCTTAAAGTAAAATGTTTATTTTTAGCACATATTTATCTCTTTTTTTTTCCATCTACAATTCAATGAAAACCGTGATCTAGTCTACACTAGACATACGGGGTAAAACAACTGAGTTCACTAATGACGGACTCAACTAGACATCGGCATATTGCGGAGGAAACATTTTCCAACTGTTGGACTACCAGGTAAGACCTAGAGACTGAACACGAAGAGACCAAACACTTTACATGAGCAGTTAGGTCCCTTGCCACTTCCCTCTTACCAGTTTGTTTTTTATTAGAAATTAATGGAGAACAAATTATTCTCGGATCTTCCGCTTTTTTTTCTAAGAATAAAGAAAAGTTATTACTACAATTTGTCTGAATTTCAGTAAATAGACTAACTGAGACGCTACTTCACTACTCACTCACTATCCATTCCACTGTGGTGATATTTTGTATACTGTACGTATGTACAATAGTATACCTAGAATCATGTAGCGTAATAGTGTGTGTGTATGGGGAGGGGGCAGGGGATTGTAATGCTTTAATAAGTGTAAAGATACTAAAATATAACGTTTCTATTTCTCGATGTTTTCGTTATCACGGATGGTTCCGGAACGCACCTCCCAAGACAAACAAGCGATTAAGATAACTTGAAACAACTTGTACGCCAACTAGATCTCCATCTGATTGACTCAAAGCTCTTCTATCAAATATGCAACACCAACATATTTACAACACGATTGTTTAAACACATTTAGTCTATTAGCTAAAAGCCGACATCTGCAACAAGCGCTTTTTAAACAAATAATGTAGTCTATTAGCTAAGAACCGTCATCTACAACAAGCGCTTTTTAAACAAATCATGTAGTCTATTAGCTAAGAACCGTCATCTACAACAAGCGCTTTTTAAACAAATCATGTAGTCTATTAGCTAAGAGCCGACATCTACAACAAGCGCTTTTTAAACAAATCATGTAGTCTATTAGCTAAGAGCCGACATCTACAATAAGCGCTTTTTAAACAAATCATGTAGTCTATTAGCTAAGAACCGTCATCTACAACAAGCGCTTTTTAAACAAATCATGTAGTCTATTAGCTAAGAACCGTCATCTACAACAAGCGCTTTTTAAACAAATCATGTAGTCTATTAGCTAAGAGCCGACATCTACAACAAGCGCTTTTTAAACAAATCATGTAGTCTATTAGCTAAGAGCCGACATCTACAATAAGCGCTTTTTAAACAAATCATGTAGTCTATTAGCTAAGAGCCGACATCTACAATAAGCGCTTTTTAAACAAATCATGTAGTCTATTAGCTAAGAACCGTCATCTACAACAAGCGCTTTTTAAACAAATCATGTAGTCTATTAGCTAAGAGCCGACATCTACAACAAGCGCTTTTTAAACAAATCATGTAGTCTATTAGCTAAGAGCCGACATCTACAACAAGCGCTTTTTAAACAAATCATGTAGTCTATTTGCTAAGAGCCGACATCTACAAAAAGCGCTTTTTAAACAAATCATGTAGTCTATTAGCTAAGAGCCGACATCTACAATAAGCGCTTTTTAAACAAATCATGTAGTCTATTAGCTAAGAACCGTCATCTACAACAAGCGCTTTTTAAACAAATCATATAGTCTATTAGCTAAGAGCCGACATCTACAACAATCGCTTTTTAAACAAATCATGTAGTCTATTAGCTAAGAGCCGACATCTACAACATGTGCTTTTTAAACAAATCATGTAGTCTATTAGCTAAGAACCGTCATCTACAACAAGCGCTTTTTAAACAAATCATGTAGTCTATTAGCTAAGAACCGTCATCTACAACAAGCGCTTTTTAAACAAATCATGTAGTCTATTTGCTAAGAGCCGACATCTACAAAAAGCGCTTTTTAAACAAATCATGTAGTCTATTAGCTAAGAGCCGACATCTACAACAAGCGCTTTTTAAACAAATCATGTAGTCTATTAGCTAAGAGCCGACATCTACAACAAGCGCTTTTTAAACAAATCATGTAGTCTATTTGCTAAGAGCCGACATCTACAAAAAGCGCTTTTTAAACAAATCATGTAGTCTATTAGCTAAGAGCCGACATCTACAATAAGCGCTTTTTAAACAAATCATGTAGTCTATTAGCTAAGAACCGTCATCTACAACAAGCGCTTTTTAAACAAATCATATAGTCTATTAGCTAAGAGCCGACATCTACAACAATCGCTTTTTAAACAAATCATGTAGTCTATTAGCTAAGAGCCGACATCTACAACATGTGCTTTTTAAACAAATCATGTAGTCTATTAGCTAAGAACCGTCATCTACAACAAGCGCTTTTTAAACAAATCATGTAGTCTATTAGCTAAGAACCGTCATCTACAACAAGCGCTTTTTAAACAAATCATGTAGTCTATTAGCTAAGAGCCGACATCTACAACAAGCGCTTTTTAAACAAATCATGTAGTCTATTAGCTAAGAGCCGATATCTACAATAAGCGCTTTTTAAACAAATCATGTAGTCTATTAGCTAAGAGCCGACATCTACAATAAGCGCTTTTTAAACAAATCATGTAGTCTATTAGCTAAGAACCGTCATCTACAACAAGCGCTTTTTAAACAAATCATGTAGTCTATTAGCTAAGAGCCGACATCTACAACAAGCGCTTTTTAAACAAATCATGTAGTCTATTAGCTAAGAGCCGAAATCTACAACAAGCGCTTTTTAAACAAATCATGTAGTCTATTAGCTAAGAGCCGACATCTACAATAAGCGCTTTTTAAACAAATCATGTACCTACAAAAAGAGAGACATTTTTTTTGTTTTTATATAAGACATAAATGAACTTCCTCTGTCTGTCTGCTACACATTTTGAACAAGTAATTTCTCCCACTTTGCACAATTATTCATTGTTTCTAACAAAACACGAATCTATCCAAAAATTAACCAATTAGCTAATTTAATAAATAGTGGTAAACATAGATATTTATGGAGACAGCTTGCCACCAGATGCACTGAACGGCGCGGGATGATCCAAGTCTGACAAGTAAATAAGCAATTAATCGTGTTTGATAGCGAAAAGAGAAATAAAGCTTACATTATACAGATATATGGTTGTAAATGTGGAGTTTTTCCCATTAGATTTGCTTTTTGATTTTGATATTTTAAGCATTGCTTATGATTTGTTTGTTTTTTGGATATATTAGATAAAAGCCATCAATTAATAGTTTGTTTTTAATTAATAAAAGAATCATTATTTATGCTCCTGACTTACACCTTTCTCTCTCTCTCTCTCTCTCTCTCTCTCTCTCTCTCTCTCTCTCTCTCACACACACAGACACACATGCAAAGACCCCCACCTTCTGAAAGGACGAATCAAAAAGTCACTTGCAGCTCGTGCACTTGTGACTAGACCCAACAAGATTGCAAGCATTCAAAACGGAACTCTTCTAGAAACATAATATTCTAGACACCATCACATTTGTTTTCTTTTGATAAATGAGCAGCTGTAAGGGGAGTTAATGAAGCAAGATTTATCACCCTTTAATTTTTTTTTATTTTTTTGTATGAATCAATTTTTTTCTTTTCTAATCAAATCGGTATGCATAAATGTTTTAAGTGTTGCTATAACAACTAACAAACAAACATGGTGAAACTCGATGAAATAATGGTTCCTGTTGTGTTAGGTGTTGAGCTAGATGTTTCTTTATTTAATAAGTTCTGTTCTATTTCATTGCATTTTCCATTTAATTCTGTGTTTTTTAGTTCTACAAGACGCAGGTCTTCAGTCATTTGTATTTTACGAAACAAAAAGCTTCCATTCCCACGATGTATCTACATGTATAAATATTTCGTTCAAAGTGTAATTTTGAAAAATTAAATGGATACTGTTAGTCATATATCTTCTTCGAATAATTCCGTTGCGACGATTCACCTACTACTGTTTCTGATTTACATAAATGACCTACCAAATTGCATTAGTTCAGGAACAATATTACAATAATATGTAGAACAATAAAAATACAAGATACTTTAGATACTGAAATTATACAAAAATAATTAGAAGAATTACAGAAATGGGAATCAAATTGGAGCATGTCTTTCCACCCAGAAAAATGCCATTTATATTATATAGTTAGTTATTATATATTATTATTATTATGAATATTATTACTATTATTATTATTATAGTTATATTAACAAAAAAAACTATAACAAATAAAATCTAATTATTTTATTTATAGTAAACCAGTAACACAGAGTAAAAATTCAAAATATCTAGGTGTAATAAATGAAAACTTGACATGGAATCCCATATTGATGAAATTATTTTAAAAATCAAGCAAAACATTAGAGTTTATTAAAATAAAATTTTACAAATCAAACAAGAATATAAAACTATCTTATCTTATATAATACAGACGTTACTTCAAAAAAGAAGATGATTACGTCCTACGCGTCATAATGACATATAATGCTATTTAACTTTAGCTAGGCCAATATTAGAATATCTATCCTCTGTTTGGGAGCCCTCAGCTCAAGAAAACAAAGAAACTAGAAGAAATACAAAATAGAGCTGTGAGATCTAGAACAAACGAATATTCAAATTGATTACAGTAAAAACACTTCTTCTTCTTCTTCTTCTAGCCAGCTTTATTGCTGCTGAGCTGTGAGCTCTTTTGCAGACTTTTCCAGATAATTTAATAGTGGTGTGTGTCCTGTTCTTAGTTGGAAGATTGTAGATTGTTCTTTGCGGGGGAGGAAGTTAATACTGTCCAGTTTGTTAGGCGTAGTCATTTCTTTGTACATGGCTCTGCCTGTGTTTCCTGATGCCCATTGGTTGAGCCACTCCTCTTTGTGATTGTTGTAAAAACACTTAATTTAGAGACATTTCAGGACAGAAGAATAAAAAGTAAAGTTGCTATAATACATAAAAAGGAAAGGTCAGTACTGACCTGCTATGAGCGGTATATAAGGTTGGATGAATACCTCCCAGCTAGAAAACTAGTGGATGGTTGGAGATGCAGAAGACGTATCCAGATGCAGTCTTTTATGCATCATGCTACTAGACTATCTGATGAAGCTGGCCTCTCCACCAACCGACAAAACATTCAACGCTTTCATCACCTTCCCCCTTGGTGTCGCCCAACAACCCCAGACATACGCTTGAAATTAGTAGACCCTAATGCCACTAAGCTAAGTCGTTCATTCAAAAAGCCCGTGGAGTCTGGGAGCGCATGAGGCGCCCTGACAGTACTTCCCCGTGGTGGAGGCTGTCCAGGTCTGAGCAAGCTATTATAGCACAGTGCAGGACAGGCCATTGTCCTGTTGGCTCATATTTCTCGCGGCTATGGCGAAATTTTGATTGACGGTGCCCCCGCTGCGGGGAAGAAGAGGAAACCGTGCCTCATATTCTGTTTGACTGCCCCAGACTTGCTGATCTCCGTCTCGACAGGTCTGGGAAACCCAAAATTCTCGACCTGTATGGCGACATTTATGCACTACGCAAGACAGCAAGGTTTCTGTCCAGGGCTTTTGCATAAGAGGATTTGAGCCTCTCAAGCCCTCACTCTAATGGAGTTTGATGATGATGATGATGATAATACATGACGATAATACATAAAACACTGAACCATAATTTACAAGTAGAAAACTAAACCAAATGAAATACTCAGAAAGACACAAAGATAAAGGCGTATTTCTTATTCCATACGTTAGAACAAATTCATACAAGTGCTCTTTCTTTCCTAGTGCCCTTTGAGAATGGAAAGGATTGCCTAAATCAGCCAGCGTGACTAGATAAACACAAGAAATGCGTAGGACGTAATTATCTTCTTTTTTATACGTTTTATACAAGATAAGATATGCTCAAAAACTTTAACAAAGTTAACTAACACACTTACATCCTCAAAAAATTATAATTGGGCTCTACTAGGAATGCCAACCATTGACCAGAGCCTCCCTATGGTCTCCTTCGGTCGCTAAGCGACTATGGATCCTCTCTCATTGAATGCCTGGGCATTAGCGAGCGTCGGAACGATGTCGTCCACACAGCAGTTTTTTCCAGGCAGCTGAAGGAAGCGACAGTTTGGGATCAGTGACATCGTAGGTTCCGCCAGACGTGAGCACGCTGTTCTGCCTCAACGTGGCGCTCGTGTGGAAACGACCATTAGAGGAAGTGGTTAGGCTAAAGGAATAGCAAAACAAAACTCCCGTGGGGGTGACCACGGGTAGGCGAGAGTTTAACCATTGCACGGAGCGGAGTTGAAAGTGAGCCCTCACGGCCCTGTCAATAATCCATGCGCCGTTCCTCAAAGGGCCGTTACACTAATGGCGAGCCCTCCACGGTTAGCTTGGTACACCATAGGAAAATGGCGGAGTTCCCCGGTGCACTCGGCCTTCGGCCATGTCTAGCCCATGCGTCTGGGGTGCCAGATGCATCGGAAACTCGAAGAGCCTTCGGCTCAGCTCTTAGACGATCTAAAGGTTCCGCCAGCTGCAAGCTCACACGAAAATAGGCTTTTTAAGATCACAAGAAATAACAAAATGGAAAACTTCTCTTCAGAGTTATAGAGTCATTACACCAACATTTCACTGAATAATATTTACCCTTGAAGTTGTATATTTATTTCTGATTTGTTGCCTCCTTTACTTTCATCTGGCCTGGCATTTCTTGTATATATTTATTGTCTGTGTGTGTGTGTGAATGTTATGAAAAAAGGTTTCTTCACAAAAGGAAGAGTTATGTTCAGATGAAGGAGATATTTGTGGATAAAGGAGCGCCTTATTGAATAAATTTCGCCAAGTTGTTTCTTGTTTCTCGGAAGCTCTTTTAAAAAATTGGTTTTGTTCTCTATCTATTGAATGAAACTCCTTTTTTTTTTCCCCTCATTCTTATCACTTCCTCCAAGTGAGTCTCACCGTGCCCTGATTTCCCGTAACATTTTGATAGCCATCTATTAATCTATTATTGACAAAAGCCCAAATGCCAGATTCAGCCAACGAGGGGAGATGTTCTTTTTTTTTTTCTTCACATATTTACATTTCTCTGTCTGCTCAGATTAGCAACGTTCCAGGCTCCTCTGTTCAAAACGAGGCTCTTTGTAAAGTACAGGCTGAATTTGAGATTGCACGAGAAGATTTCCCCGGACCAATCACGTGGTAGCGGCAGACGTTCTGTTTACATTTGTTACTACATAACGAATGTAGGGTAACGAAGGCTTACGTAGTAGCAGTGTCCTTGCGACGATGTTCAGCATTTTAAACGACAATATCTTCATCTGGAGAGGACTTATCATTCGACAATATCTTCATCTGGAGAGGACTTATCATTTATGACCTGAAATTTTCAAACACATTGTGCTGGTGATTAGTAAAGAAAAAGAAAGAACCGTAAATCCGGAATAATAAGTACAATATGAACGAATGAATGGCTTCGCTGCCTGGTCATGTGTCATGCGCTCCGGACTTCCTTCTCAATGATCCCGGGGTTCGAACTCTCGCCGTCCTGCTGAAGGTTTGGGCTAGGATGTAATTATCAAATCTGAAGGAACTTACGAAACATGTAAAACAAACCAAGGAATAAAATATGTTATTATTTAATTGAATTGAACAGTGATTGGAGTCAGCCGTAAACTACTTTAGTCTAACAACCAGGATCATCTATGGACTAAATGAAATTACTTGGACAAATACAGACCATTGTTATGCATTCTAAAGCAATGTTGTCACTAGATTCCTCTACGCTACTTGACACGGGTGATGTATAGCACTTGAAGGGATCAATTATCTTATCTGAAACTTCCTCGAGCCTGTAATGTTTGACGCCATCCATCACCTTCAATGATAGTGTTTCTTCCAATACAATTTCCTCGTTTATCTTTCCATCACGTTCTGATGTGTTATTTATGTGTGCGACATTTGGGAAACTGAAAACGTTTTTTTTTTCCCGCCTGGACCACCAACTCCTGTGTGCAAGTGTTCAACCTCTCAGGGAACTCAGCTCTCTGACCAAGCGTAAAGAGTCCAGAGTTTGTATTTCAAACTTGAATGATTTCTTCCATCGACATTCCAAGTTCTTATTGATTCTCTGTCTGTGTGAACTTACGTGTATTAAAGGGAGGGGGCGACTTCTATACATCAACAATAGAGATTGACTTTCCTTTTGCTTTGGGTTTCCACGTCAATGAAGAATAAATATCCTTCCAAAACTGTGTTGTAGTATATATATATAACGTTATAGCTCGCCACTTTTCATATATGCGTTAGAGATAACAAACTATAAGATGCAACTTTAGGAAAGAAAATGTTCGAGCCATAGAATACAAATAGAGGAATGTTTGTATCAGTATAAAATGTTTCCTTTCATGGGCTCTATCGACTAACCACGCTTGTTATTTGAATCCCATGTAACTGTGAACTATTAATTCTTAAAAATGTTTTTATCAAATCCGATCCTCGACTTGTAACAGTGAAGAATTTCTATTTTATTTTTCTTTCCTATCTTTTTGGTTTTCCAGAACATTGCGTTTGCAGGTGAAGAGAATATATATGCTGGTCAACTTTAAGTCAATAAAACTTAGGAACCAATAAATTATAAAGCCTGTTAGGACCATTTTTATAGTCAGGTAAGACGATGTTATGGAGTGTGTATGTGTTTCCAACGTGATTATATAGCAAGAGAATATTTATTGTTCGTTGCAGAGGGAGAGAGCATTAATTTAATGTTAGTCTTGTAGAATGAAACAAGATAAGCGGCACTATCATAAGCTGTATTAAATACTTCAGGCGACTTCAGGATGCTAGAATAGTTGTCTAACAGTTAAGGGTTACAAGTGAATGGCCGTCAACAACAGACTTCCACTGATCATTTATAAAGTTTAATGCGAGTCTAAAACATAGAGGCTGACAGTTTATAAAGTCTGATGTAACCTAGAGACTGGCCTAATATAAAGTTTAATGCGAGTCTAAAACATAGGGGTTGACAGTTTATAAAGTCTGATGTAACCTAGAGACTGGCCTAATATATAGTTTAATGCGACTCTAAAACATAGGGGCTGACAGTTTGTAAAGTTTGCTGTTACCTAGAGACTGGCCTAATATAAAGTTTAATGCGAGTCTAAAACATAGGGGTTGACAGTTTATAAAGTCTGATGTAACCTAGAGACTGGCCTAATATATAGTTTAATGCGACTCTAAAACATAGGGGCTGACAGTTTGTAAAGTTTGCTGTTACCTAGAGACTGGCCTAATATAAAGTTTAATGCGAGTCTAAAACATAGGGGTTGACAGTTTATAAAGTCTGATGTAACCTAGAGACTGGCCTAATATATAGTTTAATGCGACTCTAAAACATAGGGGCTGACAGTTTGTAAAATTTGCTGTTACCTAGAGACTGGCCTAATATAAAGTTTAATGCGAGTCTAAAACATAGGGGCTGACAGTTTGTAAAGTTTGCTGTTACCTAGAGACTGGCCTAATATATAGTTTAATGCGACTCTAAAACATAGGGGCTGACAGTTTGTAAAGTTTGCTGTTACCTAGAGACTGGCCTAATATAAAGTTTAATGCGACTCTAAAACATAGGGGCTGACAGTTTGTAAAGTCTGCTTTAACCTGGAGAATGGCCTAGTATAAAGTTTGCTAGGACACACAAATCGGCTCCAAACACGTGACTGTCCAAAACTTTGTGAATTTATTGGCCAAATAAAACACAGTCAGCGGTGTCAGAAGTCGTGTGTCTCTTGTCTCTTGATCTTAACTATATCGTCTTCTCTGAAGTAACATCGTTAGGGAGAAACTGATTAGATACTCAGCAGAAGTGATTTGTATCCATTAAAACGGCGATTGCGTTGAATTGTAAACATAAATACACATACATAAAAAATTTATACCAATCGAATCACAGTCCGATATATAGTGAAGGGTCCTCAACATATATTGTACAAACAAGCCCTATGTTGAGCGTGTTTAACATGTGGTGTATAAATAAGTCCTATACAAGTGTTAAGGGTACTCAACATGTGATGTATAAATAAGTCCTATACAAGTGTTAAGGGTGCTCAACTTGTGGTGTAAATAAGTCCTAAAAAAGTGCCACGTGTGCTCAATGTGGGGTGTACAAACAAGCCCAACTTACAAGTGTCCTCAAGTTAGGAGACTGATGCCCCACTATTCCGTCTATGAGAGGAACCAATTTGCCAGACTGTTTTCGTCCTGTTCAGACAAGACATGTCATGGGTAAAGTCCAAAGTCAATATCATTAGGTTTGATCTTCTTGTCAGAGCTGCCCGATTCCTCCCCTGCCCCTGCAGGCTTCCCAACTTGTTCATGTTTACAGCCGTGGAAGTATGTTTGATAACACGAATTCATCTCCTCTTTTAATTTTGTATGCAGCAGTTGCAGTAGGTAATATTGAGCTTGTAATAAATATATTCAATATTTGTGGTGTGTGAGTGTGGTCTTGAATATTGTAATTTTTTTACACTCATAGCATTTTAATATTTTAGTGTTAAATATATGCAGTTTTAAATGTTTCACTTTTGTAGTTTTTAAAGAAGAGTTCCCCTTTCAGACCTAGCGATCTATAGGGCAGATGATGTAAAGGCCATCTGTTTCTGTGCCACTGTGCAGTGTTGATTTAATTTTTAATTCATATTCTTTTTCAAAAAATGTTTGGGCTATCTGATCATTAAAAATATAAACTCCTCAATTCTCTAGTAAGATCATTGGCAACGCATGAGCCGCACTTTGAAACCTTTTCCAGAAACAAAATTGTTAGAAAAGCTAAAAATATTTTTTAAAAACACACACACACACTGGTTCAGGTTTTTTAACATTTTACCATCACTAATGAGATACAAGACACTGATCACAAAAACAGACACGGACTTTTTTGTGACCTTAGCCATGAAATCATTGACTAAAATCCAAATTTCTAATTTAAAGTTAAAGATGGGCATGGTAGATGAGTGGTAAAGTGCTAAAGCGCTCGGCTTCCGAAGCGAAGAAATCTCGAGTTTGAATCTCAGTGAACGCTGTGATTTTCAATTTCGGGATTTTTTAGAACGCCCCTGAATACCCACCCTTAATTGGTACCTGCCAATAGTGGGGAAAGTTAAGGTGGTTGTTCGTTATGCCGGACACATGACACCCTGCTCGTTAATCGTTGGACAAAGAAATAGATGACCTTTACATCATCTGCCCCATAGATCACAAAGACTGTATGTATATTGATTAATAATAAAGAAAACTTTGTAATGGATTTGGTCATTAGCATTGTCTTAAACATCATTTTCACAAATAATGTTTTCTTCTACAAAAATAATAATAAGTATATATACGCTTATATTAAAACGCTCTAAAAAGTATTTAAAAAAACAAGTTTACAAAGACAGTTTGTGTGAAAACACTAACTCAAAATCGGCCCCCGAAGTGGTTCACCCAGGCAGGTAAAAAGGCAGGTTTCAATATTTTCAGAAAGAACATCAGAATGAAATTCTATCAAAGACAAATGACAGAGAGGAATATTGAAAGAAGGTTGACAGATCTTATGTGGTGCCGCAGTGCTCCAGCAGACCAAAGGATAGGTGAAAGTGAATGTGAAGTTAGATGAGAACCTGGCCTAACTGATGTCTTATAATGAATATCTAATTGATCTATTTGTTTTGTAAAGGGTCAATCTCTTAGCCAAATCCTCAAGAAAAAAATATTTCCGTAAAAAAAAAAATTCCTTTAGTTTAGTATTCTGCGGTTGATGAGAAACGCTGCAGTTCACGCGGTAATATGAAAAACTATTAATTGTTGTTTAAAATTATGTCTAACTTATATGCATACTAAATAGATTTTTTCTCTTTAAAAAAGAGGAAACATTTTTTGTATGTAAATGTAGTAGTTAGTAGGACAGAACGGACGGACAGAACGGACGGACAGACAGACCACACAAAACTAATAGCGTCTTTTCCCCTTTAGGGGGGGCCGCTAAAAATTATTCAAAAAATCATAAGGAATATATAGTTTTTATGGAATATCTCTAGTCTACATTGCCGTATCATAGTATGTGGATTCTTTATATTCATATATGTAAAAAATGAATAAATAAACGTTAGCTATAGATAAGATAAAGATAAAATAAATATAAAAAATGTGCATGTTTTAAATACATAAAATATTTATGCAAAACATCTGTAAAACCAGACAATTTTTAATTCGATTGGGCAGTAATCTATTTTAAATGGACATCAATGCAAAAGAAAATTGATCAGTTTCCAATTTAGTTTGTACGTAATCTGTTGTGCGTCACATTAGTATATCGTCTGGAATTAGACATTATACAGTACACCGAAGTGGTTATGTTTTATTCAGACAAATTCTAGGGCACACTACAGTGGCTATATTTTGTTCAGACAAACACGAAAGTGGCTGTCTTTTAATCGGATACATTCTACAACAAAGTGGCTATTCATATATAGAAATACTTAAATTTTTTAACAAGAAAAAACATTTTAGAAAATACGTTTTTAAAAAGACAATATCTCCGTTGTACAGAATAAATAAATAAGAAAAAAAAATGATTGTACAAGCCGAGTAACGAACTCGTACTTTGACACCGTCAGCTCGACGTACCAACATGGTTATCCATTGGGCAGAGAGCTAGTTTTTGTAATTGTAGTATCTTTTATTACTACTTCCATTATGTAGACATCTAGAACTAGATCTAGATCTACACTTCTGATTTGGAACTCTTAAGATCTAGATCTAGACCTACTTCTACATCCAGAATCTAGATGTAATCTATCTTAGATTTACGTACAAATTTACGCAAACATTAGATAATCTATTAATCAACTGAAAGGAACTTTAAATTTAATAAACAACTCAGTTATCGGTACACTACGGATGACTTAGCCATAATTTATATATTCAAATTTATAGCAAAATTTAAATATATTTCATTTTTATTACTTTGAAAAATTCTAACGGTCAAACTAGAGTTTTCCCAGTGTGGCCAACGAGCTGGTAATTCTTTTCTCAGCAATATACATCAACTGTTTAATGTCTGGGAAAATCGTTTGGGACGTTTTTGAGGTTCCAAGAAGTTTTGTCTGGAATAGAGGTATTTTAAAAAGCCACATTTGCTGTAGAGAAAAAAAAAGTTATATTAGCCTGGAAATTAAGGGGCTATACTTTCATCAAATGTTCGCCACCGAAAACCTGCATCGCATCTTAGTGTGTCCCATGACATCTTAGTGTGTCCCATGACATCTTAGTGTGTCCCATGACATCTTAGTGTGTCCCATAACATCTTAGTGTGTCCCATGACACCCTCGTGTGTCCCATGACACCCTAAACTTTATTTGGTCAATAACACGTTGATAATTTCCACGTAAAACTTTTGACATCCTCCTAATGAAAGGAACAACTTTCCTCCTGATTGACATTCTTGATTAATTATCTGTGTCTATTCTTTCTTTTTTTTTCTGTTAATTGCAAGCATTTTTAATGCGTACGGACTGACCCATGAAGGATTATTTCTGGCTCAATGCATGCCTGCTCCAATTAAACATCTTTCTGGAATGAAGCTCGGTGTCCTCTGATAAATCTAAATCCTACATCAATTAGTGAAGTGTTCTCATAACCTCGAGTGATCGACTTGTCTCAATTATAACATCGTATGAGTTTTTAACTAATTAGATTGGCTTTACCACCAACATCTCTACCTACATTACTCTCTACCTCTCTAGCTTATACTCCTGCTTTCATTCTTTCTCTTATTCTCTCTCACTCTCGATAGATATATTAATAGTTATATATATAAATATCTTTTATTTTCTTTCTTTCTCCCTTTCTATCTATTTCTCAAAATGTATATATCTTTGAAATAATAGTTTCCTTTTTTTTTTCTATTTCTCTTGTACCCTGTCTCCTTGTCTCAACAAAAAGTCCCCCCCTCCCATGACTTAGAACAGTATGCTAGCCTTGATTTTAAATTGTGTGCAATACGTTAACATTGGCTTGAAGTCTAGGGCAGCATGTTGGCCAAACTAAACAAAAAATAGTATGAACCAGCAGCTGATTATCAAATTATAACATTTTTTACCTTTTTTTTTTCACTGTACGAATGTGTGTGTGTGTGTGTCTGGTGAATCGATGGAATGAAAATAATTATTTTCAATTATACATCATCAACATTTCATCACCTTTGAAATTAATTCAATTATTTCTGTCAATGGCATGTCTAAATGGAAAGAATATTAGCAGACATTAGTGATAATCATTTTCTTAATTATGGTCTAGACGTCATCTATGCAAATTTAACGAGTGACCAGTGCAGACTTGGGAGAGTCTCGAGAAACAGGGACTCCTACTTTAGGAGAGGGGGGGGTGTGAACAAAAAGTATTTGGAAATGTTCTAAACTCAAGACAAGATTAGATCAAATACTACAACAAATATTTTAACTCTCCAAAGCCTGGCATCACATTTAGTTTCTCCTGAAACTTGTATCACACTAGAATCGTGGGAAGAAAGTTTCATGCTAAAAAACAACAACAACGTAAAATTAAGTGGGTCTTAAGAAAAAAGGTCCATTGGCTGAATGCTGTCCACAGACTTAATGTAACCCGACGTCCCCCTCCGCCCCAGAGACAGTCGACGTGTCTGGCGTCGACCTCCGCCCCAGAGACAGTGTCTGGGAAGAGATAACCCTTTGGGTTTCATTACACAGCAGAATGACCTGGTGACAGACTGTAGACCAGCTGGAATCGAATGAACAAACTACCCCTCGCTTTACATTACTTGCCATCTGGTCACTAGTCCATTGGAAAGGTTACAGATTTCAAACTTTGTCGACATTTGATTGGAAGTATATTTGTTTGTTTGTTTTACTGTGTTCTTAATTTAATTTTTCTTGTCAGGTTGCAAACTTTTCATGGGTTAAGGGCTGGTGACACGTATTTGAAAATAGTTCTAACGATTTTCCTAGAAATTCGATAGTTTATAATATACATTTTGGGGAAAATAATTACAAGCTAAATTGACCACACAAGTAAAACTCTGGTTTGTTAAAATATTAGAAAAAAAAAATCTAAAATTAAATTATTATAAGTCTGGAGGTCCAGAAAATCTTGATCTTGAACACACATCCCTCAGCGTGTATTCCGGCATGGATTTGTTTTGTTGTTGTTGTTGGGTTTATCTTTTTTTAAAGAGTTAAATAAATAAACGCCGAAAAACATTATCAGCGCCGTCTACTCAGGCCCTGCGTCTACTCAGGCCCTGCGTCTACTCAGGCATTGCGTCTAGTCAGGCACTGCGTCTACTCAGGCCCTGCGTCTATTCACGCACTGGGTTTACTCAGGCACTGCGTCTACTCATCTGATTCTAAAGGCCTATCACCAAACCAGGATCTTCTATACCATATATTTAGATCCAGTATTCTAGTTTATATTACTTTCTTGTAATGTCACCATGTCTGGATCTATATCACCAAACTAGAATCTACTATACTCTATATCATATATCTAGATCCAGTATTCTTGTCAAGTAAGTCTTTTGATTTTGCCATATTTGGATCCCTATCAGCAGGCAAGAATTTTACATTCTCAGAGTAGATTTATACATGGGCCTAACCGTGGGTGGAAAAAAAAAGGCGTGGTTAAAAATGTAATGTTTCCTATTTTTAAAGCTATCAATCATTAGTTATTAAGACCAATGTAATCACGCTTACAAAAGGTCATCAGCTTCATAAAAGAGGAATTGTCTTGAAAAAAAAAACTTTCTATATTATAGGTTGTGTGTATACTAATTACAATGATTAGTAGAAGACAATAGTCGTAATAGAATGACACTCCACAGGTAACCGTGTGCTTGTTAGGACCTACTCGTGTGTTCCTGGGAGAACATGGACAGAAATGAAAGTTTCCCGTTAGACACTTAAATGACACAGAGAGAACGCATGCTAGCTAATTAACAAATTCTTACAAAGCCCAGAACGTATAACTATGGATCTCAGAGTACCAAAGAACAACTTCCAAGACATCTGCAGATGTTATCATGCAATAATAGATACCAAATAAGTTGACTAAAGATAAATCTTGAAAATTAGGGACTGAATGGAATAAGTTTGTTAGTCGATAGTTTTTCACACCGCAAGTTTAAATTTTTTTATTTTTTTTAAATTTTATTTCTCTCTCCCTTACATTATTTTGAAGTGTGTAGAAACATCGAAGTTTCTAGAAGCCAATGTGTCAAAACTTCTTGTTTAGAATTAGATGACAACCTGGACGCGTACAGCACGTGACAATACACCTGTTCAAACCTTTGATTTTTTTTTTTTTATATAATCTCTAAACTATAACAATGTAACAAAGAGCGAGGTAATGTCTAAACTATTACAATGTACCAAAAGAGCGAGGATCTCAAATTTTGACTGCAATCCTGTTCGTCTTTATGAAAGTTTTACTGGAACTCTTTGATAAGATCTAAATATGACACATCTGGTCCACCATACATTTTTTTTAAGTCTTAAAAATCTATTTATTTAATCTATTTATCGAAACATTTAAAAGACTATATAATTGAGACGCTAACATTATAATAGAATATAAGGAATAAACAAGCAATAACTAAACAGGGTAAAACAGTTAATGAATATAACAAAAAATAGCATTAAATGAAAAGAGAAATAAAATCTAAATGCAATGTAACCAGGAAGTCTATTGATTTCCCGCCATTTTCCTAGCGTTCACACTTCCTCCGGGCATTTTGTAGAATTTCATGTTGTCTGACATGTGCAGAATGCAATTTAAATTTACAGTTCGTTGCCATTTTTTTTATCTCTCTTTCTTTCTCTCTTTTTCTCTCTTTCTTTCTTTCTCTTTCTATTTTTCATTAAATCTCTCTCTTTCTATTTTTCATTAAATCTCTCTCTTTCTATTTTTCATTAAATCTCTCTCTTTCTATTTTTCATTAAATCTCTCTCTTTCTATTTTTCATTAAATCTCTCTCTTTCTATTTTTCATTAAATCTCTCTCTTTCTATTTTTCATTAAATCTCTCTCTTTCTATTTTTCATTAAATCTCTCTCTTTCTATTTTTCATTAAATCTCTCTCTTTCTATTTTTCATTAAATCTCTCTCTTTCTATTTTTCATTAAATCTCTCTCTTTCTATTTTTCATTAAATCTCTCTCTTTCTATTTTTCATTAAATCTCTCTTTTTCTATTTTTCATTAAATCTCTCTCTTTCTATTTTTCATTAAATCTCTCTCTTTCTATTTTTCATTGAATCTCTCTCTTTCTATTTTTCATTAAATCTCTCTCTTTCTATTTTTCATTAAATCTCTCTCTTTCTATTTTTCATTAAATCTCTCTCTTTCTATTTTTCATTAAATCTCTCTCTTTCTATTTTTCATTAAATCTCTCTCTTTCTATTTTTCATTAAATCTCTCTCTTTCTATTTTTCATTAAATCTCTCTCTTTCTATTTTTCATTAAATCTCTCTCTTTCTATTTTTCATTGAATCTCTCTCTTTCTATTTTCATTAAATCTCTCTCTTTCTATTTTTCATTAAATCTCTCTCTTTCTATTTTTCATTAAATCTCTCTCTTTCTATTTTTCATTAAATCTCTCTCTTTCTATTTTTCATTAAATCTCTCTCTTTCTATTTTTCATTAAATCTCTCTCTTTCTATTTTTCATTAAATCTCTCTCTTTCTATTTTTCATTAAATCTCTCTCTTTCTATTTTTCATTAAATCTCTCTCTTTCTATTTTTCATTAAATCTCTCTCTTTCTATTTTTCATTAAATCTCTCTCTTTCTATTTTTCATTAAATCTCTCTCTTTCTATTTTTCATTAAATCTCTCTCTTTCTATTTTTCATTAAATCTCTCTCTTTCTATTTTTCATTAAATCTCTCTCTTTCTATTTTTCATTAAATCTCTCTCTTTCTATTTTTCATTAAATCTCTCTCTTTCTATTTTTCATTAAATCTCTCTCTTTCTATTTTTCATTAAATCTCTCTCTTTCTATTTTTCATTAAATCTCTCTCTTTCTATTTTTCATTAAATCTCTCTCTTTCTATTTTTCATTAAATCTCTCTCTTTCTATTTTTCATTAAATCTCTCTCTTTCTATTTTTCATTAAATCTCTCTCTTTCTATTTTTCATTAAATCTCTCTCTTTCTATTTTTCATTAAATCTCTCTCTTTCTATTTTTCATTAAATCTCTCTCTTTCTATTTTTCATTAAATCTCTCTCTTTCTATTTTTCATTAAATCTCTCTCTTTCTATTTTTCATTAAATCTCTCTCTTTCTATTTTTCATTAAATCTCTCTCTTTCTATTTTTCATTAAATCTCTCTCTTTCTATTTTTCATTAAATCTCTCTCTTTCTATTTTTCATTAAATCTCTCTCTTTCTATTTTTCATTAAATCTCTCTCTTTCTATTTTTCATTAAATCTCTCTCTTTCTATTTTTCATTAAATCTCTCTCTTTCTATTTTTCATTAAATCTCTCTCTTTCTATTTTTCCCCCTTTCTTTCTTTTGCTCTCTTTCTTCGTTTATCACTTTCTTACTTTCTCTGTCTTTCTTTCTTTATCTCTCTATTTTTCCTCTAATTCTCTCTTTTTTTCTTTCTCTTTCTTTCTTTCTCTTTCTTCATTTCTATCTCTCTTTATTCTTTCTCTCTCTCTTTAGTACCCTCTCTCTTCTTCTTCTCTCCATTTCTTTCTATCTCTTTCTTCCTTTCTCTCTCTCTCTATTTCTTAGTTTCTCTCTCTTTCTCTCTTCTTCTTCTTTTTTTTTCTTTCTTTCTCCCAGTCTCTTCAATTAAACGTGTTGCCATTTCGACTGTTCCCTACTTTACCTCCTGCCTCTCAGAGACCAACACGTCCTAGTGTTGAGGGGGAAACGAGAAAAGGAATTAATTTGTTTGTTACATCTCTCTAATTTCATGTTGAATTGGACTATAAGTTAATTTCACTTTTGTTATACTTGAGCAGAAATAATCACTTATTACAGTTAATGAATACACGAACATCTTAACGCGAGCATGTCTCAATAAACTAATAGACTCAATCTGGTCACTTCGATAGTGACTTGGAAATTTAAACCCAACCCTTACTTGTACAAATCAACAGTCTCCACTACGTCTCCAAGACCATATAATTTCACTACACAAAATATTTCTTTACAAGTGACTCTGAGGGTGGGACCCAACCGTAGGACTGAATCATCAGACTTATTATTAGCTTCGTGCCTCACATAACGTTGGACAATTTCCCTGTGATCTGAAGACACCGCCATCATTCTGTCTCCCGCGTCTCGAGGTTCACGGGCAAGAAATGAGAAACTAGTTTTGACCAAATGACCTTCAATGGTAGTTATCGTCTGCTTGAAAATGTCATTAAATTTCAAGATATTGACAAGAAGAAACAGGAAATTCTAATGTTTTAAAGAAAAGGAGTATCACATCGATTTTGTTAGATAGAAGTCATCTTTGTACATATGTTCACAATGACTATTTGCTGTTATATATATATATATATTATATATATATATATATATATATAGCTTTATCATGGAGATTAAAAAACAGTTACTTAATATATCAATTTATAGAAGACGTCATGAATTTATAAAAAAGAAAGACATTTTAAAGACGTTTTAAAAGAAGACAATGACTCTTATATACAACTAATAGAGCCATTATTTTTTCTTAATTTGTAATAAGTGTTAGATTGAAAACAATGGAACATTTTTTACACCACCCCATCCCTTCTTTCCTCTGCACTCGAGACAGAATCCTGGCGAAGACTACAATTTTTAATTTCGGGATTTTTAGGGCACCTCCGAGTCCACCCAGCTTTAATGGGTACCTGAAATGAGTTGGGGAAAAGTGAAGTTGTGCTGGTCACATGACACCCTCGTTCACTGTGGGCCACAGGTTCATGGTCTGAAACTGAGACATTACTTTGAACTTAAAACTATAATCTAGACAAAGTGGGAGAAGGCGACACTACGCTGTACGCATTTCTCTGGCTAAGTGTAAAACGTAGAGGAAAGGAGAAAACGAGGCTAGACCGAGAGAGCTGAACAAATACCACACTAGAGAAACCAAAAAACAAACAAAATATAATAAATCCTTTCTAAAACAAAAACTAAGCTCATCGAAAGGGGAAAAACTCGCCCTTAAAAATATCTCTCTCAACAATGTACAAGTTATTTCCCTTATTCGAAATCAAACAAAATAATTAATTACCAATAATTAATTGACTAATTGTTTTTTTAATTGGTTCATGGTTTCTTAGATACAATAAATAATTGTTTAAAGTATCAACAATGGCAGCACGAAAGTATCCTAGATACCATCTCTACGTACTGGTCCAAATAATAATAATACTACGAATAGTCTGTTGTATCATGATCAAAGCTGGAACCTAGTTATTTTTTGTAAAAAAAAAAAGAAAAGACATTTTGGGAAGACCACATGTCACGTGTTGTACGCACCAAGGTCCCAAGAGAAGTGTAAACAGAAAATTTTATTTATACATTGGCTTCCGTAGCTTCCAGTTTCAAAACAGAAGACTAAATATGTGAAGGGACATAATCGGCAATAAAAAGTTTGTACTTTATTTCCCCTACGAGAACTTTCAAGAGGACAAAAAGGAGAGACTCGCTAATATCAGAGTCTAAAAAGTCAGTTTGTTCAGTCTAAAGTTTTAATCTTCATGTTCAGTCTACTACTATGAATTTATCATACATTTACAATGATCAAGTGTATTATTGCTTAAGTCCTATTTCTACTTTAAGGATATACTGTTATTTCTTTACATAAACTTTCCTCGAATTCCATTAGTGAATTCCAAGACGATTCACGACTCATTTATATTTATATATATTTTATATTTATACTTTTAACTTTTTGAGAAACTGTTGCACCTATTATCGACACTCCTGTGAAATCTGATTGACACCATGCATACGAGATAAAGACAGTACGTAGGACTTCAATAAAAATGTTTGCTGAGCTTAGAACTGAAAACTTAAAACTAGCGACATAAAAATAAAAGGACCAGTGTCATACAATGCGTCATTGACTGTGGTTATTTTTTATTACTATTTCATCAAAGGCCAAGTTTAAATGGTTCACAGAAAAAAAAAGATAACATTACTGGAAGCAGAAGTGAAACTAGGCATTGACAAATCGATAGTAAATCGAAGCTGATTAAACAAGCTCAATAAATTTGAAGACATAGATAACATGTTTGATGACTAGAGTTTGCGTTTATTTGTTACATTTTATTTCAGGGGGGTTTTGTCTACATTGAATTTGTGATAAATAAAAAGTTGATTAAATTTTTTAATCTATTCGTGTGTGTGTTTGTGTATCTGCTTAGAACATTGTTTCTTGTTAGGAATTAGAACTATAGGACATTGTTTCTTGCTAGGAAGTAGATCTATAGGACATTGTTTCTTGTTAGGAAGTAAATCTATAGAACATTGTTTCTTGTTAGGAAGTAGATCTATAGGACATAGTTTCTTGTTAGGAAGTAGATCTATAAGACATTGTTAATTGTTAGGAAGATCTATAGGACATTATTTCTTGTTAGGAAGTAGATCTATGAAACATTGTTTCTTGTTAGGAAGTAGATCTGTTTTGTTGTGGATTGCATGGATCCGTACATCCGATCTTGTTAGCGATTTCTCAGGAAATAATAGGAGTTAATCAAATAATTAGTTTACAAAGCATCTGACACGATCGATTGTCCATAGTTTATGCTACGTGCCATCGATCTTTTGAATCGTTGTAGCGATGAGATTGTCTAGTTACAATCACGTGTCTTACATAGACCAACGTGACACGTAGTCCTGTGTAACATACAGGCTAACGTGACATACAGTGTGACACATAAAATAACATGGCACTAAGATAACGTGACGCATAAACCAACGAGACACATAGACCAACGACAAGTATAGACATAGAAAAATGAGACACAAATGCTAACGAGAGACATAGACAAACGAGACATATAGAGTTATAGATCTACTTGGCACAATAGATCAATGTGACATATAGAGTTATAGATCAACTTGGCACAATAGATCAATGTGACATATAGAGTTATAGATCTACTTGGCACAATAGATCAATGTGACATATAGTCCAAATGACACATAAGGCCAAAGTGACGATGTTCAAGTCAGAATGACAAAACTAGACATGTACACGAGGAACTATGTGTTAACAAAGAGAGAGAGAGAGAGAGAGAGAGAGAGAGAGAGAAAGAGAAAAGAGGGAAAAAAGAATGAAGAGTAAAGAGAGAAAATGATAAAGATTTCATTGAGAAGTATTGAATCTTCTTAATGTATGATTCTGTCGATATTTCCATGATCTGTCCTGTAACAGAACCAAAAATGTATTAATATGTATCCATTAAATAATATTAATTATGGTACACATATTTCAATCCCCGGTTACATACAAAATGAAAATTCTACTAAATGATTATTTAACGCGCTTTGCATATTGTTATTGTAAAACTGACAATTTATCTAACTCTATACATTGGTTAACGAGTCTTAGTCCCTTGATTAGTTGTGAATGTAAATTTAAGATAGAATTGTAAATAAAATATCCTTTAGTTATCATTCCATAGGTCACTGTGACGCCACATAGAAGAGTTGTCTATTGGTAGAGAGACTAGTACAAAACCTATTCCTATGTACTGAGTACTGCGATGTCTAAGGGGAGAATTAATTCCCCAGTCCTCATCTCTCCCTCTCCCTCTCCCTCTCCCTCTCCCTCTCCCTCTCCCTCTCCCTCTCCCTCTCCCTCTCCCTCTCCCTCTCCCTCTCCCTCTCCCTCTCCCTCTCCCTCTCCCTCTCCCTCTCCCTCTCCCTCTCCCTCTCCCTCTCCCTCTCCCTCTCCCTCTCCCTCTCCCTCTCCCTCTCCCTCTCCCTCTCCCTCTCCCTCTCCCTCTCCCTCTCCCTCTCCCTCTCCCTCTCCCTCTCCCTCTCCCTCTCCCTCTCCCTCTCCCTCTCCCTCTCCCTCTCCCTCTCCCTCTCCCTCTCCCTCTCCCTCTCCCTCTCCCTCTCCCTCTCCCTCTCCCTCTCCCTCTCCCTCTCCCTCTCCCTCTCCCTCTCTCTCTCTCTCTCTCTCTCTCTCTCTCTCTCTCTCTCTCTCTCTCTCTCTCTCTCTCTCTCTCTCGCTGTGTGTTTCTTAGAGGTAATCAACCTAACGCTATTTTCACACCGACCCCACGGGCGACTCATTACAAAATCCGGCCCTGACTGCGGAACCTGGGGGTGATAAAGCAATCGTGGTCACTTCTGATGACTGGTCACTTGGAGCACCATACTAACTCTAAGTGACACAGTGTAAAAGGCCACAATGGTCACTCCAAACGACATGAGACGTCGGAACTGGGCAACACAGCCTTGGTAATAAGCCTATTTCAGACGGACTCTAAGGACAGCCGGTGCTAAGGTGAGGGGACAGAGATAGAGACAAGATAGAGAGATGGCCATGATAAGTGAACAAGATAGAGAGATGGCCAGAATAAGTGAACGAGATAGAGAGATGGCCAAAATGAACAAGATAGAGAGATGGCCAGAATAAATGAATGAGATAGAGAGATGGCCAGAATAAGTTAACGAGATAGAGAGATGGCCAAAATGAACGAGATAGAAAGAAAGAACACGGACCAGACGCTCCGAATCTCTACAAATAAAAACGAAGACAAAAAAAACGTTCTTTCCTAAATAGAAGAGTTTCTGTTCTTAGAACGAGGCAATTTTGTGAAGAGAGAACTCGTGAGAGAAAACTGTTTCAATAATTAAATGGTAGCTAATGAGAGATAGTGAAAGTTTCTTGCCTATTTTAATTTCTTGAAAGATTTCGGAAGAACATCTTTGAAAAACAACGTAACATTGGATGTTACTTGGCATCATGCTCTAACTAAATAAAACAATATATAAAGTCAACACATGCAATTAAAAATTGTTTTGGTAACCCAAGACAGATTCTTTTTCGTGTCTTCTGAAGGTTGAGACACCAGGAACTTTTCTTTCTCCTTCCTTCTCTCTTATTTGGATTGTCTCCACTATCTCTTGTCTTTCTTTGTTTAGTACAAGTCACTGATGAGAAATGTCTGATGCGGTACTGTAATTATTGTCTTTTGACGAGTAGCGCAACCAAAGTTCTCCAATCCATGACTTTAAAAGCATTTCACTTTTATGCCACTCTGTGCCTTTTATAAAATCTGGAGTTGCAAATAATCCAGATCTAAACTAAAACAGTTCACTTTTAAGCCACTCTGTGCTTTCTATAAAATCTGGAGTTACAAATAATCCAGATCTAAACTATTGATGTTAGGAAACGTAAAGGCCATATTGCAGAAATACAAATAAACAACCAAATCGTAGAACAAGTACAAGAATAGAAATACCTAGGTACAACCATCAACAACAAACTGAAACGAAATGAACACCGTCAAAACCTTTACACAAAAATTCACCAACGACTTACACTAATTAAAAAAAGCATCGTATATCACTCGAACAGAGCTACCATCTCTTGAAGAGCTTTTTCATGAAAGATGCCTTTCCAAAACATTCACGATTCTTAAAGACAACATGCACCCGTTTAACCACTGTCACATAAGATCTGAACGAAGTGGTCGTCTCCTTTCCATTAGGACTAAAACTGAAAGATTTAAAAAACTCCTTTATCCCACTATCGGTCAGAGTGTTACAAGATCAGCTGTCGTCATCGAGAAGTACATAGAAGTCACATTTATAAAGTGCTGGTTGTGAGTGTGTATGTGTTTAGTGTGTGAATGTTGTTCGAAGTTTTCATCTATATTGTTATTGTACAGTAGTTACGCTGAGGTTGTCAATTGTAGTCAAACTGAATTTCCATTTGATTAGATCAATAAAAATTATCTTATCTTATCTTAAACAGATTTTCACCTTGCTTTGAAAATGCTCTGTGTACCAACATTCAGCGTGCCTATTATTTGTCACACTTTTGGAAGACCAAAAGTAGATTGGCGCCTATTTGGAGCACGATGAGGGCCAGGAGAATCAGAGTTTCGATAGAATTTCCTTTTTTTTTCGAGATTTAAGCGGGACATGCACATAGACAACAACAACAAAAAAGGTTGCAAAAAACGAAATAATTTTGAAAGGTCAAGGACGTACATGTTACAGACTGAGAGCTGCACTGACTTTAAGAGTTCGTGGGCAACTATGAAATAATTAAAGGTAGGGAACACTCACAAAGGTTCAAATGTTTCAATTAATGATTCAAATGTTTCAATTAATGATTCAAATGTTTCAATTAAAGGTTCAAATGTTTCATCTAAAGATTCAAATGTTCATCTAAAGGTTCAAATGTTTCAATTAAAAATTCAAATGTTTCAATTAAAAATTCAAATGTTTCAATTAAAAATTCAAATGTTTCAATTAAAGATTCAAATATTTCATCTAAAGATTCAAATGTTTCATCTAAAGATTCAAGTGTTTCAATTAAAAATTCAAATGTTTCAATTAAAGATTCAAATGTTTCATCTAAAGATTCAAATGTTACATCTAAAGATTCAAGTGTTTCAATTAAAAATTCAAATGTTTCAATTAAAGATTCAAATGTTTCATCTAAAGATTCAAATGTTACATCTAAAGATTCAAACGCTTCATCTAAAGATTCAAATGTTTCAATTAAAGATTCAAATGTTTAAACTAAAGATTCAATTAAATATTCAAATGCTCGGCTTGTCTAAAAATGCCCCCAAAGCCGACTTAACCTTTAGCCGAGTGCAGCCTATTGAATTGTGTAGCATGTCAACCTCTAACACGCAAGTTCACAGTGTTTACCTAATGCGCTGGTTTAGATTTGTTTACAAGTGACTCACGGCGTCTAGCCTTCCGATTCTTTCAGTAAAGGCATCATTAGTGGTCTTTAAGTGAGTTTTCAAATCACTCATAACATATATATGTATATATATGTTCAGCGGGGTTTGAAGCAAAAAAAAAACCTCTTCAATATAAAAAAAAGCATATTACACACTCAAAATTCTATGAGCGTAGCCAAGCCAAGGGATGTTTTGAGTTTAAACCCCTTTTCCAGATGGCTTTATTCTGAAAGTTTAAAACCCCTCTTGATGGTTTTGAGTTTAAATACCCCCACACAGTGAGTTTTGAGGTTGAAAACCTTTCACTTTAATCTTATTCTAAAGCAAACTATAGTCATCAGATTCTATTAGCGAAGCTAAGGGGGTTTTGAATTTTTTAAAAAAAAAATCCACAGATTTGTTCGTTTAACCCCCCCCCCCCCCCCTAAAAATGATTTTGACGATAAAACTTCCCTTTTCAATATAAAATTTAAAAGCAGTCACCTAATTCCAAAAGCGTAGCCAAGAGAAGTTACAAATTTCTACCAGTGGCTGGTCTCCATCTCTCCATCAATAAAATGCAGTGATTAGTCATCTGCCGAAATTGAAAAAGACTAAATGTGGCTCAACAGAGATGGTTAAGACGGATTTTAGGAGTCATTTATAGAGATCGAGTCTCAATCAAGGAAATCCTTTGCCAAATTGGGAGTCGACCCCTAAGTAAGGTTCGACGGAGCGTAGCATGAGTTTTGCTGGACATGTTCTCCGACAAAATAAATTACGCATAATAAGAGTTGCGATGACATGGAGACCATTACGAGGAAAGCGCAAACAGGGAAATCATAGTACAACATGGCGCCACAATTTCATGTAGGTCCACAGAGCAGGTGGAAAGAGGCTTCAGACATTACCAGTGACATATTTTTGTGGAAGCAGCTTGCAACCCAATGCGCCGAAAGACGAGGGAGGATCTAAGTAAGTAAGAATAGCAGATTAGGTTTTTGAAATTAAACATTTTAATAGCAGGATAATGCACTGTAGATACCTCAGAATATGCATTTTGTTGGCTTTCAATGCCGGAAATAGAGCTTTTTGGCAAGAACGGGGAGTCTACAATTTTTTCCACTAACTCCGGGAAAAACCTATTCTAGGGTACAATAAACGTCTTCCGAAAGAATGAAGGGTCAGAATGTAATAAAGATTAATTATATATACACACACACATATATATAATTTTTTGCGGGGAGAGGGACAAAAAAATCCTCCCAAACCCCCCCCCCCCCGAAAAAAATCCTGCTTAGCCTATGGATATAGAAATATTCTTCCTTTATAGATTGATAATGCTTAGAATCATTTTCATTTGTATGTCAATAAATCATCCCCCATCTTCACCCATCAATGTTTCGTGATAACTTTTTGTTACCAAAGATGTCACTCATTTTAAAAAATGCATTCCAAATATTAATTTTTTTCAAAAACTGTGGCGTAGACAAAATTGTGGCCCCTATAGAAGCAGACATAACTTAGTGTAAGGATAGGATGGGATGGTTAATGTCTCAGTATTTTAGAAATTATGTCTGATGACCCGCAATGTTGCCAGAGATAATGAAGAAATAACCGAAAACTTTTTCTGAAATAGAACTTTGAAAATTCAAGAAGAATCACGAAACAATTGAACATTAACTAAAAACACACAATCTGAAATAAAATTCTGTTAAAGAGTCACAAAAGTAGGCTTAATGTGAAATGTGAAACTATTATGACTGACTCCCTCTTTTGATCTTTCCTTGTATCTATAACTAGATACCCTCACCAAACATTTAGTTTCGCCAACAACTCCTTTTTCAACGCTCTTAACTATTTTTAGAACTAGGGGAAAGTTATTATTACATCTTCAAACTAATGTTTTACAGGTCAAATGAGACCTTATGTGTCCCATAGTAATGTTTATTTAGCCTGGTCTTAGTTTATCCTCTCTCTGATCTCATTTGTTTTTCTGCTCACGTTTTTCTTTTCAAACACATTTTCGGTTTTTGCAAACAAAAAAAAAATGATTGAATGTTGAGCTGTTTGTTTTGTTATAGTTGTATTTGGAAATTGATACAATTTTTTGTTAAAGTTAAAAGAAAAACAACATTTAACCAAACATTTCAGTTCAGTCATTTCGTCATGTCCGAATTTAACGACTAGGAAAGCAAACAAAAATGTCTACAAGACTGTTAGTGGAACTAGAGCCTAGCGCTGTCTCAGTACGGAGATAACGATTGAGAAACAAAAGTCTTGCTTAAAACGATGCAATGTCAACAAACAAAATATGGGAGAAAATCAACGGGCCGGATTCTTTAATAGATAAAAAAAATATTAAAGTAAAAATTCAACAAAAAAAAATAGGAGTAATAAGTTATCTTTTTTTTGTTCTGTCCTAAATGTGTTATGTTGTAATAAGTTATCGTTTTCTTTGTTCTGTCCTAAATGTGTTATGTTGTAATAAGTTATCGTTTTCTTTGTTCTGTCCTAAATGTGTTATGTTGTAATAAGTTATCGTTTTCTTTGTTCTGTCCTAAATGTGTTATGTTGTAAGGCAACCAATGTTTTCCTGGTGTCATCTTTCCTCATTTGATCTCGTTTACTTTTGCCTGCACTTAATCTGAAGCATCTGATTAAACAAGTGTTGACTTCTGTTCTTACATTTCAAAGGGAGAGGAGATGGGGAGTTCACAAGTTTGGCCTTAATGTTGGTGTTAACTTTCAGAGGCTGTTTTAGTAGGACTAGCTGCTTGCTTACTGCAATAAGTAGAAGGACTAGCTGGTAGCTTACTGCAATAAGTAGAAGGACTAGCTGGTAGCTTACTGCAATAATTAGAAGGACTAACTCGTAGCTTACTGCAATAAGTAGAAGGACTAGCTGGTAGCTTACTACAATAATACTGGTAGCTACTATTCTAGATTCTAGATCTAAATAATGTCAGCTTCTATTGAAAGATTATAGGGAAATGACTTCACCTGCATCTTAAGATTTTTTCTCCAGTATTCTTGTATTCAGCTTTTATCTTGTTGTCCCGTAGAGCGTGTTTTTAGTGAACATGTGAATAGTTGTTAAGAAGGAAGTTAATATCACCTACTCCAGACAAAACTAGCTCATTAAACAAACTGAATAAAGACTTAAAACGAATTGACATCATCACCCAAAATAAATTTAATAATTATTTAATAACCACTTTTTTAAACAATTGGTAAAATTGTTGATTGATTCTTGTGTTGTCATCGACAATAAATAATTGTGTAAAGTTTCAACTTGATCCAAGAACGAGAAGTGGGAAAACTACCGTGTACTAGATTTTTACCAGACAGAAAAAGTTGATATAGATCTAAGCTTTGTAAAAACAAATGACATTGGAGTGATGGCAACAATTATAGAGGAATCTCTCTCCTCACTTTTGTAGGCTAAATATTTGCTTGAGTCTATTCAGAGTCTCAATGTGGATGCAGGAGTGGTAGAGCTACTATAGACATGGAGAAGTTCCTAGAGAGAGAGACAACATCCTGTACATCGTATTTGTTGATCTGACGAACCATATCACAGCTGCAGAAAAGAGTGACTACTAATACCAAAGCCATAGTCCACCGGATCTGTTTAACGAGCACTCTGTTATACGGTAGTGATGCGTGGTCCACTTGGCGCGGGAAAAAAGCTGTACCTTTCATGCTTAAGGCGGATTCTTAAAATAAGGTGGCTAGAGAATAACCAACGAGGAAGTCCTGCGAAGAGCAGGCTGTCTGGATGTCCGCGCCATAGATAACTTGGACATGTTCACAGAATGCCACCAGATCGAGTCCCACAAGATATTTTGTATAGTGATCTAACAGAAGGCAGGAGAGCTGCAGGTCGTCCACAGTTAAGGTATACTGATGCATGCACGAGTGACATGAAGCTCTTTAGAAAGACACAACGGGAGAAAAGCACTGGTTACATCCTTATGGAGAGCAAGCATAAAGGAAGGTTTCTGCATTGCCGATGGCTTAAACACCCCTGAAATAGAGATAAGGGTGAAGAAGCTGAAGCGTCAGTTGATTACAGATGCCCAGGTTGGGCATTGCACAGATCAAGAGAGGAGTTGAAGAGTGTTAAATTTTATCTTTGTAGTGGGTCTGTTTTGAAAGACGTCAACAAAACGATGGCAGACCACAAGGGTAACATTTGACCGATCAGACAAGAAAAGAAAAAGTTAAAATCGAGAATATATATACTAAGAGTTAGAAGAAATCTGTGCACGAAATATTTCAAGCCGATTCGGTTAATAGTTAAAAAGATCTGTTGATACTTGAATCTGTCAGTGGTATTGACTATTGTATTATATATATAGGGCTTTTTGTGCCGGTACGCACCGGTACGGCGTACCTGCACCTTTTTCAATGTGGGGTAGAAAATTATTACTTTTCTGGTATTTTAACTTTTATTATTAATAAAGTTAGGCAAATCATCACTGAGTACCGGAACCTTTTTTTTTTACAACAAAGCACTGTATATATATACATATATATATTGCATGCAATATTGTTAAAATCAGAGTGTAGCTATAGATACCCATTAAAACTGGCAGGAAGTTTGAAGGGTCATCCGCAGGGAAATTTAAAAATATGTTTTAAATGCCGTGCACTTTAATACGAAAAAAACAACGAACAAGTCACCAGTGAAGTTTAAAGTGTTGGGTTAGTTTGTTTTCGTTGAGCTCTATAACAATTAAAAAAAAAACCAACTCCTGCTCATCCACGTGCGGGAAAAAATAACATTAAAACAAATTTGTAACAAATTTGTATTCAATTCAAGTTTTTCTTTAGGCGATACAAGACCGATAGAAAACTGGCTTTCAATTGTGTTATATACACCAGATTTAAAAGCTAGGCCAGCGCCACCACAAACCACTCTACACAACGTCTACGTTACATGTAGCATAAATCTCATTTTGGATTAAGGCCGGAAATAAGCAGAAATGCTAAAACTTTGACCGCACCCTTCCCTTTCCAATTTTTATGTACAAAAGATTCCAAAATGCCTTTATCTGGAGATCTGATTATTTATATTTAAGATGATAGTTAATCATATTCATAGGATTTACATCATTAACCAATTAGTTATTACAGATCTAATTGTGATTTGTGTGTCTCTAGTAAAAACTGGCTTTCAATTGTGTTATATACACCAGATTTAAAAGAATCAAACTTTCTAATGTCAACTTCACATGTGATGTATAAGTGACACTGTAGTTTGTCTGTCTCTAGTAGATACATTGACTAGAATCAAACTTTCTAATGTCAACTTCACATGTGATGTATAAGTGACACTGTAGTTGGAAAGTTTATTGTGTGTGTCTGTGCTGTCGTGTGATTCGTTTGCCCTTATAATCTATTGTTCTGTGTAATTCACAATTTGTTAGTTACATTCCTCAAGTATATAAAGATTATTATAATTACAATAATAATTATTATTAAGCTTATTATTACCAATATATTACACCAAATAGTGTAATTATAGTTCATTATATCTATACTGAATGTTCTATTTTTTACTAGATTTTTGTCACCTCGATTGTCAACCAGATAATTAAAAAAAACGGCCACCAGCCCGGCTGCTGCGATGTCAAATATTCAGATATTGAAGACAATAGCTGGTCTTTTGTTTAGTAGTTACAGACACTCTAGTTAATGAACTTCCAATCATAGACAAGAACATGTTGATTTAAACTGTTATGTAACTTGTTAAAAAGAACAAGAGGTCAAAAAAGCGAAGGTAGGAAATAGTAAGGTAGAAAAAAAAAACGTACCTTTCACTTTAATATACTCAATCCCTCGAGTCCGTTGCTATGGTGACTGAAAGAGTCCATTAAATGTTTGTGTATTAGAGAGAAAAAAAAACTCAGTGATGATATAGAAAGACATCCAAAAGAGACTAGAATCTAGCAGCGCGAGAATAACGCCAGACACCAGAGAACGAACGCCCCAGCCAACGGGGAGCAGGAATGGTCCGTGGCACATCGCCGCGCGAGAAAAAAAAGTGCCGCTGTCCAAGACAGAGAGAAAACATTGAGTTCAGCGTAGCGCTAAAACAGTTCGCAGTGATCCGAGGAAAGAAAAAAGGGAAAATCCGATCTTTCAATCTTCAGTATGTGTGTGTGTGTGTGTGTGGTGTTTTCTTTTTTTTTTTTTACCTATGTGAGCATACATACACATCACACACACCCGTGCAAAGCAACACATGTGTCGAGCTAAAGTACAGTGTAGTGGTCATACAATGGCGATTGCACGCTTTATTTAAGGCTAAGTTTCAGAGACCAAAAAAAAATTAATGCATAGCATATATGCGGCTAGACATTTTGGACGACTGAATTTAGAGTGGATCTAGATCTATTTTGCTTGTTACAAAGCTTATATCAACTTACTCTGTCTGTCTGTACATGTTATTTCTCCTACACTCGTTTGTGGATCCAGTTGAGAAACTTTAACCAGCTATTTATTTAACTTAACAAAACATGAATCAATTAAAAAACTAACCAATTAGTCAATGAATTCTTTATAATAATAATTTTTGTTGGATATCGAATAAGGGAAATAAATTTCCTTATTTAGAGATATAATTATAAATGTGGTTTTCTTTCCTTTAGATAACTTTAGTTTTTTAAAAAAGGATTTTTTTCCATTGTGCTTGTTTCAGTGTGTTGTTCGATTCTAAGTGGCGAGACTTGTTGAGGAAAGGGGAGGGAGAGAGAGGGGGGGGGAAGAGAGACTGATAGTGTAATAAAATTGAGACAGACTGAGAAAACGGGAAAGAGTGCGTTAGATTGGCTTAGTTAGCGAAAAAAAGGAGATATCGATAAGTTGACTTGGAGAAAAAGAGAGATAGAGACACACAGACAGACAGAATGAAAAAAAGGTATGAAAGAATGAGCAAGTAATATTTAGGTTATTTTTGAAGAGCATTCGTTCATCGTTTATTAACCAGATTTTTTTGTCTATATTACCAGGCTAACCACTATGACGTCACAAAGTCCATCAACTGGGATAAGGTCAGCACTCAAAACCTAAGCTGTGGTCTTTTCTTTAAGTACCGAAGTCCGCGTTCAGGCTAATTCCACCAAGATACAGCGCATCAAATATTTAAAACATAAAGACTTTTTGTGAATAGTGACAAGAAAACATAAGTCCACTCTTTGCTGAAACTTGTAGGAAGTCTTAGACTCTATGTCAGTAGACAACACAAGTCCACACTTTCCTGAAACTTATAGGAAGTCTTGGTCTCTATGTTATTAGAGACCACAAGTCCACACTTTCCTGACACTTATAGGAAGTCTTGGTCTATATGTCATTAGAGATCACAAGTCCACACTTCCCTGACACTGACAGGAAGTCTTGGACTCCATGTCAGTAGACAACACAAGTCCACACTTTTCTTAAACTTATAGAAAGTCTTTTTGGACTCTATATCATTAGAGATCACGTCCACACTTTCCTGACACTTACAGGAAGTGTTTTTGGACTCTATATCATTAGAGATGACAAGTCCACACTTTCCTGACACATGAAAGTAGAGATCACAAGTCCACACTTTGCTGACACTTACAGGAAGTCTTGGTCTCTATTTCAGTAGACAACACAAGTCCACACTTTCCTGACACTTACAGGAAGTATTGGTCTCTATGTCATTAGACAACACAAGTCCGCAATGTATTTATTTACTTACATATAAAACTTTAGCGAGATATTTTTAATTTTAAAAGGTCGAAAATTTTCGTAAGTTATTATTTTGTTAAAGGTTTATTTAGCTAGTGTTAGAGATATACTGAGCTTGCATTTTTTTTTATTTCTAGATATATTAGGATAGAACAAAGGCTTAACCTACTACTAATACAATTAAGATCTATATTAAGGTAAGAAAAACGAATATAGAATGAAACACATTCAGTACTTACCATCTAGCCATTCTAGTGGTCTGAAAATCCAGCCCAAGAAATATCGCATCCAAACTTATAGATCGGTCCAATGTTATAAAAAAAATTGTACGGGCTGTCGGCCATATTTAATCTGATTTGCTGTATTCATGTAAAACCATTCAAGGCGAATGTGATACAACAACACTATCATCACGCCATCAGTTTGTTGACATCATTGACCTTAATAAATCACGTTCTTCTGTTTTTATACACACACACACACATGCACACATACACATTTTTACCCCACAATAAACTAAAAAACGCCAACATTACGTGTGTATAGGCCTATATATGCATTGAAATATGAAGCTATAAACCCAATAGCTGCTGATTATATAGTTTGTGTATTTGTTTACATAAACATATACACTAAATAGTTATAATAGGGGCCTAAATATTTTAGAAATATCACTAAATCTGTAATAGGGGCCTATAAATATTATAAATATCACTAAATCTGTAATAGGATCCTATATATTTTATAACTATTTCATTCCTTAATGAAATTGTTAGTGCAACATTTTCAGGAAGATATTGAGCTTCACCATTTGATTGGAACTCAGCATAGAAGAAAATGTCGGTTAAAGTTGTTGATGAATTGTGCGTACGTTGAAAGTTGACAGTAAGTTGTAGTGTACACATTCGTATCTCTTGTTCTCCCAATGGAACGTGTACATAAACTAATGGTTAGTTCTAAGTAGCATTCACAATTCTGTTTTCTACTTTCTGTGGGTGTGTGAGCACTGTGTCATTTGAGTCTTGAATAATTCCAAAAGTGTCCGCTGTAACTTGTATCAACTCAATGGTTGGGTTTTAGCCTAAACACTAGAACTCAATGGTTAGGGTTTGATAACTAGATATATTTATTATATGCTTGGGTTTTAAAATTAGATATATCAACTCAATGGTTGGGTTTTAAAATTAGACATATCAACTCAATGGTTGGGTTTTAAAATTAGACATATCAACTTAATGGTTGGGTTTTAAAATTAGACATATCAGCTCAATGGTTGGGTTTTAAAATTAGACATATCAACTCAATGGTTGGGTTTTAAAATTAAATTTATCTTCTCAATGGTTGGGTTTTCAAACGCAATACATTAGATAGGCAAACCATCACGCATTTTTGTGGAAACACTCACACAGCACACAGACACCACACACTCAAAGATTGACGACCACTTCAAAAACTATTATAAATAGTATGACTGTCAGAATTACTGGCGGAAATAGCTAGAGTACCGTGGTGAATGTTTGAAGCCTGATCGAGTGTTGATGTGTTTGAGGGCGGAGCTTGCTTATGGCTTTCATGTGACATGGAGAACAAAAAGGTCTATACTTTATTGCTTCATGTTCCTTATTCATACAGGCAAAATGTTGAAGACCTCAAAATAAAACTAACAGATTTTTAAAAAATTGTCAAGAAATGTCATTTCGTTACATATCATATGCAGCACCAAAACTTGTTATATGATACAAGCGAGATGTTGGAAAAAGAATTGGATGTTGTTTAAAATTAATCTCTTATGGATGTTAATTGTCATCATATTTGCATACATTTCATATACCGTACTTCTTAACATTCTTTGCTGATAAAATATAAGGGAGGTAATTTATTGTATGAATCCCCGCACCACGGCCTGGCAATGTAACAATACTTTTTTTAAAAAAAGCTAATCTAATGTGAAGAACCGCAAAATCACTTTCATATCTTTAAATACTATAAGGTTTAACTCGCAATTTTTATATAAAACTGAATTAATTAATTACCACTAACTAACCGTATCACTATATGTTTTACCGATTGAACCATGAATAATTGTACAAGACTTCAACTTTATCAGAGAATGGTAAAGTGGATGAAGAAATAGGCTCCAGACCGACAGAGTGAGTTTATATAAGCTTTGTAACAAAAAAAAAAAAAGAATTGAATGGATACATGTAAAACTCTCTACCACACTGATTAGAGTTTTACTTTCTCATTTTTCCAAACACCGATATCTGTCTCAATCTAATATGATGCATTCTGGCTAATACCTAATCACAGAATTTAAAACAAATGAAACGGGAAATGCATTTATGGTCACAGTTTTTAATTGCCTTCAAAAAAAAAGTTCAACTGTAAGCGTGATTTACAATTTAGGCTGATGCTATTAACTGGCATGCCTAATGGGGAGAGAAGTTTACAATGAGGGAGGGGGCGGGGGCTAAATCTCTAAAAACGAAAACAGGATTAAAAGCACATGTTTGTTAACATTGTTTTTATCCTTATTGGATTAAATAACACACCATTGAATGCTGTAAAGGTTCTAACTGATTTTCCAAAATGTCTCTATCATTATATATAGATAGGTGCATATGCCTTTATTGCATAGTTTTCGTGCTAGACGTGTGGCCTAAGCTTTGTTATACATGACATGAAACATTTGTTATCCAGATCAATACATTGTTGATAGTCCATGTAGAAAAACTAGCTCTTGGTGCTCTCCTCCATTGGCGTCACTAGGAGTTTTTTTTTTTTTTTTTTTTTGGGGGGGGGGGGGGTTGCTGGCCGCCTCAGGTAACACCCATCAGGGGTTATACTCAAGTTAAATAAAAAAAAGTAAAAAAAAATAACTGTTGCTACAGCAGACAACGTTAAAAAATAATGAACTGTAACTAGATACCCATCCAAAACATAAGTATATAGTTTTAATATATGGATAGAGATAACTAATTGAGGGCGGCGGGTGGGCGTTACTAGTAAACAATTGAGAAATGCTGGTATGTAAAACCGTTTCCGTAAAGTCTAAAAGTCTAATAAAGAAAACATGTTCATATGTTTGAAAGTGTATTGATAGAATCTCAACAACGAAATTTTAAAATAGAATCAACACTCATGTTACAGTTGTGTTACTTTGTATACCAATCAACAATGAAAGTAATTAGCTTACTGTATGAGGGTTCAATAAAAAGAAAAAACAAACAATAGTTTTCATTAGTACATTTGTTTTTAGTTTTGGGGGGGGGGGAGAGTTTCCTTTTGGGGGGGGGGGGGGGTAATAGTCCCTGGATCTATCACAACAAGTTATAAAGTTACATTAGATTTTTAGTGACAATACTGCTCTCCCCTGACAAGTACCATCAGTTAACAAAATATGTGTTTGTTTTGTTTGAAATATTCCACTTGTTTCGGATGTTCCTTCAGAGTTGAAAATAATTTACTTCCTAGTCCAAATCTCCTGCAGGACAACGGGGATGGCAGCGGGCAGGGTATGAACCCGGGACCAACGAGACAACCAAACGATAGTCCAGCGTGCATACCGCACGACCAGGCAGCCACCCTTTTTATAAATAATAATAATAATAAAATTCCTCACAAAAATTATCTCTTAGACTTCGATTAACTTAGAACTCACTAAAAGATATACCTCATTTTTTAAATTATGTTTTTTCTAGACAGTTTGCATGAGAATATTGTTCGGAGTCTCCCACATCGCTCTAGAGTTGAAAGCTCACAACCTTCTTTCCACATTTTGGGATGTTTTTAAAACGTCAATATCCAAGCAACAATCAACAACAGTTCAGGGTTTCTCTATGTAAATAGCTAACGGGCATATGTGTGCAATCCTAAAACCATGTCAGATTTCTGTTTGATTTCTTTCTTTGTGTTTCCGCCTAATGCTGATGGAATGTGGAACTTGTTTTAGATAAATTTAGACAAAAATATGTGACAGATATTTCAGTTTATTTTAGTTAACATATTTCTCAAATCCCTTGTCATAATAAAAGCATGTTGGTGGCGTTTTAAATGAAGGATTTGTCTGTTTAAAACTCCATCAAAACATCGTGACTACAAATTGTTTGGTTAAGATCTACCGCATTAGAAAGTTTTAGGCGTAAGTAAACAAACAAACCGATCTGTGATGTAACAAGACAACAATTATATTCAATATGACATTAAACCTTAACCCCCCCCCCTGCTAATTTAACATGTCATAACACTGTGATATGTCAGAATGCATTGAAATCTCAAAAGACTCGTGTGTAGCTTTGTATAGAATAAATAAAGTGTAAGTCTTGAAATAATCTTAATTATAAAAGCTCATCAGAATGTTTAGTTCTATAGACCGCACACATGTGCAGTAAACTGGTTAGTTCTATAGATTGTACACACGTACAGTAAACTGTTTAATTCTATAGACTGTACACATGTACAGTAAACTGGTTAGTTCTATAGACAGTACCCATGTACAGTAAACTGTAATTTGTATTTTGTATTATTTCTTTAAAAAACACAAAACCTAATTTGTATTTTGTATTATTTCTGAAGCAAAGCACAAAATCTATGTTTTTACAACTATCAATCTGTATTTGTTTTCCCGTGGAACTGTGCAATGTGCAAATCATCCATGACAAAATATTTCGTTGCTAAACAGCTTTGACAGGTCACCGTGACCCAGCTGCCACAAATATGTTCTGTCAAGTTTTGTTTTTTTCTCCTACCTTTTGTTGAATGATCTCATTGCTCAACTGGTTAGTGTGGTGGAAGTAATTAAAAACAAATGTGCTAGACAAATGACCTCTCAAATGGACACCACGTGAGCCCTCCCCTTAAACTGTTAGTTTAAAAAAAAGATATTGTTGGTATAGTTTAAACCCCAAGTTTTAAACATATCGATGTCTGAACCAGTGGTTTAGATTGTCTGAGCTATTTTGTTGTAAGATTGAGCATGATAAATGGATTTCCTCTGATGATTCGACCATGTCTAATGTTTCGTATGTGTCTCGTGTCTAATGTGTCTCGTGTCTAATGTGTCTCGTGTCTAATGTGTCTCGTGTCTAATGTGTCTCGTGTCTAATGTGTAATTGTAAAATGTGTATCAATGATGGAGACTTGAAAACCAACTCAAATTTAGCTTGTTGTTATTGTATCGCCCAATGAGCTATAGGTCAGTGCTTCTATTAGGTTTGTTAGACAGAAGAATGAGAAGTGTGCACTTAAAGAGTGCATCTTCTGTCTTGTAAAAAGAGATGGAGAAGGGGTCTTTGAGGCACCATTGATGACTCTTTCACAACTTCTAACCATGTATCTTTGTACATTACTGTTTCTCCAAAAGTTCGCGAAGACGCGCCTGCTCATTCCTCGATTTCATCCCACATTTTCTTCGGTCTTCCTCAAACCAGGCTTCACTTTGCCTCGTGAAAATGTCTTTAAAAGGTCGATTTATCATGCCCCTACCATGAAAGCCTGCAACCTTTGTCAAGTCTTCTTCTTCTATATTACAGACGATACTTCAAAAAAGTTATAACGCATTAGCAGTCCTCTTGTTTTATTAAATTCACTTGAATACATTCATGAATATGTATTTTCTAACATCTATACATCTTATGTTTGCAGATAATAAAATTATTAAATATTTGCGCCTTAACATTAATGTTTCTAATTTGCTCCTGGAGGCTGGTAGACCTGGTTTCATCTCAGACACCTTTTTTTGTATAATGCATCAAAATCTAATGTAAATTTAAACATTATCTGACGGCAGGTTCCATGTTCTATGACACTTACAAAACCAACCAAACAACAACGGTCTCTCTCTCTCTCTCTCTCTCTCTCTCTCTCTCTTTTCCCCTCATCCTATCAACTTCTCCCTGCCCTAGAACAATCACCCCCCTGCCCTAGAACAATCATCCTTAATGAAGAAGGTGATGATTCAGAAAAGAGCTCTGTACATCTGCACTCTTCGCTGATTCCCCAGGCGTGTTTAACAGAAGTCTAAACACAAGAGTCCAGGTGTATTGTTTCTGGAATTTTCAGGTAAAGAATATCAGGTGTACTAATAGCCTTGTCCGGAACACTGGTAGCTTCCTACAGAGATAACGAGCAGAGAGGTCACTGGAGGTGTACAAGGTTAGGGTTAGGGTTATTACTTGACCTCCACTCCATCTCTGAAGTAGAGACCAATTGGATAATACCTAGAAGGGTTTGCCTATGAGAAGTTATGTGTGTGTCTTAAATTAAAGTATGTGTTTTTGTGCATGATTATATATATATATATGGCAATATGACTTCCATTCCGAAGATTAAGGTTGAGTGCAGAAACAGTGTTTCACACAAACCGATTGTGATCTACATATTTTCTCACACCTTATGTAGACAACGCCCTTTTCCGTCGGGGTCAAATTTAGTTTTCTTTAGCTCTTCTGCGCTTGGGGTGTGTGTGTGTGTATATATATTTGTATCAATATATGTTTGATATGTTTATGTAGTTTAGTGTGTGTGAGTGTGTTTGTAAAAGACTAGGGTTGATAAAAATGTATTCATGACATTGTGACAGAAATACGAGTTATTTTTTTAGATTGATTAACTTACAAAGTTTGGTCTAAGAACTATGAAACCATTCACTTAGGCCTCCGATTTGTCTGAGCCTCGCACAAGGTGCAAAACAATTTTTTATAAGAAATAGCGAAATTTGTGCCAATTTTATTGTCGGAGTGCACTAGGTTTTAAAGAAATTGCGTTATTTTATTTGTTCGCTGTTTATTTTTATTTTACATTTGGGGTCATCAAATTCAATTAGCCTACGGCCTCCAATTATCTAAGTCCGGCCCTGGTTAGAGAATGGGAACATGAAGAAATTCCCCGTACAGTTGCATATAGCGGGCCAAGGAACGGGAAAATGTGCACTACGTATATGTTACACCAAACTTTAGTAATGATTGTTGGCATTGCGAAACTTTCAGTCACGACCATTGGCAAATAGCCTCCTATCCACGCCTGTCCGTTAGGTTGGGAGAGATGTCGGGAGTTACCGATGTTAGCGATTCCTAGACATGGAAAATTATCAGAAAGGAAAGTTCTCTAAATAGATCTGAGATCCATTAGCGAGCTGCAAGGCATCTCCAACATATATTGAATCTCTACTGACAAAAATACGTAACTGATCCAAAATAGATTTGGCAACATGAAGTTTTTCTGATATTTTGACCATCTTGAAACAAAACAAAATGCTAGACTATTTCCATGTCCTTAGAATGTTCTGGTATGTAAGACTTTGCTATAGTCTGTAGTTACATGGCGAAAAGAAAGATTTAGACAGATTTAGTGCTGGTATTTCCTCACAAAATCATCTATATATCTACTTTATAAAACATTCAGGTAGTCAAATATGTTTTGAGAATCCTTCATCCAAAGTAGGAAATGTTAACTAGCTAATTAGTAGTACACAAATTGTCAAATCAACCTAGCTTTCAAACTTTTTTAAAAAAAAGGCAATAAACACAGTCCAGTCTTTCTTTCTATTGTGTACATCTTATTGAAATGTTTGTCTTTTTCTTTCTTTCTATTGTGTACATCTTGTTGAAATGTTTGTCTTTTTCTTTCTTTCTATTGTGTACATCTTGTTGAAATGTTTGTCTTTTTATTTCTTTCTATTGCGTACATCTTGTTGAAATGTTTGTATTCTTTCTTTCTATTGGGAGATCTTGTTGAAATGTTTGTATTCTTTCTTTCTATTGCGTACATCTTGTTGAAATGTTTGTCTTCTTTCTTTCTTTCTTCACTTTCATTTTCTCTCCCTTTCTTTATCTTCTCATACTTTTAATAATAATCCTCTTTATTATCCACAAGGTTTTTATGTTTCTATTTATTTTAGTCCTTGTACGTGCAGGTTACGCAATACGTTATCCTCATACAGCGGACACCTTCATAAGACGACATGGCTCATCTCGTGACACATTTCTTGCCCTTTTTTGGAGAGGCATTCTGGTACGCATTTTGTTTCATGTGAAATTAGAAAAACGATATAGCTTTCGAGGAGCCAGTATGGTAGTTGAGATAAATCATAATACAATAAAAAATAACTTAAGGCTTGTCTTCGAGTCCTAAGAATAATGAGGATTGGAGTATTTGCCGTGGCTACGCAGCCCCAGCTGCAACCTACATATTTTGCCACATCCAGCGCAGACATTATCATTTTCCGTCAGTGGCCGATTTAGATTTTCTATTCACCATCTACGTCTTCCCTCGGTAATTGATTTTTATAGGCCTGAAATGTGTCTCCCGCTGTCTTTGTAAGTGATCTTCATCTGTCTCGTTCCAAAGGCGTCTGCAGACAGGTGCTCTCTTCTATGTCAGTTAAATCAAGTTGGCGCCTAAACTGGTCTTTAAAATGTTTCCGTGGGGCTACTCTATTAGGTTGACCACCTTTCAGTTCATAAAAAGGGATTGCAAGCCCAAATAAAGCAGTACTTAAAAGACTATGCCAGTAGAGATAAAATAGGCAGGACCTTCCGCCAACTTGTAGCTGCGAGTGACTCTGAAGTAGATCGACTACATTACCAGTCATCTAGCTAGCCCACCAAGCTGTTCTAGTCTGCCCACTTACAGATCTAACCTTAGCACATCTAGCTAGCCCACCAAGCTGTTCTAGTCTGCCCACTTACAGATCTAACCTTAGCACATCTAGCAAGCCTACCAAGCTGTTCTAGTCTGCCCAATTACAGATCTAACCTTAGCACATCTAGCAAGCCCACCAAGCTGTTCTAGTCTGCCCACTTACAGATCTAACCTTAGCACATCTAGCAAGCCTACCAAGCTGTTCTAGTCTGCCCAATTACAGATCTAACCTTAGCACATCTAGCAAGCCCATCAAGCTGTTCTTGTCTGCCCACTTACAGATCTAACCTTAGCACATCTAGCATATTTTGTTTACATGCTTTTTTTAAAATTCTTATTCGCCCTTCTTTCTTTGACCTTTCTCTCTCTCTCTCTCACTTTCTTACCTTTCTCTCTAAACTCCCTTTTATCCTTCTCTCTCTCTCTCTCTCTACTGACACATAATCGCCCAATCACGAGCCCCATTCAAATACTTAAAGCACGACTTTCTAAAGTGATAAAACCAGTAGCTCCAGGCAATGTCCAAATAGTTTATTAGCTAGGGTGGGGGAGACATTAAAGGTAATGGCTAAAGGTACAGAAATGATGTTCCCCCTCCCTTTCCTGAAGGCACAAATCTGGAAGCCTTTGTCTATTTTATTTTATTTTATTATCAACAATTTCCACTGGGATGTAATGAATAGCAAGGGAGAGAACTTGCAGCCCGTGTGGGTGGAATTTTTGTTCAAATGAAACGTAGAACAGGGGAGATAATGAAATCCTCAAATTAAACATTGTAAATTGTATAAGTAACAGTGTAAATTGTATAGGAAAGGTTGTAACAAATACATAAATAACAGTGTCGCTGTTTCTAGGTGTGACCTTAACTCTTTTCTATTCATCTCTGTTTGCTTTTGATTTTGAAATGGAAATTAAGGAATAATTGCTACTATAACTAGTTAATAAATATATACCGTACTTGTTCATTATATAATATAGATGAGATTTATATAAATGTATATATATATGTATATATATATATATGTATTGTTACGATTCTCTCTCCTAATCAGGCCTTCTGTTAACACTGCTAAACACAACACATCAACACATCAAGAACTTCACAACAAGAGCTCCACAATATCGGGTACTTTAATGAGTCAATAAGTAGATAATAGCCAATACTAGACTATTGACATAAAACACATCAACAACTAAAATGTCACTCTGTACATCACCGTACAAAACTCTACTGTCTCTCTTACTGGACTTGTACATCAACACCTGAGGACTCAACCAGGACCGACTTCATGGCCGACTAACAGTCCCGGTCTCGACGCTCTCGGGTCTTGAACTGCCGCTTTCCTACACACTGTGTCTCTCGTACACGCAGGCTTTCGATCACATGACCATAACATTGGTCATATTTGCGTGTAATCGTGTAATCGTAGTACTGTTCCTTGTCCATGGCCCCGCTGACCTGAGTGATTCACCTGTGTGTCAGCTGAGCCTATAGTTAACCCTTTTACGCCGCCAATAGGGTCATAACAGTATGTATATGTTAACACTTATATAGAGTGTATTGTACAATGTATATATATGTATATGTTAACACTTATATAGAGTATATTGTACAATGTATATATATGTATATGTTAACACTTATATAGAGTATATTGTACAATGTATATATATATATGTATATGTTAACACTTATATAGAGTATATTGTACAATGTATATATATGTATATGTTAACACTTATATAGAGTATATTGTACAATGTATATATATGTATATGTTAACACTTATATAGAGTATATTGTACAATGTATATATATATATGTATATGTTAACACTTATATAGAGTGTATTGTACAATGTATATATATATGTATATGTTAACACTTATTTAGAGTATATTGTACAATGTATATATATATGTATATGTTAACACTTATTTAGAGTACAATGTAACGAGGCAATATTTAAACATTTAATTTTATTAATAAATAAAACAAATATTCTCTGATTATGAAAACCCTACATTTACAGTCATGTATATCAATGCTGTAAAACTTATTTCCTTTTTTCATTGTCAAAATAAAATTATTCAATAACCACAATTGTATTTAGATGGTTTTTGTTTTTTATTGATTCGTGTTTTGTTAAGAGCATTGAATGATTCCGCAAAAGTTTTAACTTAATCCGAGAATGGGAAATGGGAGTAAAAACGTGATCGAAACTTGTACCAGACAGACAGACAGACAGACAGACAGAGTTGATGTAAGCTTTGTTAAAACAAACAATTAACTTGCAAAAAAAAAACTTTTGTTTTCCATTTTTTTGGTTACCTTTTTCAAATAATAACAAAAATATCAGTGCTTTATTTCAGCGTTATCAGCAGTATACTAGCAAACTTCTTTTTGTTTCAATAAATAAATAACATTTTTTAACTATTTCAGGAACATCAATAAAAAAAATTTAGATTGTTCAGTAGAGTAGAAGTGTGCTACGTAATCAAAGTGTGATGTTCAGAATCATGTCATGAAGTGTATGTGCGTGTTTCTGATGTAACTATCTTGTAAAAATGAGTAAAGGTGGACGGATGGTTAGTGAATAGATTCTGATGAAACCACGAGATGTTTCGTCGTTGTTGAAGTTAATAATAGATAAAGGTTAAGCGAGAGGCGTGTGACAGAAAGACGTGTAGTTTTAGAGAGCTCTTTGAATGATCCTTATTTCATGTGTGTTGCTACATACATCAACACGAAAGCTGTGTTTATTTATTAATATAAGTTGTATTCAGTTTTGCTTAAGAAGACCTTTGTTCAAGTTTATATAAGAATATAATACGCCTGCATTGGTTTAGCTGTATTAGTTGCTTGGAGCTACAAACCAACGACCGAGTATCACAGTTGGGAGACTTTCAATAAGCACAATGATTTATCAAAACGCTTAGGGTCTTCATATTTGTATCTGAATGTCTTGCTCTTATGGATTTAATTTGGATGAATACTTTTATTGGACATTAATTTGTATTTAATCAAAGTCCAATGGTATATATTATTCATAAAGAAATTTGTTAACTTTAAGCAAAACATTAATATGATAAATGTAGATCTTCTAGCCCCATTTGAGCACTCACAGATAAAAGATTAGATCAGAATTACAGACCTACAAAGAATAGGATACATTTCTTGCAGGTGTTTTTTAATAGTATGTATGTCAAAATACTTTTAAAATAAGTTCGAGATTTTAAAGAGATAAATAGATTACTATTTATGTTTATTAGAATAGAAAACATATTATTTATTTAACATAAAAATATTTCTATATTACTCAAATTCTTGCAAATCGCTGAATTTATTTCATGAAATGTGTTTCTTCATTGTTGTTTTGTTACAAAGAATTTTTTTTTTACATTTTGATTTTTTTTCGTTTCCGAAGGAATAAAAAAGTTTTTTAAAAATATAAAATCTTTTTTTACAAAATTACATCGAAATCTATAAATAAAATGTTTCTTTTGTTTCGATCTGTATTTGACTTTGCTGTTGCTTTTCCTATTTAGCGTTTCTCTGTTTTATTTAATGATCACCTCATTTAAACTGTTCTAGAGTTTACATAAAACAAGAAAAACATTAAAAATACAATGTACATATGCGACAGTGTTCATTATCCAACATCCATTATACAACTGATAATAAAATAAATATAAACATAAAAATTATAAATAAAACTTTTTTAGGTCAAACCAAGTAAGGAACTCGTGCTTTGGGACCGTCAGCTCGATTGATCTACGTGTCAACCCATTAGGCCAGAGCTACTTTGTAGAATTGTCAGTGTTTTATTATTTATTGGCACTCTTATTTTATAGACATTTAGAACTAGATCTAGATCTTGATTTAGACTGTTGATTTAACTCTAATTGATAGGCTACCTGACATTAGTTAAAGAAAAGTAAAGGCGGTTTGTCATTGTGCTGGCCACTTGACACCCTTGTGAACCGTAGGGCCACAAGAACATATATTTTTAGGTTTTGTAAATAACGATTTGTTGCTTCAGTTATTTTATGCTTCGATTATTGTTCCTTTTGAAAGAAAAGAATTTAAAGAAATGTTTAACTTCCTTATTTGGACTGAGACGTCAATGTCACTGACTTCCATGTTAGATACTGTTTAGAACAAAACTCATTTAGAAGCCAATTTTCTTGTTACTGATAGTAAATAATTCAATAGAGCCAAGCGTTCGCGCGGTGGGAGGTGGGGGGTAGTGTTCCAGGCCAAGTGAAATAGGAAATAACCAAACAATCAAAAATCCCTACCACCAGCTGAGAGCTTCCCATGCTGGACCAGAACTAAAGCCAGTGACGTCATCGGGTGGCCCAAAACGTCGGCACAGTGATGAAACTTTCTAGCCTAGTCACGTGGTTCACTTTCATTGAGATGTTGAAAAGCTTGCCTCACAATGAAACTAGTTCCAAGTCTTGACATTAACTCGAGATCTAGTTCATTGACAGATTGATAATGGAAGAGGAACAAGAAATATTGCGTTTTAAAACAACACGAAGTCTCTTGAGCCCAATTGTTTGCCTTTCATGTTTATTTAGCCTCTGTATGTATCTGTTTGTCGCCTGTTTCTTAAAAGGTCTCTTCTCATTTGAGTGACAAACTTCTGTAGCCGCTGGACAAGAAGGACGTAGGCAACAAACAAAACCCATTAATAGACTTCTAGTTATTGTCCGAGATCCGTGACACTGTTGTATCTTCTATAAGGTGGATATTGAGTGGACATAGACTGTTTCCAATAGGTCACAATTCTTACCGTTTCGTTTAAGTTTCAAGGATTCAGTCCTTTAGCGTTCCTTGGGGATGCGGACCACACCGAGTGACATAAGGTGGTGACGCACAAGGGAAAATAATATTTATTTTATTTTGCCAAAGCAAACAACGTTTTATTTTTAGCATTGGTTAAAGTTATCTTAGATACACTCATTGTGACATTCCAACCAGACCGTCCCATAATACTTTATTTCTGGGACAAACGTTATTCACAAGTTTCCCCTAGCTGCGTGTATTCAAACACTGTTCTCTAACTTCTCAAGCAAACAACGTTTGTCTCCGACGTTGTCATGGGCACCCGCAGGGGTGTGCAAAGTGGTGCACTTGCAACCCCATGGATTCTGAGTAGACAAATTATAGCCACCCTTCTAAATTCTGAGAAATCAAGTTTTAGCCATTTGTAAAATGCTAGTTTATAAAATGTTTTACATTTTTCGGATGTTCCTTCAGAGATTAAAGATTGTTTACTTCCTAGTCCAAACCTCCCGCAGGACGACGGGAGATGGGAGCGGGCAGGGTTTGAACCCTCGACCGTCGATAAATCCGAACGACAGTCCAGCGCGCAAACCGCACAACCAGGCAGCCATTTTTTTTTCACCTTCAAGTCTATTAACGTCTGCAGCTTAACATGTAGTGCTTCCATTGAAATAAAGTTAATAAGGATAAGTTATTATTGTAATAAACTAGAATAGGCTAATCTGTAGTTCATATCCGACCATGTACGCTTGTAATTCAATATTCTATAGCACCCTAACTATTTGTTTTCATTTGCACATAACTAATAGTTATCATTATATTTAGTAAAGAACTAGAATATGATAAAAGTAGTTTTTTTTGTTGGTTGGTTTTTTGTTGTTTTTTTCTTGGAGGAAAACTCCTTGCCAGCTGTCTTTCGATTTGATATATGTGAAAGTTTCTTTGAACTAGAGTGAAGAGTGCAGTCATTTTGGTCAATATATTTACGTCGAGAAGAGATATAAGAAAGTTCTTCCCGTGCTGTCTGAGTCAAAACGTTGATTTACATCGACGGAGCATTCACAGCAGAGAGAAACTAATATACTAACAGCAGCTGCATGAATTAACCCTAACCCTAAACCTAACTGCGTTCTCTAGGTACTTCGTTAAAATGCAGATATTTAAGGCACTGAACAGATGTGTTGGAGAGTTGGATTTGTTAATGACGATTGTACTCGATAAGAATTCATTGGTTTTGTCACTGTTGTTAAGAGAGACGCACTGTCTGTGTCCAACGTCATTGTCAGAGAATACATTATGTACATTTTTTACATGGACAAACTACTCGGCCATGTCTACGATGGTTGCCCCCTGATGGATAGCATTCAAAACTGTGTTCAGGCAAGGCTTTGTGAAAAATATCCAAAAGCAGACCTTGTTCGTTGCAAGTCCCAGAGACTTGTTTACATTGACCTGAATGACGTTTCAGATGTACGTAATGCTGTTGGTGTTATCCAGAAGATTATCTATTTCTTCCGTAAGTCCCAAGCGAGAGCGTTGATGCTAAATTTATTTCTTGAGGTTGAGTTGTTGATGCCACGATCTCAGTGCAACTGCAATGCAAAGAAGGGGGTGTTCTGACAATAATCAATAAGCCTAGGAACCAATCAACGGGAGTAGCCGGTGTGTACAGCTAGTTATTTATATCTGAAAATATTTCCTATGCACATGTATCGCTTATTTTTCTCTCCGTATATAGAGGATAAAACATGATATGACATGCCCCGTAGAGTCTGGACTAAACAAAAGTACAACATCAGTTACCACCTGTCCAACAATAAGTGACAGAGTATGTTCTGTCTTATGAAAACATTTGAGAAAGTTTTCAATTATAAATGAACATAGAAGCATTTCAAAAACATTACTTAACATTTCAGAATGCCACAATGTCCGTTTTCGTGGTACAAGTTGATTACATCCTGCAATAACTTTATAAACACTAGAGTTGAGAAAGTCAGCTGCTATTGAGTAATAAACAAGCCAATTATACAAAATCCTTTTTTAACTAACAAAGCTTATCTAAGGGGAAATAACTCCGCACTTACAACTATATGCCGGAATTGTGTAGATGTTACTTCCATTATTTAATATCAATCAATTTACTAATTGGTTAATTTTTTATTAATTAATGTCTAATTGGGTACAATAAAAAAAAACGTTTAAAGTTTCAACTTAATCCGAGAATGGGTGTGAGAGAAAGAACGTGTGCAACTTTTTACCAGGCAGACAGACGGAAAGACAGAGTGAGTTCATCTAAACTGAAGGAAAAGAATAGGGATAATAAAGCGTGTGCCCTGAGACTAGAACTTGTACCCTGATAATGGATATATTTGGATAGTACCTGTGCCCTGAGACTAAAACTTGTACCCTGATAAAGGATATATTTGGATGGTAGCTGTGCCCTGAGACTAGAACTTGTACCCTGATAATGGATATATTTGGATAGTACCTGTGCCCTGAGACTAAAACTTGTACCCTGATAAAGGATATATTTGGATGGTAGCTGTGCCCTGAGACTAGAACTTGTACCCTGATAATGGATATATTTGGATAGTACCTGTGCCCTAACATGAGACTAGAACTTGTACTCTATAAAATGTTACGATTTGTAGAAGTAAAGAAAAAAAGCTGGTCCATCCCCTGATAAAAGGCTGTCACCCTTGGAGACGTTATGTCCTGTTTTAATGGGCCATTACATTCTGGGAGCGAATCCAAATAGAATTAGCTTGCTAAAACTTAAACCCGCATAGAACAAAGAGGAAACCTAAAAATAGAAAGGAGAAGAAAAAAAATCTTAAAGAGCTTTGGCTGAGAAAGTCTTCATCAAGATTTTAACATCCATTATAGGACATCCTTCTAATGTGTTCTAAGAAGATTGAACTCAATCGTGTAGTTTTTATGTAGAGTTTTTGTTCTATGAAGCTTTTGTTCTACTTTTGAAATCTATCTTTGATTTAATTCCATATCTTAAAAGATAGATTTTACTATTGCGAAACATTTATAAAGTGTTAAGTCTTTGTTTTCAGGAAATGGCCTTATAGCTGTGCCTACTCATAATTATAAATATAGTAGCTTAGCTTTTCTTCCCAGTCTATTTAAAATGTTTCTTTTATTTTTCCTACATTATTTCTATAAATACAATTAACAGGAAAGCTTAAAAAAAAAACCAGATGACTTGAATGTCGTTCAGAGATACTAGGAGCTCACATTTACAGTAGAGATAGCCTTGAGATGATGGTCCCATTGAATCCATGGCCAGTATTGATTTGTAACTGCTTTGTTATTTGCTTAGCTTGCTGTACCTTGTGAAAGAATCATTCAGCTACAACACAGAGGTATCAATAGGGAGAGAAATGCAAAGTCTATACACACTGTAATAAAAGTATTTTAGACCCGTATAAAACAAATCTTTTAATCTAGTATATGTACTGTGCAATACAAGTGCTCTTTGAGAAAAGAAACAATCGTCAATGCCATGTGTCTTTGAATCTAAGAAAAGATTGGTTTCAAAACAAGACGACACGCCTCTGTATGACATCCCATACGCCTCTGTATGACATCCCATACGCCTCTGTATGACATCCCATACGCCTCTGTATGACATCCCATACGCCTCTGTATGACATCCCATACGCCTCTGTATGACATCCCATACGCCTCTGTATGACATCCCATACGCCTCTGTATGACATCCCATACGCCTCTGTATGACATCCCATACGCCTCTGTATGACATCCCATACGCCTCTGTATGACATCCCATACGCCTCTGTATGACATCCCATACGCCTCTGTATGACATCCCATACGCCTCTGTATGACATCCCATACGCCTCTGTATGACTTCCCATACGCCTCTGTATGACATCCCATACGCCTCTGTATGACATCCCATACGCCTCTGTATGACATCCCATTGGCTGCTGTTGTTGCCATCGAGTGAAAACAAAAAGAATAACGATGGTCCGTCGAGCCACTAGTTGCAGAAGGCATCATTGCCTAATTTGCGTATTCGCATACATTTTTAAGGTAAATATAAAAGGAGAATTCGTAGTTGTTAAAAAAAAAAAGGCTTTCCGAAAGGGGCGTAGCTAGGAATTTTCCATCAGTTGGGGGCCCGGGGCTTGAGCTCTTTGGGGGCCTCTGCATTTTGCGTAATATTTAATTTTCAATGTAAAAAACACTCATTTGGGGGCCCCTCTCAAGTGGGGGCCGGGGGTGATTTTCAAATTCTCCCCCTCCTCCCTCACCCTTGCTACGCCACTGCTTTCCGATTAATCGCATAGCCCAGTTAATAATTATCGAACCATGCAATTAAGCACTGTTAGTCTTCCAAAGCTTTTGTTTTGTTTTTACATTGTTTTGGATGTTCCTTCAGAATTAAAGACTATTACATCCTAGCCCAAACCTCATCCATGGACCAGGGGGGGAAACGCTGGCGGTCAGATTGCGAATATCGAGACCACTGCCCAGAGCGCAAACCCCATCAACAGACAGTCATCTGCTTTATGTTACTAGTCCGCTTGCTTTATGTTTAAACTCCTTAATATTGATGCTGCATATTGATCACGTGGCTAGTTTATTTTTCTCAGCTTCAAATATGAATCTTGTCTTTTATGTCTCCACTGAAGATCAGGTGTGGTCTGTCAGGTGATCTCTTTCCTATAACAAAGCATAATATGAGGACTGGTTCGAATGAGGCTGTGTTCACGGGTTTATACGTAGCATGCTATCTGTGGCATTTTACGCCTCGAGAGACTATCTTTTCCTTTTGCAACTCCTTGTGTGACTAAAGAGGCCAATCCTTGATACACAGCTGCGGTCATATGTTGGGCATATGTAATCATTATCATTAGGCGCCGTTGCATTTTTACCCTTCTTTCTACTACTGTTGTGTATGGTATCTGCAATCTGGGACCCTTCCTTTATGCACGCTTTCCATGTGGATCTATCCAGTGCCACTTTTTCCCAGCTGCCAGTGTCGATTTTTAAGAGCTTCATGTCGCGTTTGCATACATCAGTATACCGTAAAAAATGGGTGACCAGCGGCTCTCCTGCCTTCTGTTAGATCGCCACTAAGAATGTCTTGTGGAAGTCGACCTACTGGCATTCTGTGAACGTGGCCAAGCCAGCCAATGGGTCTGCTGCTGATAACACAGAGGATGTCCTGGCACCCTGCTTTTCGTTACATTCCCAAGCCAAAGAAAACATCTTTTTCTAGAAACATATTTATGCCCAAAAGGCAGATGATCCCTTTAGTATTCTGACCATTTCAAGCTTCTGTATCGTAGAGGAGTGCGTTTCTTACGCAGGGGAAAAGCAGTTTATCCATTCTGTCAGAGTGGCGTAGCTAAGGATTTCGGGGCCCAAGGGGTAGAAATGTGGAACCCCCCCCGCCTTCTCCCACCCTAGCAACGCCACTGGTCATTTATTTTTTTACTCATACTGAAAGCGTATTTTATTTGCATTTTTTTACTTATTTAAAATGAATAACCTTTATCAGAAGAAAGCAAAAAAAAAAAAGAGTAACAAGATAGCAAGAAAATGATACAATCGAAAACATCTGTACATTTTGGGAACAACATTTAACTGATCAAGATGATTGATTTATAAAATGCACGAATCACTGACCTACGAGTTTATAACCAACACATTCCAAAACAGACTAGCTCTAGTAAATATTTAATCTCTAACACATTATCCTACCACTTCCATAACAACAGCATAAAAAAAGACGAGTATATAATAACCCTGTATCAACTGTTTGACAGTTACATTAGCGTAGAAGTCTTTGGTCCCATTTTTGCTCTCTTTGGAGAGAATTCAAATCGAGAAAGTCTTTTTTTTTGTCCACGTCAATATGTCACACGATTGTTGACATCAAATCCGTCCTGGTTAGAAGTTGGCTGTTGTCTCAATCGACAGCAACGACTTTCTGGTCGATATCTGACATAATATATAAATGAGCTGGCAGAAAGAACCTGCCTATCACCTTGGTCCTTGTTAGTCTAACGTAGAGATTGATTGCCCTGTGCACTTCATTAGAACTGAACTGGATTTGAACACCGCTGTTTCTGTAATAAGTGTGTTACAATCCGTTTTCAGTTTGATATTTAGCCGTTTAATTTTAATAACGGTAAGTTTGACATGTTGAATAGTTTATTTAATTCAGTTATTTTTTTACATCTATGGTATTAATGCTCTTCTTATATGTTATCAGACGTAGTGAGCCTAATAATCTAAGATAAATAGTCATTGTATTTACTATTTATTTGAAACTAGTCTAATTTTTTATACATGATTAGCACTAATTTTTGCTACGTACCATGAGCTCTTGGTCTCGCCCAGACAGCTTAAGGCAAAAAGATATATCGTTACACATTGTATATCAAACTTGCACATTAGGAAATACATTTCAAATGGACTCCGCACATTAGGGATGCCAAGGGCAGCAGTCATGTTAAAGACACAACATGCAGGCATGTTAAAGACACAACACGCATGCATGTTAAAGACACAACACGCACGCATGTTAAAGACACAACACGCACGCATGTTAAAGACACAACACGTACGCATGTTAAAGACACAACACGCAGGCATGTTAAAGACACAACACGCAGGCATGTTAAAGACACAGCATACTAGCATGTAAAAGACACAACACATAAGGCATGTTAAAGACACAACACTCAGGGCTTGTTAAATACCAACTAAATAAATCAACTTGGATTTAAAAAACAAACTCCTACATCTCCGTGTATGCTCACTTGACCATACTAATTCTCTTGACGACACTATGTCAAACAAATTCTCTTGACGACACTATGTCAAACTAATTCTCTTGACGACAATGTGTCAAACAAATTCTCTTGACGACACTATGTCAAAATTCTGATGTATTAACGAATGTTAAATTTTAATTTGTTTGTTAGTGGTTTAGGGTCAAACAGTAGTTAGCTTATAGTCGCTCTGTACTTTTCATATCATTTAATCTTGTAATTTATTAATTGTCCTATAGATTTACTGGGTATTTGTACTTAAGTCTCGATCTTAGCATAGTATGTGTACTATAATCCATGTGTACTATTCATATCATTTTAATAGTATAGTTGGTAGAAGGTCTCAGTTTCAGCGTCACAATCTGAATGGAATTTAAAATATTTTCATTGTTTTATTTCCTTTGCCCTTTCAATACATGGAAATAATATCTTGATACTGTTTCAATAATAAAATAGCACAGTGTTAAGGTTTGACATGCTCTTTACATTTGTCACATAGAGCACGCACTCACTAATGTGGGTAAACATTACATCACCCTGGCTTATCATTGGATTAAGAACTGTTGAACAATACTTCAATTTTGTTGTATACACTTTAACTAATCTCGTGTCGAATTTAATCAACGGGGGAAAATTGAAATGAAACTTCCTGATTTTATAATCTCGCACCAATTTATCACTCGGTCTACCAAAATGTCTGGGACTGGACTGACACACTTTTAGAACATGATTTTGAAAGACTAGTTTTTTTTATACAAAACTTAGAACACCTTTATAACAGAAGTTAGGGCCAAAACAGTTCATTTTAACGGAGCCAAAAGTTTTTCCCTCGCACAAGGAATACTTTGTACCATACAAAAGTAATACCGAAAAGATCTTAACTTTTTTCAAAGTATAAAGTAAGTGTTCATTCCTCCAAGTGGAGGCGCCAGGCCTTTATTGCTAATTAGCGAAAATAATAAATAATGTGTGTCCTTTAAACAAGGTTGAGAAAGAGAGAAAGAAAGAAAGAGAGGGTGTATGTATTTGTTGTATGTGTGTGTGTGTGAGAGAGAGATAGTGTTATGCTCTGACTAAGATCACTCATTAAATTTCTCAAATCTATAAACCATGTATCCTAACAATAGATTGAGAGATGAGGTTTCTAAATTAAGAAACAAATCTCTCTATATAGATTGCATTTATTTCTATCTGTTCAAATCCTATCTCGCTATTTGTATTGAACCTGAAGTGGTTGTAAAAAGAAGCAAATCTGAAAATTAAAAAAAAAAAAAAGTTTTGGGTCAGTGCACATGAATCTTCAATGTCTTCAATATCGATGTTCCTGTAACAGGATATTTTAGGACTCTTATTTCAGTCTTTGTTCAATTTAAATATGTGCTTCCGAGCCAGCATAACACTTCTATCTGACTTCAAAGCCAGTATAATACTTCTAGTTGACGGCATACTAAACAATATAAATATATATAAGAGTCAGAGTAAGAACAATCGGGGGGAGGGGGGGGAATACGTGTGTGTCTTTGTTCGTTAAGTTTCATTAATTGTTTACCTCTAGTATATGTGTGTGTATGTTCTTTGTGTTTCATTAATTGTTTACCTCTAGTATATGTGTGTGTATGTTCTTTGTTCGTTGTGTTTCACTAATTGTTTACCTCTAGTATATGTGTGTGTATGTTCTTTGTTCGTTGTGTTTCACTAATTGTTAAACTCATTGAAATATTTATTTCACTCACTCACACACAAAAAAACAGTGTAATCGGTGTGTATGCATGCTGGAAATTGCATCCCAGTAATATTTAGTGGTCGAATAGGAGAGCATTGGGTTCCTGATAGACCTGCCTGGGTTTAAAGCCTAGTTGGAAGCATATTTTATCTCAGAATTGAAATACATTGCAGGGTTCACTTTGTTAAGAATGCGAGGCTTATGGGTGTGCAGCCTACTCGGCATAAAAATGGCAATGTCTTCGATTTCGACTATTAAGGTTGAGTGCAGTATTTCACTCGACTACGAAGCCCCAGTTGCGACCTGCATATTTTGTCACATCTGATATAGATGTGGTGGGTTTGGCACAGAAGAACTACTTAAATATCGAAAGCAACTCGTTGGCCGATTAGATCTGTTCTAAAATGTTTGTAAAATGTTTTACATGTTTCGGATGTTCCTTCAGAGTTGAAGACAGTTTACTTCCTAGTCCAAACCTCCTGCAGGACGACGGGGGATGAGAGCGGGCAGGGTTTGAACCCGGGACCATCGAGAAGTGCAAACGACAGTCCAACACGCAAACCGCAAGAGCAGACTAAAGACCTGCAGCCATACGAAAACACATGGTGTAGAACCAGGCACAAACAGGAAGTGGAGACGACGTAGGCCCAGTAACGAACAGACACTACAGCGACAAGAGATGCCGGTAGAATGGACCGTGTTAATGTTGTTTTGCCTTTTTATGCGTGGGCACAAGACGCCATCTAGAGGAAAAAGGTCACGTAGATATCGAGGTGGCCGATGTGGCCTCAACAAGTATCCACTCCACTACACACACATAACATACTCTTGAACCTTAAGACATGGAAATGCTAAGTCAATTTCCCAGATTTGATACATGGAAAACTTTCACTCGGAAGACTTATTTTCGACAATTTTGAGCTAGCTTGTTAAAAGCTATTTCAGATTGTGGTATCACTCATTTTAAAACTTTTTATTACAAGCTCTTTGAGTTAAGTCTATGGCATTCGGAGGCAGCTAAATGCAAAAGAAGAAGTTAGGTTACATTTATATATTGCCCACACACAACTACCGTTGCAGTATAGAATCGAAGCTCTTATCTGATTGTTATTCGGTTTTTTACATGTGCTGTAAATAATGTGTTGACTTTCAAATGGATCACCTCGTTTTATTGCTGTCCCTAGTACACATTGTGTGGGCTTTTCTAAATGCTACCGTGTAACTGAATGTCTTTATCAGAGTAAAGCGTATAACATAATATATAGGTTTAACCTATATATATAATTCTCTTATTCGCTTAACAGTTTGGACGAGCAAGAAGTAAAGGAAAGATCACTCTCTTATTTCTGCGGATAGTCACCCCACGAAAAAACAAGAGGGGGGGGGGGAGAACAAGAGGGAGAACAAGTATTCACAAAATAGCAGGGCCGGACCGTTGTAACCGAGAAAGATCACTCTTTTTTCTTATTTCTGCCTCACGTAAAAAAAGAGGGGGAGGGGAGGGAGCATCTACTCTGTAGGAACTATCGACAGAGAGCACGGCTCGGGAAAAAAAGAGGTGGGGGACAAGTATTTTTTTCACGGATGGCTAGCGGGAGGTTTGGACTAGGAAGTAAACTATCGTCAATTCTGAAGGAACATCCGAAACGTAAAACATTTTACAAGCAAACATTTTACAAACACTAAATAGCAACGCCGGACTTAACCTTTGTGACCAAGAAGTTATGGAAAGAGAACAAGTTATCTACTATGTATTTTTACAGGTCACTAAATAGCAGGGCCGGACTTAACCATTGTGGGGCCCTATGCGAAACGGATTTTGCGGGGCCAAGTTTGGGTAGGGAAACTGATAATAAGTGAAACTTAAGAGTTTGTATTAGAAAATAAATTCGTCTATGCATTTTATTCATTCTTTACTACGTACAGAATTACTTTACGAGCCTTGCGTGTAGCATACAGTATATCATAATAATTCTGTTTCCTACATAGATCACGCTCAATAGCAGGAATTACCAAATGTTTCAATCTATCTTTGAGAATTGTTGACCTCAAGTAATTCTTCATTAGTTTGAGGCGCGAGAAGCTTCTTTCACCAGATTACACAACTACGGCTAATGCATAATGTCGTTTTATTTATCGCGTGTAGGATTGTCGTTTTCCATATTGAATGACACCCCAAAATGACAATTTTTGGCTATATATTTCCGTACATTTTAAGGACTTTTTTCGTATATTTTGTAATTTCGGGAGATTTCCAGGAGTTCCTGGTAAATCGACAGGAGGGCGCGGGAAAGTTATAATATGGTTTAATTTAATAATTTATACACCTAGAATTAGCTCGAGTCCTATGAAAGTGAGGGTCCTATGAAAGTGCGGGGCCCAATGCGGTCGCATAGGTTGCAGTGGCCTAAGGCCGGCCCTGCAAAATAGCGGCGTATGCTACGCCGCCGGTCGACTGGTATTATATAATGTGTATTGGCTAGTTTTGCGTGTACCTCCAAATGGACGCACAAGTCCAACTAAGGCCACAGCAAGCGAACACAAATCGGGTTAGGGTTCCACCGCTGGCTGCCGCCTTCTCTGTATTCTCGAAGCGTGCTCTTGAAAAATGGTTTAAGTGGGAATGAGATCCAATTGAGTTATAGTCCAATAACACCATTCCTCAACCTCGTAGTGACCCGATTCATAATGTGAGACCAGATCTCTGTTGTCGTAAAAAAAATCTATAAGATATTTGTTTTGTAATTACAATTTAAAACTTTTTAGTGGCTAGGTCACTATAACATTAACATGGTTTTGTTTTTTCCATGTTAAAGACAATGCTGTGGTTCTAATAAATACCTGAGAGCTTTTCGTTAGGATTTACATTTCTAGTTGCTACATCAAAAAAAATTTTTTAGACCTTAAAAGATTAAAGGTTGTTTCGACCTTTCTCCTGCACTACCAGCACTTGCGTGCGTTAGATAGGAACTGGGTGAAGTCTGAAGTCAGGAATCTATCCTCATTGCACAAATATGTTAGCACGTTATTCATCTCTTATTTATTATTTTAATTTGAATGTTATAAGTTAGTAGATTTGATGACGAAGTTATGTTGAATCACATTTCTAAAACTTGGACACTTTCTAATTTTCTAATGATAAATTCACATAAATTGTTTCCAATATATTCAATTGTATTCAGTCTACGTGATAAAATTCTGCTAATTTTATTTTTCTGGATTTAAAAAAACAGAATTTTTTTAGTCTAAATTTTTTTTAAATTAACTCAGGAGAACATGAGTGGAGCTTTAAATATTGACTTTTTTTTTCAATTCATTTTGTTTGAACTGAACTTCATTCATATTGGTTTGTTTGTTTTTATTCTAGGAAAATTTGCCTATTATTGCTGCCCTAATTTTTAGTTGATCGAATTTAAATACAGAGGTCTACTAATGTTACTTATTAATATTCATTTCAAATGCAGCACGCCCATTCCACTTTCTGTTGACTTCCTTGTCTCTAATTTAGATCCAAGTAAGACTAAAAGCTTTTAGACTCGCTTCTGAATATAGGACGTCCCCATTCGCCAGTATTGGATCATCGGAGCGCTAGCAATAGTCAATATTTCAAACGATAAAGCAGCCAAACATTCTGTGACTTGATATGTTCAATGCGATGTTGGTAATGGTTAGGGGAAGGGTAAACCATAAAAAAGCTTAATTTGTCAACACCAACACTGATCAACTCCATAGATTGTCGATACACCCAAAGACACTGACCTAGCTAAAATAACCTTATCTGTTTATTAGCTTCGCCCCACCCTGCAAACAAAATCGTAGAAAGCAATCTTGAATGGCCAGGTACGCTTCAGGAGGCTCAACCGATTTTGTTCCATACAAATCTTTTTTTTTTTCTTTTCATCGATTTCTCGTGATTCTAAGCCGATTGAAATGAGACGTTTCGTTCCTAGCTCTTTCTATTATAAATCTTCGGACCAGACCTATTTTCTCTTCGCTGAACCAATTGAGCGGGTGGAGAAACGGTAATGCGATAATGCTGTTTGACAACGGGACTAAAATATAGTCTCCCATTGTTATATCAAATCTATAGGCTCCCTTTAGCTGTCCAGTTTTCATTTGGTCTTGTTACACACATTTCGAAGGGCTCTAAATCTAAAATTTGTTTATCTTCAAATTTAAAGGAATATGTTTCATCAGTGAAGTTATTGATCATTCTATAAGAGTTTAAACAGTAAGTAAATAGTCAATACACTAGAGTAGTTAAGGCTTTAAAAAATACACTAGATTCATTTTTTTAGCGGCCCCCGAAAGGGGAATACACGCAATTGGTTTGGTGTGGTCTGACTGTCCGTCCGTCCCTCCTGTTTAGATCTCGTAAATTAGAAAAGATAATGAAAATCCGGCATCATGATATTTTAGACCATTCAATGTTCTGGTGCAATGGCTACATTTTTCTTTTCTGAAAGCGAAAAATTTAATTTTTAAAATCAACTATGCAAGCTTTTTTTAAAAAAAATACACCATTTTGACAACTATTCACTATTAATAGTAACAAACACGGGAGGCTATTTAGTAAGGGAGATGACCATTTACTATATTTTTAACACATTTATTCAAACTGTTTTAGATTTTTATGTCAAAAAAAATATTTATTTTTACAATTGTATTGCTAAGTTAAGTAAGTTCTGTCTTACTAACTACTACATTTACAAAAAAATGTTAACTTTTTTTAAAGAGAAAAAATCTCTATTTTGTATGCATATAAGTGGAATTTAAAACAACAATTAATAAGAATTTTTTGTTATCGCGTGAACTGTAGAGCGTCATTATGATTTGTCAAAAGGGAAGAGAAGAATTTTTATTTTTTTTAAGGAAATGTGTTGTTTTTTTTCCTGAGGCTTTGAATAAGGGATTGACCCTTTACAGAACAATTAGATCAATGAGATATAATCATAATAAGACATCACTTAGGCCAGCTGTACAGCTAACGTCTCCTTCACTTTCACCTACCCATTGGTCTGCTGGACCGTTGGGGCACCACACAATATTTTTCAACCTTCTTTCTCCATTCTTCTATGATATTTGCCTTTGATAGAATTTCATTCTGATATTCTTTCTGAAAATATTGAAGCCTTCCTTTTTACCTGCCTGGGTGAACCACTTCGGGGGGGGAGGGGCGATTTTGAGTTTGTATTTCCACACAAACTGTCTTTGTAACCTTGTTAATTCTGATCTCGATAAATATTTTGTCAATCCGTATAGTGCTTACTTGTAAATATGCCTACGTTGGACAATTACACGTGTCATACTATGACAGATTCGATTTTTTTTTTTCAAACTCTAAGACACTTATTGGAAATGAGGAAAATAATAAAGCTTTATTACCTTCTTTACCATTAGTATTTTGATTATAACGTACAAAAAATAATTTTAACATCTTCTAAATACATTGTATTTTAAATTGATCGAAAACTATTGTGTAAAAGTTATTAGCTTAATACTTTCTTTTTGCATGGTTGTGAGAGCCGTTGTGCACCACTGTTAACGCTTTCATAGCTTAACACCAGTAGTACTGTCCAGCTCGACCCTAGAGCCCTACATTTTTTTTTCTTTTTTTTGATTTCCTTGTTTTCTCCTGCTTGCCAATGAGTTATGTTGGTTCTAGTACACACACCGTCTACACACACACAGTCTACACACACACCATCTACACACTCCGTCTACACACACCGTCTCCACACACACCGTCTCCACACACACCGTCTCAACACACACCGTCTACACACACACACCGTCTACACACACACCGTCTCAACACACACCGTCTCAACACACACCGTCTCAACACACACCGTCTACACACACACCGTCTACATACACCGTCTACACACACAACGTCTACACACACACCTTCTACATACACCGTCTACACACACACCGTCTACACACACCGTCTACACACACACCGTCTACACACACCGTCTACACGCACCATCTACACACACCATCTACACACACCGTCTATATTTCTTTAGTTTTGACATCGCTGCGCGTATCGCCAATAAGCTTGTTGACTTGCACAAAGGCGGTTTATGCAATTCTGGCAAACATTTGTGGTTTACACTTTGTTCTGGTGACAGCAAAGTAGAGCTCCTAATAGATAGCATCCTTCAATCTATGTTATGGCTTTAGGGCTGGTGAAGACCTTCGTTTCTTTATAGATGTCGATGTTCTGTTTAGTATCCCAAAAAGGTCTTTTTATTTCCATAGCCTGCCAAACTGTCTTTACCTTTGTCATAATCAAGACGTCGGCTTATGAAGTTCTTTGTATACTAATAGTGCAGCTTATGTGATCTGAAGTAATTAAAAACTACATTATCAAAACAGACTCGCTTAATAGTAAAAGAGAAAAAAAAACAGTTTCACTTTGTGACGAGACATAAAGACATCTTCGTAATAACAAAGGCAAAGATTTTTTTAAAAAATTGAACTTGATTGGCTCAACTTCGTTTTAGCATCTGGCACAGGATTGCAGAACACGTGACCAGAGTCTATAAGCTTTTTTGTTAGGATTTTTCAATTACTTTTTTAAAATGTATTTTACGTATTTCATGCCACCTTTTTATTTCTTGTTTTTTTGTTGTTGTTTTTTGTCTTTTATATTATTTATGAGATGTCAAAATTCTAAAAAGTCTTTGAGGGTCTCACCGTCGCTAGAACAGGCCCACTTTTGGTTGGGTCATTGAGATAGTCCTGATACGTCTTAAGTTCTGTAAATAGAAACTAACCTCGTGATGGAGAATCTCAACGGAAGCTTACTATTCAACAAGAATAGTTTCAAGATTTGCATTTAAAGAGTTTTACTTCAGGAAGTGACGCATTCGATATTAAAAAAAAGTTCATTTTCTATGTGCGTCGACCATAACAAGCGCTATTGATTATTATTAGGTTATCACTCCTGGAGTCTTGGCGACATAAACATGACTGCTTTAACAACTGAAAGTTTAAACTATGTCAATTGATTGATTAAAGTAGGTCAACTGGTTGCTTAAAGTAGGTCAACTGGTTGCTTAAACTAGGTCAACTGATTGCTTACTTTACTGATTCGTAAAAACTATTTCATTAAGTAATCTTACTACTATCTGAATGTAGGTTTATAATTTATGCGTAACTCTAGCGAACATTTTCAGTATTACATGATGGTATAAAAGTCCTTATGTACAAAATAAATATTCTTACTGGAGTCTACGTCTGTAACTACTTTCCGGACATGCCTTAAAACATCCAGACAGATTTTGGGCTAGCAGAACTCGACGTTAGAAATAATTAAACTAATGGATTTAACTCCGCTCTTCTTTTTAAAAAAATCAATAAATGCGAAAGATTCTGAAAGCGTTTCTTGCATTAAGTGTCCTGCTAGTTAGGGGGACGTAGGCTTCATTGATTCTAAGCGTTTTGTGAAATCACTGCTTTAAATTGTTAAGACGCATTCAACTGTTTTTAAGAGAGACATCTTTAGAATATGCGTTGTTATAATGAATCGTTGAGAGTTATGTGCCGATGAATAAGGGAAGCAACTTCATTCCCCAGCACCTTTGTTTCACGATTTACTTCACTCCACTCTATTTCTTATATTTTTATTGAATTATCGACCCTTTTTCTTTTCTTCTTATTGTGTGTGTGTGTGTGCTCAAATGAGAGAGAGAGAAAGAGAGAAAATTTAACACAGAAAAAAAAAAAAACATAGTAGGGAAAGGAGGAGAGAGAAAGGGGAAATAGACGGAGCGATTTTTTTGTCTAGCCCATCCAAAACGAGGCTCTCTAAATCGATACCATCAACTTATTGTCAGTCTGAAAGCGACTTCGAATGGGCTCTACGAAATGTCCTCTTAAATCTCAGGGATTTGAAATATGCACAACCCAAAATTAAATTAGAAGTACAAAGTTCAGTCTAAGCCAACTAGCCGGTGACAGCTGGATTCTCTGTCCAAACCACAGTGGAGGTTAGTCATTACAAACTTCAGCACCAAGACGTGAAAGTGTGCAAATTTCATTACTGTTTTTTTTACAGGCGGCATTAAATAGCTTGAGTGCATTGTTGCACACGGTGTTGTATGTGCAATGTTGCACACGGTGTTGTAAGAATTGAAATGGAAAACTCGGTCACAACAGCAGGAGGGATTTTTTTTTAAGGTTAAAATAAATTAATTACATGAATTTGGGGAATTTTCGAGAATAAAGTTTTAAATACATCTTGTATGCTATCAGTTTTGTACTAATACATTATAAGCATTTTTGTGAAACACTGCACTCATCCTTAATCGGATAGCAAACATTGATATTGCCATAACTAGTACTATGTGTGAATTATTAGTTTGAAATCAACGATTCAACTTTTTATTTTACAATCATAGCTTTTTCCTATTTCCAACCAGGAAGAAAGTGTAAAGCATAGACTTATATATACTAGATCTAGACTGGACATGGAGATTTTTTAGCACTACAAAAAATGTGCAATTTTTTTAGAAAGTTGGATCAAGGCGTTGTTTTGTAAAGTAGTTAAAAGAAGTAAAGTTGTGGGTTTTTTTTCAACCCTAACCTATGCAGCATATAATTTAATTTTTTTATCTAGATCTAGTAATTGAACATAAAAATAAGAGTACTCTCGTCTCATAATTATTATTTTGAAATGTCTAGATACATAATCTAGAAAGATCTAGGTAATCAATCTATTTAAATGTACTTAAGATGATTCAAATCAACATGAATTATTTCCATCTAGGATTTTTGAAACATTATCTCATTGGAAACAAACAGAAAATAGCTTTGTTTCATATATTTGCGTGAATATCCGAGAAATGATTTTGCATTATTTCTAAACTTTGAAAAGTAAAGATCATTACTTTTGTAAGACAGAAAAGATTGATTGGGATGACTCCCCTTAGAGCCTGAAAGAAGAGTTTACGTACATAAAAATCCAGAAATGTATAGGACTGTGAATCGATCTATCGCGGATAAGAATTTATTTCCGGTTTCCAGTCTAGATATAATATATAAGTCTATGGTGCAAAGCTAATAGTACAACTTGTAAATATGAAGAGACAAGAGATAAAATGATTTGAGTCAATTAATACTGTGTATTTGACTATATTAGGCATGTTGTTTGAAATGTATTATTACACTGTTTTGCGTACGCTGATTATCCCAATGTTCGTTTTGGTTGCCATTAATAATATAATATATATATATATATAAGCAAAAAAAAAAAAAAAGAAACTGTCAATCAACTCAATTCTCTTCTTGTTCTTATAAGAATATACAATCCCCCCCCCCCCCCGAAAAAAAGGCTAAAAAAAAAAAAATCCAGAACTAATAATATTTATAATGAGGTGTTTAAAATTTCTTTCTAAAAATATTTTTTTTTTTGCTTCAAAACATTTTTGGGTCTTATAATTGTAATCATATTTTATTTCTTACATATCTGTTTTGTGTTATTGTAAAGATTGTTATCAATACAAGTACACATTAAAATCCTGCTCAAGTCTCTGTTTGAACAGCTCTGAAATACAAACCGAATCCAAAAAAAAAAGAAGAACATTCAAAACAACAACTGGAAAAATAAAAACGGCAATAATACAAGAAGAATGGTTTCAAATCAAAAGAAATTGTCCATAGGAAGTTGTTTCTTTCTTTCTTGAAATGATCGAAGAAATGCAAGTCTTCATTATTTCTTGTCTTGGTTACAGTTACATGAAGCTATGTCAAGTGATCTCAAGTTATTTCTTGTCTTGGTTACAGTTACATGAAGCTATGTCAAGTGATCTCAAGTTATTTCTTGTCTTGGTTACAGTTACATGAAGCTATGTCAAGTGATCTCAAGTTATTTCTTGTCTTGGTTACAGTTACATGAAGCTATGTCAAGTGATCTCAAGTTATTTCTTGTCTCCACAATAGTTTCATGAAGTGGTTGGACATTCTGGACTGCTCATTTCACCGTATACAACAAGTGCAAACCGTTATTACATTTAGCTTTGAAAACCTTACTTCTTAACTTTGTAACTTCGTAACTTGGTTACTTCGTTGCTTGGTAACTTCGTAGCTTGGTAACTTCGTAGCTTGGTAACTTCGTAGCTTGGTAACTTCGTAGCTTGGTAACTTCGTAGCTTGGTAACTTCGTAGCTTGGTAACTTCGTAGCTTGGTAACTTCGTAGCTTGGTAACTTCGTAGCTTGGTAACTTCGTAGCTTGGTAACTTCGTAGCTTGGTAACTTCGTAACTTGGTACTTGCTGTGTTCTTTTCTTTAAATACAAAATAGCATTGATGATTAATTTGAGTATAAATGAGGATACAATCCTCGTTTTATCCTCTTATATTGGTATAGAAAGTGTAATCCAACTAGTCCAACAATCGTTATTTTAATTGAACTTAATCTTCGAAACATTTATAATCCTCTACAGAAAATACATCTCCCAAACAACGCTATAACTAAACAAGATTAATGTTGCAGTGACATCAGCCCTTAGCACCACATGACATTAGGTAGCTGACATTCATTACATTAACATTGAATCTTCTTAATCTTTTAATCTCTTCCCAATATTGTTGATTAAAGAAAACTTCAAGAAAAGAACAACATTATGGAAGAAAATTTAAATCCTCTGAACAATAATTGACTCATTTATTTTGATTCCGATTTCAGACAAAAGATAGAGATTAAGCTCCGTGCGAAGTTGCAACGTACAAATAATATGTGGACAAGCGCACGCACACACACACACACACACACACATATATATATATATATATATATGTATATATATATATATATATATATAAATATATATATATATATATATATATGTTGATTTTAGTCTGAAATACCCAGCCGTTGTCTACACTCGAGATGGACAATTGATATTCATCTTCTATCCTCCTAAACTTATTGATATCACTGTTGACAAAACAACTACAAAATATAAAGTAAATACACAATATTATGCCTCAAACAAGGCAGTTAGAAAATAAGATCATACTCTCAGGGCCGAGTTAGCTTGGTATGTCACATTTGTTTGTTGTTTTTTATAACATGAAAACAAAGTGGCGACTAAAGCATCAAACTATTTTTTAAAATAAGTATCGATCTTCTAATTTTTAATACTATTAACAGATGAATTTTGAATGTTTATATTTTACAGTGTCTTCAGTTGCAAAGCAGAAATCATCTGGGATGTAGTGTTTGTTAGCATTCGATACTTTTGGAGATTTTCCTTTCACTTCAGTAGCTGGCACTGAAAATAGGAACATATATAGTAAGAAATGTTGAAAACTCAAAGATAATGCGCCCAAGAACTGCTCATGCCCTGAGGGGTCCTGCTTGCTCGCTGAGTGACATTATTAAGTTTGGATATTTACACCAAGTCAGAGCTCTTATTTCCACTGGCCTTGACCTCGAATCACGAGATGAGCACGGCAGAACACCTCTCCTGCTTTGTGCGCTTATGCAACCCCCAGATTGGGGCGCCAGCATCGCCATGACGCTGATAGAACACGGTGCAGACATGTCGCAGAGAGACTGTCTCGAGAGGAACGTACTCCACTACGCCTGCATCTACGAGAGACTCAAGCTAGTTCGGATCCTGCTCAAAGCCGTCGACTTCGATCTCAACCAGGCAGACTACGTGGGCAACACCCCCCTTCATTACTCAGCTATGTCCGGCAATGTGGCTATTGCTCAGCTTCTGATTCAGAGCTTCAAAAGATACCGGATTAGTCTAAGTAAGCGCAATCATCGAGGCAGAACGGCATTGGACGAGGCACTGCTGTCCGGGCACGTCCGCTGCACTCAAGTGATTCAGGAAGAGCTGGCTGCCAAACAAACCGGAAACCTTATCAAGGACGTACGCTTCGCCGACTCGGTAATGAATGGGGTTCAATCAGGTCCAGAAAGACAATCGGAAAGAGTTCTAAGACCCAAAACAGCAGCCTTCCCTTCTCGTCACTTTAGAGCTACATGTATCGACATATTCGATGACCCAGTTAGGTCCAGTAACAAATCAAAGCAAATCAATACAAGGTAGAGCATCATTAGTATCTTTTTATTGCTGTTATATAAGTTTCTTTGCAAAGCAATGAAAAATCTACTCCACACGTTATTTACTTATAGCCAATTACTTAATGAAGTAAAAAAAACAAATAGGGGCGATTCAGAATGCCTTACGTTTACTATTAAAAGACCATGAAAGTTTTTTTTAAAGTCTGAACAAATTACTGGGCTGACGATATAAAGTCCACATTATAATGGCCGACACATTGGCCAAATAACGGAACTTTACCTACACTAGGCCATTGGACTTTGAACTATGAAGATGTCTTTAATCTTGCTTTCATTTTTAGTAGGCCTAATTATCTTGGGCTAAAGCTCTAAGTAATCGTCCTCCACAACTTTTTTAGTTGAAATCTGTGAAACATTGCGATATATAGGGAAGATGATGTAATAGTCGTCTGTTTCTATGGTCGACGCATAACGAGGCTGGCATGTGGCCAACTCAACGACCAACCGCCCTTACCTTACCCAACTAATGTCAGGTGCCCTTTAGAGCTGGATGGACTCTAAGGCGTCCTATAAATCCCACAATTCAAAATAATATAAAAGTAAAAATATTTTTTTAGTTCGTTTGTTTTGTAGCTACTATTTTTCTATTTCTCATAAAATAGCTATGTGCATTTCCAGCACTGTATGTAAATAATACATTGTGAAACGCTGTCTTGGAGTGGTATTGGTTGTTGTTTTATCTCAAAGATAATCAATATCACATGATTCAAATCAAATATGTCGCTCGACTTAAACTCAAGATAACTATGTCCACAGAAAGTCTGGTAGTTCTTCCAGTTGTAAAGACTATAAAAGAGACGAGGAATTGATCTTTTGCGCACCCCGTGAAGATTTCCGGAACACTCCAGAGTACGTTTTCCGGCTGGTCCGCGTGCCTTATGACCCAAGCAGCGTAGAATCTGTGAGTCTGCACGACACCACGTATCGTAGCAATTGGACTGACTCTAGCAGCAACAGTAGCCAGTCCCAGCAGACGACAGGAGCCGAAGACTGGAGAAATCAACTGAAAGTTTTATTTCAGGTAATTCTATCACGGACGTGCTCCCATACATTTTAGCGAAACCTTATAATTAGCCATAGCTTTTTCTTTATTTTCTTTGAATGTCATTGGCACATGAAAAATGTTGAGAGCCATTCAATGCGCCCTTCGGAGCATCGTTTGTTTTTTATAGAGCAGAACAAAGAAAAACGAAAAATCGAAGGCTTTATTTAGTAAATAGAAACTTCTTTCCTTCTGTATTGGATCACATCCTGTCATTTATTTATAATCATCCATTTGGTAATAATGTTCTAACAAGACAGTGGAACCATTTCTTTTTAAACCAAAGTGTCTTTCTATAAATAGAAAGTCAACCAATTTTTTTGTTTATTGCAGTGTATTTGAACAGTTATTTTTAGTTGGCAGCAAAAAGGAAAAAGCTACTATTGGTTTATGCTGTCTGTCCGTCCGCCTGTTTGTCACGTTTAGATCTATAAAACTAAAGCAATTGAAAAATATGATTTATGAATAGAAAGTCAACGTATTTTTTATTGCAGTGTTTTGGAAGATTATAATTAGCGGTCCTCGGAAAAGGGAAAGGTGCTATTGGATTTGTGCTGTCTGTCTGTCTGCGTGTTCATCACGTTTCATTCTTTAAAGCTATTGAAAATATAATTTTATTAGCTCAAACTAGTCGAAACGATCTTGTGATCTTCTATAAGCAAACTTTTATGTTTTTATTTTATTAAATGTATTTTTAAAATGTCATTTGTATATGTCTTTGTTTAAAGACAGGTTTAAAGGTCTTATAGTATAGCGGTTACACCGGTCTAATAGTATAACGGTTACACGATAGGTTATAGAATCTAAGATTTGCTCAATAATTTTAGCAACATTTTTAGGTAAAATGTTTATATTACTCAATTTAATTTATTTGTTAAGAAATATTATTAAACGTGCGTTTTGGCGCAGAAAAGATAACTTTTTGTCATCGACGAGTCTTGGATGGTGCCCCAAAGGTCCAATTGACTAAGGGATAGGTAAAGGTAAAAGTATTGTCTTTTAAAGAAAAAAAGTTTACTTCGTACGTACCTTCAGAAGTGAAGATTATTACGTCTTAGTCCAGACGGCAGGGGATGGTAGCAGGGGATGGTAGCAGGGGATGGTAACGGATAAAGCAATAACTCAGGAGCAGATGCACGCATAGCAAACAAAAATAAAATGTAGACATTTTATGTAGATACATATTAGCATTTTTCAATACAATTTAATTGTCAGATCGCGTTATACATACACTACGAAGAGCGCAGTGGTAGCAATCAACTGTCAATTTACATGTAAAACAATATCTTCATCTTTCAAGTTGGTCATTTTAAAGCAGGCGACAAACAGGACTTCCTGCAGTGTCAGATTGCGGTCATTATTTTCCTTTCTGATATCATTGCATAGTGGTATATTTAAAATTTTGTGTTAAAGAAGATAGAACTGTGATTATTGTTACCTCTTATTAGAAGAGTCATCAATTTTTAATATTAAGAATAACTACTATAAGGTTCCTATTAGGCTATTATCAAAAAAAAGGCTAAAAATGCTATTTAAAACTTTGTTCACCTTCATGTTTTTCATTCTCAATAATATCAAAACTATCTTCTAACAAAACAAAAGGTTCCAAGGGGTTCTCTTCGATTTGAGAAAAAAACATTAACGCCCTTTCTTATTTTGTTTTAAAATTTAGTTTGCATGATGAAAATGACACTTCGAGTTACAAGTGTTCTCATTAGTTATCGTGCTTCATCTTATCAATTATAAACGTTCGTTTAAAACAGAAGATAATTACGTCCTTGTGTTAATCTAGTCGTGTATGTTAATCAGAAGCTTAAACTCTGCTAAGTCTTTCCTGATTCGGACATCATTTCCATGCTTTAATAGCACTAGGGAGAAAGGAGGAATTGTACAAATTTGTCCTAGCATATGGATTAAAAATCTGCCTTTATCTTTATCTCTTTCTGACCATTTTATTAGGTTGTGTTTTTGGTTTTGGTTCAGTGTTTGAAGTATTATTGCTACTTTACTTTTAGTCTTCTGTACTGCAGTGTCTCTAAATTTAGTGTTACTATTGGTGAATGGGAATATTTGTTTGTTATAAATCCCACGGCCACAATATACGTCTGTTCTATTTTCTTAATGTTTTCTTGAGTTGAGGGATCCCAAATAGAGGACGCAAATCTAATATTGGTCTAACGAAGGTAAAATGGTATTTTTGTTTTATGCTCATGTTTAATGTGCAAAAATGTATTTAATAAACCATAAGGGTTTATTCGAATTTACAAATAATTTCGTCTATTAGGGGATTCCGTGATAACTTTTCATTTATTTTAACACCTACATTTTTTTAGATTTTTGGCTGTGAAATTGGCTTACCATGAATATTGCTCTTTACAATTGGCATTTTTTATGCTCCAATTTGATTCTTGTTTCTGTAATTCATATAATTCTCTTTGTGAAATGTCAGTATCTTGTGTTGTTTTATTGTTCTGTATATTATGCACTTACCTCCAAATATCCTAACGTTTGTTCTTGAGCTTGTTATTGATCTGGAACTATTAATTATTACAGCAAATCCTTGGGTGCAATTGACCAGCAGATACCAAATATTTCCTGAAATATATGGATCTAGATACAGCTTTTTATGATTTACGATTCTTCAAATTCTGCAAATGTTGACATGTTTTATAATTTCGGATTGTTGTAGTAATGTAATAGCGATTTCGTCTGTATTATCTATCATTATAAATAGCAACTTAGTTATGGTTTTGTCCGTATGTAAAATCGTATTTAAATATATATATGGGATTTATCTTTTGCATTCATTATATTTTCTAAGTTTCAATGTTTAATTGCATACATTGGTCATAAAAAGTGCGATTTGTGATATAACAAATTATATATACAACGATGTACGCTAAATGGGATAACCATTGATTTAATTCAGTTGACATTTCTGTCTTTTCTTCTGCCTCCAGGTGTATGAACATCAGTGTTCTCCGTCATGGAGAACTGCCAAAGCTGCTGAACAACTCTCAGGCTCAGATCAGGAGCAATCAACTCCTTTGGATGAGATTGATGGGGAGGATAAAGAGAAAAAAACTGGCAGACAACAGAGCGTTAACTCTAGAAATTCTAACTATGCTGGTACTGGTTCCAAGTTATTTCCCTTAGTAAAAAAAATAATTAGGTGCGATAGAATAATTATCTATCATTTCTCAGCCATTATTTCCTTAAATTCCAAATTATTTCATACCTAGAGTAATTTATCTTTACAGTTTTTCTTACAGACATATCAGCTTCTCCCCTCTCCCACATAGGCCAATATATACGTAAAAAGTGGGGGCTAACCCAATTGTAAGGACATTAAAATACTAGTCAATATTTTCACAGTTGAAATATATCGTGAGAACATTACAGATATTCGTGTATTTTATTTTACATTTCAATGAGGTTGATGAGAAGGTTTTAATACAATAATGTTTCTATCCTGGGCTACGCGTAGCTTTGGACTGAATTCGAAATTTTAGATCTCACACATGTATTTAGACTAGGACTGTAGACAAAACTAAAATGATATCACCTGCATTTACCCACGAAGAGAGTGCAAACTAAAAAAAAAGAATCGTAAAAATCAAATAAATCTTCTTGGGGGGGGGGGGGGGGGGGGGGGGGGCTGTGCAGAATCAGATTTCAAAACAGATCTGGGTGTGATGAGTGTAGTACAACGCAATGTTGATTGTCAAGGGCCAGTGTAGTGACAGTCTGGTCGACAACTGGGATCTTTCAATAAAACTCCTAGAGATTTCCAAATCTTTCCCAGTCTTCCCCTTTTCATTTTCTTACATTTCTCCATAGCGCTTTCTCTTTTTATCGCTTACTGTACATTGTATTGTACTACTTAAAGAGATGTCTTTGGAACGAAAACTTGATTAAATAAATGAACATTTAAAAAAAAACAGAAAAATGTAATTAACTTTAGTATAAAAATTCCATATGACTGTATGATAGAAGCGTTCTGATTTAAAAATAAAAAGTTGTGGCCTCAAATAATAAATACACTGTGAAAGAATACTTATTGCTAAAAATATGTTTTTTACTTTTAACATTTTGCATGCACAGATGATATTATAATGCAACACTTTGAAAGGGATTATATATAATGAAATATTTTTTTGTTTCTCCTTAGATACAAAAAGACGCCAGTCTAATGTTCGAGTCAATAAACTTAAACCTAAGGACACTGCAACTGACGCTAATTCTGAGTCGACCATTCGACCACTATCCAGTAAAAAACGAAACTTAGATCGCTAGTTGTTTGTTTAGGCTAAGGCCCATTTACAGTTTCTAGTAAGCTAGGGTCTATTTACAGTTTCTACCAAGAGCTAGGACCTATTTACAGTTTATACCAAGCTAAGGCCTATTTACAGTCTCTACTAAGCTAGGGTTAGGGTCTATTCGCAGTTTCTGTTCTTATTTCTTATCTACACCAATCAAATGCTGAGAATAAAACCACCATTAGCTTTTGTACATATAGAAATTTATTTTCTGTTAGTCTCTATACAACATTCTTAAACACATTTTGTCTTGAAAATAAAAGTATGGGATATAAACATTAAAATATGTGTTCACTTTACAAGATCCCACGATAATAAGTGTATATGCTCGTCTGGCTATGTGTTGACTGTCATCAGGCTAGTATCGAACCCTGTGTTATCCCCCTGCTGTCCTGTGGGAGGCTTCATCTAGGTAAGGTCGACTTCAATCACGAAGGTCACGACGGAATGAACGAGCACTGCGTTTTGATTTCTTGTAAAGGTCTAGCAATTCTTCTTGTGCCCTTTGTCCCACACATCCTAATGTCAAAAATACTGGCACATATTATGTATAGGCCTACATATATTGGCATTTTGCTGAATATTTGTCAATGTCAATTATGTGTCAATTGTATCAATAAATCTACTCAAGTGTGACACAAATAGCTTGAATTAGACAAGACCAATGTTCTTGTTGTTTTCAGTTGTTAATGTGAACTTTGTATTTAGATTTTTTTTTATGTGACTTTAAATGTACCAGTGAAATTCAGTTTGTCATGATAATCCCTTCAGTTTGTCATGATAATCCCATCTTGTGTGAAGTTGAATAGTCAAAGCAAGGCAGTGTCTATTACCAGAGCGACGAAAACTATCCTCACGCCTCTTCCCAAAGGATCTCAAAGGAGCGTTAAATGTATCGAAACCTGGTTGTAGTGGCAAAATTTGGCAGGGGGGGGGTCATAGTCTACGAGAACATTTCATGATCTTTTATAAGACTTTCTAGCCAATTTTGAATCAAGCATTCAGCACTGCAATAATTCCATACATTGACAGTTGAAAGCACAAACTTAATATGATAAATACCCATCAGTTTTATCATTCCATCTCAAAAGTTCCATTAGCTCCAGGTGAATGCAAGAATCTAAAATATGAATATTAATTTGATTTATTTTGACTATTTTCTAATTGAAACAATTGTAAAGAGATTTGCAAAATTGTGTTATCAAAGCATCTAAAGAGTTCTCTATGTGGTTGTATAACGAAAATAAATAGCGAAGGATCTCTCCTTCAAAGATAACAGATTGAAAAGCTGCCATCTATTTTTAATTTATATAAACATTAATATATTTAAAACTGTAAAGGTCAACTATAATTCTCGTATTAATCTTTATCTTTTCTCTTATTAATAATGTTTAAAGTCATATAAAATGTAATTCATACAAAAGTTCAAGATTTGGAAGAAATATTTGCAAAATAAGCATTAAAAATGTGTAGATCCCGAAGGAACTTTAATTCTAAGTATGTTGTGATACTGACAAACAATACTCACCCTTTTAGACTGTGTTAAACCAAACACATCTAAATACTAATGTCAACCGATTAACATCGAGACAAATAAGATCTATATTGTATCTACTTGGATTAGTAGAGATCTGAATTTTGACTGAAGTTTAGACTAGTAGGATTCTAGATCTAGTAATTTTATCTGAGGTATTAAAAAGATTGAGTGGCCAGATGTAAGTTCACAGAGGTATATTTTATTTGAGGTATCAGAGTGATTGAGTGGCCAGTTGTAAGTCCACCGAGGCATTATTTATTATAACCATTATTGAAGTTATTGATATTATCATAATACTATATATGTATAGTTGGAAGGTATAATAATTTGATTAACCGTTGTGAGAGGCACAACAATGTTTAAATAACCTCGACTTTGTTAAATGTGTAACAGCCGTATAGTACTAACGAAGAAAGCTAGCTTTCGGAGCCATAGGCTCTGGGTACGAGTTTATGATAGGCCATAGTTAAAGGAAACTTTTTTTTTATTTCTTATTTGTAATCAAGGAAAGATCTGTACTAAGATAACCTAAAAGTTATAATTTTGTCTTAATATATATTATTCAATGGATATTTTGAGCCTAAAAAAATTAATTTCAAAACAAGTAATATGAAAAAAAAATTTTTACTGCATAAATATTTCTCAGATTCTAATTATTTCTTGTAATGCTTCAGTACTGTGTGAAATCTTTCCTTCATCAACTCTTCTATTAACAGTACAGCTAATTAGTTTACAAAAGCATGTCGTCTGAAACTTTAAATCTACATAAGACGGTGTGCAAAATGTTCATGTGCGTCTAAATTTATATATGAATAAAAGACGTAAGCCAAATTTAATTTGAAGATTTGAAGATGATTTTATTTTGAACAATTGTATCGGTCAGATAAGATTTTTCATTGTTGCAGCCAATTAGCTAGTATTTATTCCCCAAAAGATACAGCCTACAAAATGGGTGGCGTCCCAAGAGTCGAACAGGCTAAGGCACAGATGTAGATAAAGAATGGTAAAAGATATACATAAATACAGTCAATTTTTCTGGAAAATCGTTATGGATGTTTGCGAAATATCCAACCAACTTCCAGTTTCCATCAGCCAACCATGTTAAGTTTGCAAGGTAGGACACTAGGACAGTGTTCCATTTTTACTTGGTTAGTACAAATAAACTTTTTAAACGTTGTTGGCTTCCGATTAAAAAAACAACAAAAAAGCACATGCATATATTTCTGTTTCTAAAATGAGTCTTCCTATTATCAAGTTAATTTTAAAAAATTCTTAATTAATATTTTGTAAGTCCTCTTCAAACAATAAATATTGTAAAGTATGTGTTAGTGATAGTCTGTATACATCAAAGTTAGAATGTAGAGAATTTATGCCGGGGTTTCACTTTAAATCTCTAGAGAGTAATGGTTGATCCGAAGTGGCGAATGGGGGGGGGGGGGCATCAAATAGATGGGTAGAGGACGATCTCAAAGCAAAAGTAACTTAGTACATAAAACAAGGTTCCAAAGACAGTTTGTGTGGAAACACAAACTCAAAATCGACCCCCGAAGTGGTCCACCCTGGCACGTAAAATGGCAGGTCTCAATATTTTCAGAAAGAATATCATAGTGAAATTCTATCAAAGGCAAATGGCAGAGAAGAATGGAGAAAGAAGGTTGACAGATCTTGTGTGGTGCCCCAACGGTCCAGCAGATAAGAGATAGGTGAAAGTAAATGTAAAGTTAGATGTGAACCTGGCCTAACTGATGTCTTGTAATAATTATCTTACTTACTTAGAATTAGGTCCTCCCGCGTTCGGCGCATTGGGCGGCAAGCTGTCTCCATAAAGATCTGTCATTTGCAATGTCTGAAGCCTCCTCCCACCTGGTGTTCACTGTTCTTAGGTCCTCCATGAAGACGCTGTCTTCGTATTGGCCTCCATGTCACCGAAACTCTTGGTATGCGTAGTTCATTTTGTCGAAGAACATGTCCCGCAAACCTCATGCGACGCTCTGTGACAACCTCACTAAGTGTTCGACCAGTTCGGCATAGGATTTCCTTGTTTGAGACCCGACCTGTGTAACTGAATCCCAAAATCCGTCTCAGCCATTTTTTGTTTAGCCACATTTAGTCTTTTCTCCATTTTGACACATGACTTCCATGTCTCACGTGCATATGTTGCAGTTGGAATGACGATTGTGTTGAGAAGGTGTATTTTTGTCTCGAGTCCAATGGCTTGCCTTGTCCAAATAGGCTGCAGCCTTTGGAAAATGTTCCCTGACTTTCCTATTCGGCACGCTACATCATGGTAGGCATCCCCATCATTTGTTATGATGCTGCCAAGGTAAGTGAACTTGTCTAACTCCTCAAGCTTTGACTCGCCAAGTCTGACGGGGGCACCCTTAGCCTTATATCCCACTTGCAAAATTTGAGTCTTATCCAAGTTTATGCGGAGGCCAATTTTGGGTGCCTCTCTATCTAGGCTCTCCGTCATTTCTTGTATGCATTTATTTGTAGCCCCGAGTAGTGCAACGTCATCGCAAAGTCCAAATCTGTCATTCGGTTTTGTTCACGCCATGGAATACCAAAGGCAGCTGGTTTATTGCTCTCATCATTATGTAGTCGATGGCTAGGAGGAAAAGGAAGGGAGATAAGATGCACCCCTGTCTCACACCTGTCTCGATGGTAAAAAAAAACTCTGTTGTTCCTTCTTCTGTTTTAATGCAGCAACTAGACTGACTGTAAAGGTGTCGTAGGATCTGGACGAATTTTTCTAGGATGCCGTATTCTCTAACTATTTTCCATAGTGATTCTCGGTGGACACTATCAAACGCTTTCTTAGAGTCTACAAAACTGATCGTTATCCGTTGTTGGTTCTCAAGACTTTGTTCTATGATATTTCGGAAGCCTGCTTGTTCTTCTCTGAGCTATTTGCTTCTTTATTGGGCTTTTTTTTTTTTTAAATATTTTTATTAGTAAAGGTACAAATTAAATAGTTACAGTTTAAATTACAATGATTACAAAACTGGATATGGAAATAAATACATTAAGTTTGTCATAACATTTTATCGTTATAAGTTGCTTTGTACAGGTTATTCATCATACGACATTTATTTGTTTTTTATATTTTTTAAAATATAAAGTACTTTTTTACGGTGAAATGTTTACAATAGATAATTGAATAGAAACATCAATAAGTAAAAGTAACACTTTAAATGACATTTAAACATTTTAAACCTCTTAGTCACACATTTTGTTCCTTTTTGTCTCCATTGCTTAGGGTTTTTTCCCCATTTACTTTTTGCTACATTAATCCAGTTCCCACACATTAACTTCTATCCAACGTGTATAGGCCTATATGTGTGTATATATATACGTACGTAGGCATCCAAATATTCTTTTTTTTTAACCAATGACCTACATTCTGCCAAGTCACTGGTTTTTCTGGCTATCTCAAGCAACCCATTCCATGCTCTAATAGCACTAGGGAAGAAGGAGCATTTGTACAAATGCTTTATCAGTTAAAAGATCGGTCAAGGTTTAAGGAAGACTTGTGAAAGACAAATGACACCCACACGATAGTTAAAATGCGCCGAGACTTCTTTGAGCTTAAATAGATTGCAAAACTATAAATCTCTTAACTAACCTAATCTTAAAAATTATAAATATTCATTCAAAATAATTATGTCTTATTCTATGGTTTGTTATGAATCTCATGGCTCTATTTTGCGTCTGTCCTAGTATAGCAGTAACGTCTGTAATCTATAAGATCACATGCAAAGTAGGCCTATCGATGTATTATAAGCCTATTGTTGGAGGGGAAAAAATATGAAAAAGATTGTCACACTAAGAACTGACGCTAGCGTTAGCCCTACAGGTGTTATCGTCAAGAATGGTGATGGACGATGGAGAATCTTTTTCGGAAAGAATGACTTTATAACATAAGAATCACACGCCAAGTTAACTGGCGGGAAAAAATCCTTTTCGATAAGCTTTGTTAAAAAGATAAAAAATTATTCTTTTATAAAAAATACTTGATTGTATATTGCTTTATGACATTTAGGTCTACACGTTTTAAAAAAAAATCAAAAGAAAAAAATGCTGCGTGAGATTTCTTAGATCTAGACTAGATCTATAGATCTAGATCTGTATCACAATCTAGTAAAAAAAAATATTAAAATAATAATAATAATAAGGTAACCTAGTAATATCCAGATTTGGCATCATTTTATATATAAAGCTTTTATATGGAAGTACTAAAATAAACTCATATAAATTTTTTATTAAGTTTTTTTTTGCATAATTTTTCTATAATTATTTTCATAAAATGGAATTAATATAAGATTAACTACAAAATAGAAAACTAGGCTCAAATTCACGTGGAAAACTGCGTAAAACAGTTAAAAACTTATTTATGGCCTGAAATCAATCCGGTAACAAAATCTGGTCAAGTCACAACTAATTGTAACTGTTTTGCAATAATGACTGTGTTGTATTATCCATTGTTGACATTGTGACAAAGGCCGTTAGCAATGGTAAAGACAAGACATAGTGTTGATATTGACGTTGAAACACCTCCGAAGTTTCTCTCACTCAGCAACGAGAAGAACCGATTGTCTAATCGGATCAGTGATGTAAGACTTGAACGCTAAGCCTAACAGTAGTAACAGTAACTTTTCAGTAACCTTTCAGTTCAACTTCTTCAGTTCACTCGAATCAAAACATAATCATTCAGTGATTCACTGTCTTCCTCTTCACAGGTCCTCAGTATTCAATCAATATCAATCTGACAATGACAATTTCATAATCATATTTCTTCATATTTAGATTATACTTATAGTCATATAATGAATAATTGACAAACACAAAAAGGTCTAATAATGTGAAATCACATAATCATTATGATTATCAGGACAATATAATAAAAATTATAGATCTAGACTAGAAGACAAGTAGAATTTCTAGATCTAGAATTATTTAATAATTAATACAATAAATTGAATAATAACTCAATAAGAATAACTGAATAAAACATTTAAACATTATTGTTAATTATTGTAATATAACTAATTATAAGGAATGTAACAATGTTATTGTTACAAATTACAAAATAGATCAATCCTATTCTGACCAGTACTAATCTAGAGGATAGATCTAGATCTAGACCTCTACTCAAAGTCTACTGAGACTCTACTGTCTCTAGACTCTACTATCTCTAGCTATTGTCAGTATTGAACTGTTGCCTAAAATTAGTATAATAAATATAATAGTATAATATTAAGATCTACTATAGTTATAGATATTATAGTTCAGATATTAAGTATATAGTCTACTAGATTCTATAGTCAGTGCTTTTTTTGTAAAAAAAAAATAGCTGCTGGTACTCGGTGATGGATTGCCTAAACTTTAACTACCAATTCGCACCTGGGTGCAAGCTAAATCACAACTACAAAGATACTAAATGTCTAAAACAATTTTATTTTATAATTAACCAACTTAAATTGTTTTGTTACTTTATATAAAAAAAAAAATTATTTTAACAAATTAATAATATATTAAAGTAATAATAAAAATGTTAAAATACAAGAAAAGTAATAATTTTTTCCCACATTGAAAAGGTGCCATACCTGGTGCGTACCTTCACAAAAAAGCACTGTGCTGCTTATAGTTATATTCATCTATATCTAATCTTTGATCTAGATCTAAACGAACTAAAATATATAGATCTCCCCTCTAGAGATTTATAATAAAAAAAATACAAGTTTTACAAATAGTCTAGAATCTAGATTTAGATCTATATCTATATATAGATCTCTAGATATTGAACAATGAATCTCATTTTCAGTCCTCCTGTCTAGATCTTAGATCTAGATTAATAATTATTTTATCTAGATTTAGTACTACTAGATCTTGTTAGTCTATGACTAGATCATTTGATAGAATCTAATTTTAAAATTATAAAGTATATATAGATTCTATATAAATAATCTATTTCTTCAATTCTTTTTTCTAACAGCTAGAAATTTAAGGCATTTATTATCACACATAAACTAATTTTACTTGTATCTAAGACTGAAAAAAGGTCATCTGTTTCTGTGGCCTAGGGTTAACAGAGGGTGTCATGTGGCTAGCACAATGACCAACTGCCTTTACTTTTCACCAGCTGATGTCAGGTACCCATTAGAGCTGGGTGGACTCAGAGGCACCTAAAGATCCCGAAATTAAAAATCCAGTCACCAGGATTCGAACCTGGTACCCCAGTTCAGAAGTCAAGTGCTTTATCGCTCAGCCACCTCACCTCCATCTAAGACTGAAAATAAAAAGATTTATTGCTGCAGGGATGAATGACTAAAGAAAATACAATAAACATATTATATATACACATATAGGAAACCCAAGTAAAAACAGAGGATGTTTGGGCCATGAGGCAAACAAAATAGACTTAAATTCAAATTCGTTGGTGAATTGAATGTACTTCTCACACACACACACATCCCTTTTTCTCTCACACATAAAAATATCAAGGCCTTTTGTGTCACATCTAATATTCATGACTCCTCTATTTGACCCTGATAGCTCCCTTGGCTCATAATCCCTTATCAAATCTCTTCCACAGCAAATAGGGGAAAAAAGATCTTTTTATTTTAAAAAAATGTACTGTACTAGATTATTAATAATAAAAAGAATTCAATTAACTTGGTTTTCCAGGTCTCACTTGCTTTTAGTATCTATTCATTTGTCCTTTTTAAAATCTCAAACCTTAACTAAAATTTAGGAGTCTATTTTTATGGCCGGTCTTTTGAACATCAAATTCAAATGTAGATAATATTTAGTTCTAGATATAGAGAATTTATAAAAAGTAATTTATTATTTTTCAGGCTGTTGAGAAACAGTCTACTCGTGCTTATGGAAATCAGAGTCATGACTATAACATTTTTGAAGAGAAAGTTGTAGAATCTCGTTTAAGACCTCGAATAGGACCAGGGTAACATTATTTTTTAAAAAAACTTTTTTTTTCAGCTTCCTGCAACTTTGTGAGCCATTGTTTGAATGCCATATGGATACAAATTGTAATATTTATGTTTTTTTAATTCCAAGAGTTTAGTCCCTTTTTAATCTTAGTTCTTTCCTTGGAATTCAAGTACATCTTGATTTTTTTTTAGTACACATAAGGAAAATGGATAAAACAAATGTTGAGAGTGTAATCTTTTGTATGACTGTGAGAGACCATAATTTTAAAAAATGGACACACTTTCTGCTATTATAATGGTTATAAATACTCATTTGTCCTATATTCATTTCTTTTTGACAGAAGGGCTTACAACTATCTAGATGAGGATTCATCTGATGAAGGTAAGTGATTTCTTTTCTGCTTACAAATAAATTTAAAGCTCTTTGCAGTTTTTCAGACTGCACAGCAATAAGGGAAAAAAAAAAAACTCTGAGAAAGACTTTATTTTTATTTTTTTTATAAGTACTCATTTAATATCTAAAATCTTTACTATATTTTATTTTCAGTACTAAAAATTATATTCAATATTCTAGCATAGTGAGATAACTCTGCCATCTTCAAAATATGCAATTTTTGTTTTTCACTATTGATCTTTTTTCAAGAAATTGAATATTGTAGTTTTAATGATGCGGTTGCAATTTATGTTTTCAAAGTTTTTTTTACAAAATCATTAGTATTATTTTTGTGTAGTTGGAATGGTTGCTGTGATTGATTATTTTGTTTTTAATTGAAAAAAAAATTCATATTCAGGTTCAATACAAAGGCAAGCTCAACACTTGGGGTATACTAGGTCTCGTCAAGTTAAGCAGGAAATGTTAGATAAACATGAGGAGTCTTTAAGGGGCAATTTAAGAAGCAAAAGGTCATTTCAAGAAGATGCTGATCAATCTGTTGAAGATGAGGATGAAAATGATGATGATAATGTTATTCAGAAAAGAATTGTACCTCGATTACGCAAGGATAGTAAAGAAGACAGTAAAGACAGAATCTCTTTATTAAGCAAAAAGAAATACAATAGAAAGAGCAATCAGTCGGATGATGATGAAGGTGAAAGTTTGACCCAGGGATTAACTGCTTGTCAACAGCAAGCTTCTGAAGATGATGATGATGAGGCTGAAAATTTAATACGCAGAAGCTCACGTACTAGACGACAGGTAAATGTGAATTACACTTTTTCTTCCAAGTATTTAAATTTAAAAAGCTTATTTATGTTAAAACTATCTTAACTTTCTCACTACAGAAAAAATCTATAGCTATATAGATTTCTTATTAAACCCTTTTGAAACAATCATTCTATTCATTACACTTAAATCATTCATCTAAATACCATTTGTATATATATCTTTTCCTTTTTTTCTTCTTTTGTCAATGAATATGAAAGGTTTACGACACACTAAATCAGTCATATCTTGTCAATTTACCTGGTCAACAGAAGCGATCAACCAATGAACAAGATCATTCTGATGCCAAAGACCAAGATGATAGTGACGATAATGAAGTACTGTTGTTGTTTTTTAGTACTTCAATTGTTTAGATATTTTTGAAAAAAAAAATCACTTTGGAGATTTCATTATATGAATTTTAATACTATAATATGTGTTATTAGGCTTTTTTGTTAAATATTCAAATTATAATATTTATGTATTTAAAAATTTATATTCCAGGAGTTTTCAGACATGTACAGTCGTGTTAAAAGAAAGAGAGTTAGAGTCAAAAGGAATATGTATGGAATGCCTGTTACTGAAGATTCTGACTCTGGTCCAGGTAGTTCTTTAATGAGAACTTATCTTTCACAAAGTATTTATTTATTCAGTGTTTTTGATAGCATTATTGGAAAAGGGTACAGATTTAGTGTTTGGTAGGCTAAGTTGTTTGTCATCAATGAGGACAAAGAAGGCCTTATTATGACAGATTTAATAAATATACAGTGACCCCAAAACCCCCCTATAGAATCAAAACTGTATGAAAAGCTGCCAGATCTGGTAACCACTGTGCAGTTCATCTCAGATATAGGACGACTCTACACTTTACATAACAAGTGTTTCTTAATTTTGGAAAATAGATTCTTTTCATTAATGGAATTCCCTAGAAGAATGGGTGAACTTGGATCATTAATAGCTACAAAAATATAAATATATAGGTGATACATCAATTATAATACTGTTATTGAGATGCCATCACTAATTTGGCCAATATAATTGAATTAATACAAAATTGCTTATCTTGCAAATTGCTTACAAATAAGTTTAAATGTTCTGAAATATTTATTTCTTCCAGAATTACGAAAACGAAATAAGAACAACAACAACAAAGATGATGATGGCTTTGAAACTGAAACTGAAGATGAGGAGGGAGATGTTCTAGAGAAAGAGGATGCTATCAATAATTCTAGTAGAAGAGTCACAAGACAACAAAATGTACCTGTTAAAAAAAAGGAACCTGTCATCGTCAAATCTTATTCATTGAGAGAGCACAAGCCTCGGACTGATTTGTATAAAGCTCCTCTGGAAGGTAATGATTGATTTGTCATAATTATACATACATTGCATTGTTAACATGATTTCATCAAAGCTGCTTCATTAAATAATTGTTAATGATGACTAATATGAAACGGGATATAGATGTTTTAGACACACTCATAAACTATAGGCTTAAACTTAGGAAAGTACAAACGGCTATTAATTTATTAACTCCTTTTAAGAAGAATGTCTGTCAAGTGAATGTAATGGAAGAAATTATTGTTATAAATTACAATTATATATAAATATATTATTTCTGACTTTTGTTTGTTAAATACCATGCTTATTTATGCATACATATAGCCATAGTCATTTTCTAAAAATTTGATTTATAACCTAGTTTTTGTCTTGTGAGGTTATGCTCACAAATTTGTAAAAATATTTTTTTATTTTGTTTTTGCTTATTAGAAAGAAAAGTCAAAAAGATACATAGTTCCATATTTATAGGAACCCCTACAAAGAAAAATGCTAGTCAAACCTATCACTCCCCAGCACAAAGGCGAAATATCAGGTAAAAACTTTTTACTGTTAATATTGAATACTTCATTTTGTGTTATCTTTTACTTCTGTTGTTAAGTTTGTATTTCAAGATGTAGAGTAAGTGCTTGGAAGGACAATAGATCAGCTTTTATTCTAGTGCCTCATTGATATTGAGCATTTTTTATACTTGGATATGTCTTAGGAAAAGATCAGCTTTTCACTCTAGCTCAAGCTCTACATCATCGTCAGATGGTGAAAGTAGTGATGAGAAAAGCTTTAAGCATCGCAAAGCTAAGAGCATGGCAAAGGCTCGAAACAGGTAAGTGTTGTTGTTTTGTCCTATAATTTTTTTTTTTTTGGTCATTTTTAACTCTACTTGACTTTTTTTTTTTTTTCATTTCTCTAGGCTTATGCCCTTGAACTATTCTACAAATGCCTTACCACCATCAAATATAGTAATAGATAGAATTAGGTCTGGAGCAAGTCTTGCTGATGTAGAGCCTATGACTATAGACAGAAATGTATGTAAAAGTCAAATTACTTGAAAAATGTTACAGCTTACAAGTTTTACTACTTCATTGGTATTACTTCTAAATTATTTGCTTCTTAAGAGTTTTTTTTTAAATTGTTATTTTAGATAACTTTTACCAGTATTGGTGGACTTGGTAAACATATTCAATCTTTGAAAGAGATGGTAGTTTTTCCACTTCTGTATGACAAAGTGTTTCAGCGTTTTAATGTAGACCCTCCTAGGGGTGTATTATTTTATGGACCACCAGGTAAATATTTTTTTTTTATATTTATGAAAGTGAGTATAGTTTTATAAATCTGTCCCAACAATTTCAATATTAATCATGTATAAGAATTTCACAGCTAAGATCAGAATTCTGATTGTTTTATTAGCTTTTTTTTTTAAATGAAAATATGAAAAAAAATGTTTTATGTCTCAAACATAAGCAAAAAACTGTATTTATAAAAAGATTGTTTATTTTATGCCTTTGCTGTTTGTTTGATGCTGTAATTTTGTTCTTAAAATATATAACAAGATGAAAAAGATAGTGTAGGCAACTTTTTTTCAAAATTGATAGCAAGAGCTGTCTCTAAGAAAAAGAGGAAAGCTGATGTTTCATCTGTTCATTCTTTTTAAAAGATAAAAAGAGACAGTAGTACTATTTCTTCTAATATTCTATTTTTGTTTAACAGAAAATTTATTTTGGGAATATATCTAAATTTTTAAAATTTGATTGAAAGACTGAGTGATCAAGTAGAAAAGCTATTAACCTCCTTTACTTTGTAATGATATTTAATGCTGTCTTTTTTTATTTAAATGTAGTTGTAAATAGAAATTGTATAGTATATGCATAATTAGAGAGAGTTTTCAAATCTGATTCCACCATTTCATACTTAAACTAAGTCCAATGGCTGCTTTTGGTCTTTTGAAAGTGAAACATTTAGTTATAAATTGAATATACAAATGTTTTTTTTATATTCATACAGCTTTTAAAACCAAGATTTTAATTCATACAATATGGAATAGTGATTTAGGGTCATTGTCCCACAACAAATGTAATAGAAAAATCACATAAAATATAAGAAAATTCTTGTAAAACAGTAATGCCCAACCTGGTATGGCTTGTGGGCAGAAGTTTTGATGGGGCCAGATAGCACCACATCATATACCTGATATGACTTGTGAACCGTAGGTTGGGCATTGCTGTAGTAGTGTGTTTACTTACTTAGTAGTTTGAAGCAGCAATTCATACTCTGTTTTAAAATGTTTGTTGTTAGGAACTGGTAAAACATTAGTAGCACGAGCCTTAGCAAATGAATGTTCCAAGGGTGATCGCAGAGTGGCATTTTTTATGCGTAAGGGTGCTGACTGCTTAAGTAAATGGGTTGGTGAATCTGAAAGACAGCTAAGAATTTTATTTGACCAAGTAAGTACAATACATAATTTTTTGTTTACAAAGCTAACATCAACTTACTCTATCTGGTACAAATTTTGTACATTTTATTTCCTCCACTTCCCATTCTCAGTTCAAGATGAAACTTTGTACAACTAGTCATTGTTTTTTTTTTTTACAACATATGAATCAATAAAAAAAATTAACTAATTATTAGTGCTAATTAATTAATTTTGTTTTAAATAGAAAAAGGTGAAAAATATTGCAGCTTTGAAAGATATGGTAGTAATTGTGTTGCTTTTTCTTATATAAGCTTTGTTGTTGATTTTTTAAAGTATTTTTTTTTGTTTTGCTTGTTGTTTCATTAATTTATCTTACCTTACCAATATTTTTTTTTATAATATATACTTGTATTTGTTTGTAACTGCTTGCATTGATAGGTTTTTTAAAAAAAAAAATTCTTTATTGTCCAAGGCATACAAGTTTCGCCCTTCCATAATATTTTTTGATGAAATTGATGGACTGGCACCTGTGAGATCCAGCAGGCAAGATCAAATCCATAGTTCAATTGTATCAACTCTCTTGGCTTTGATGGATGGTCTTGATAATCGAGGAGAAATAGTTGTTATTGGTGCCACTAATCGTATCGACTCATTAGATCCAGCTTTGAGACGTCCTGGACGATTTGACAGAGAATTTTTATTCCCCTTGCCTTCTTCTGAGGTAACATTTTAAAATAAAAAGTTAAACTTTCTATTATTTGTTTATTCAGTTTCAAGTGACAGAGTTATTTCTACAATTTGATTGTGATCCAATGTTAGAGTCATTGTACTTTCAGGCAAGAAAGCAAATATTAAAGATTCATACGGACAGTTGGAAACCAAAATTAAATGACCATTTTATAACTGAGTTGGCAGGGAAGTGTGTTGGTAAGCAGATTTTGAACAAAAATTCAACTGAGTTACAAACTTAAGCAGTTTTATTATAAGCATACAGTAGTTTTGTTTCTGCAAGTTCTATTTTAGATTTTTGTTTTTCAATTATGTTTGTTTTACAGGCTACTGTGGTGCAGACCTAAAGGCCTTATGCACAGAAGCTACAATGTTGGCTCTTCGTCGCAGGTATCCTCAGATCTACATGACCAATGATGCTTTAAAAATTGATGCTACATCTATCAATGTTTCGGCCAAAGATTTTTTCGAGTAAGAAAAATTAGTAATAGTACTTTCTGTAGCATTAATATTACATAGGTTTTGAATACTTTTTGTTTTCTTTAAACACTTCTCATTTATAGCTCTAACAGAACATTGTCATACTAATCAAAATGATGTTTATTTGTTTCAGTGCTGTTGGTAATATTATTCCCACTTCTCAGAGATCTGTTAGTGCTCCATCTCGTGCATTACCTTCAAGAGTTCAGCCTTTGCTACAGGGACAATTAGATGCTGCATTCAATGTTCTTAAAGATATATTCTCTCCCTGTGTGACTCAATCTTCATTTTTAGATGCAGCTGGTATGCTATTGTATCTAATAAATAATGGTGTGCTTTTAAAGTAATGTATATTATATTACAAGTAGTAAGTTAAAATATTTATTTTGTTTCTCATAATAAAATACCTATACATTTTCTCTACATATAACTCATTTAAAAGTAGATTTTAAAAATTTGCAATTTTATTAAAGACTTTTAATTGCCTAATAAATATTTATGACATAATTACTACTATTACTGTTAAAATGCTTTTTCAAAAGTACTTTTTTTTATGCACACATATTACTTTTTTAAAGCTTTCTGGTGTTAATTTTTTTTTCCGTACTTTTAACCTTAAAAATGGTATTAATTTCAGCTATGCCCAATCAAGCACAATTAGTGGGTGAAAATGATTCTTTGTGGGATGATTTAATAAGTGACGAGGATGAAAATAGTCCTTCAATATTTGTTCCTTCTACTTCTAGCAAAGGGAAAGCCCTTAGAAAAAGTACAGAAGAGACTACCAGTACTTCTAAGCCTGTGTATCTAAACTTTGCAAGGTAAACTTCAAGCTTAATGGTTCACATTGTGAATCTCTCACATTATTCATAATTCAGAATTATTCACTCACTTATTCAGAATGTTGTCATTAAATTTGTCTAAAAATGTTCAATGTGACATAGAAAGGTATAAAAAATATATTTAATAAAAATTAATTTTATAGAATAAACAAATGATAAGTCACAACAAGTAGGGAAAAAGGTCTATTAAGGAGACTACAAATTGTAGCTATGTTCTATGATATGTGTGGAAGTAAAAGTGGACATGCTGATGGTTCAAATGAAATTTTTTTAGCAGCCCCCGAAAGTTATTAGTTTTGTGTGGCCTGTCTGTCCATCCGTCCTGTTTAGATCTCAGAAACTAGAAGAGAAAATGAAAATCGGACATTTTAAATCATTCAAAGTTCTGATTCAATGGCTACTTTTTTCTTTTCCAAAAGTGAACCATTTTTTTAAACTATATACGCAAGCAGATTTTTCAAAAAAATTACACTTTTCAATGAAAAACTTCAGGGGAGGTAACTTTTTTTAAAAGGTCATGGACTTCTTCATTAATAATACAAGCTTCATTCATAGATTCGCGCATTATGGTACAAAAAATTTGCATCTAAGGTCACAATGGAAAAAGGTTCATTATAAAATATACTTTCCATTTATTAACTAACTCATTGAATAGAATACTGATACAAATGTTGTTTTAAAAAAGAATTTTGATACGAACTTCGTTTTAGTTATAAGTTTTTAAAAAAAAACTACTTTATAGCGAGCAGTTTTGACATATCCTAATTATAGGGGTCTACACTAGACAGTCTAAATAAGATCTAGATATATTTATAATAAATGTATTCATAATTTGAACAAAATTGTAATTATTAAGGCAATAACTTACCTTATGACAGCTTAGGGGTGCAGATTTATTTATTATGTAAACAATAGTATCACATTAAGAAATAAATTGGATACGAACAGCATAGTACACCATTAGTAATGGCATAGTACACCATTAGTAATGGCATTACCAGGTAACAAAAGGTCTACTATTCATGATCATAACATTGGCCTAGGTCTAGTAATTTTAAGATTAAACTTGTAAATTCATAGAGTTCTAGTCTAGATATAGTAGATTCTATATCAAGATCTAGGTCTAGACTTAGATCTAGTTCTAGACCTAGACTTAGATCTTGAATCTAGATCTAGATCTATGTCTAGTTTGTATAACAAATGACAATGGAGATATTAATTTTTATTTTGCAAGGGAAATGTCTGGTCCAAGTAGACCTACTCCAAGTCTTTCAAGTCATTCCTATCTAGCTCACTACCTAACTAAAATAGGTCAAGAATTATTTTTTTTCGTGTTGCCAATTTATCTGATTTTGTAAGAAGAATAAATCTTTTTTAGTTTCTCTTTATTACATGTTATTAATTTTGAATGTATGGCTAAGGTTAATTATTATTATTTTAAAAAATATAAGTGTACGCTAAATGAATATATGGAGATGTGGAGATGCTGTGACTGAGTGGTAAAGCACTTGGAACCAGAAGTCCAATGTTCAAATCCTGGTGAAGACTCTTGGTAGACCACTTCGGGGGCAGATTTTCAGTTTGTTCCCACACAAACTGTCTTTGGAACCTTGTTTTTTTTTGTTCTTGTTTTTTCTTTTATAACTACATTTTTTTATTTGATTTCTGTATTTGTTAACTTTCCAAAACAATAGTTTTCTTATAGATGTCTTGTTAGGGTGTTCAAAAGATTTTGAAGACTTAAATCTTCCATGTTTCTCTAATAGACCTGCGACAAGATGTCCTTTAACTTTCCGTCCTCGTTTGATGCTGGTTGGAAGAAAATGCCAAGGTCAAACAACTTATATTGCCCCAGCAATTATTCATAAAATGGAAAATTTTCCAGTTCATGTTTTGAATCTTTCTGCTTTATATGCTGTCACTGCTAAAACACCAGAAGAATCCTGTGCAAATGTAAGCAGGATCTTTTTTTATTCAAATAAGTTGTTGTTTTTTTTTTACTTTTTACTAATTTTTTTGGAAGCATGCCAATGATGTTATTGAGAGTTGATGGAATACAATGTTTTCTTACACTGTGTTTTGATGTCTGAATCAGGTATTTCAAGAAGCCAAGCGCAAATGTCCAAGCATTATTTACCTGCCTAATGTTAATCAGTGGTGGGATTCTATGGCAGAAACATTGAGAGCAACATTGCTTTCACTTATTCAAGACATCGATCCATGCTTACCACTCCTTTTGTTGGCTACCAGTGAACAATCATATGATACTTTAGATACCATGGTAAGTTTGAACAATTAAACTAGTCATTTCATATTTTTAAATATTTATCCTTTTTATATTACTTGACATTTTTGTACATTTTTCTTTTAGCTCCAAGAACTGTTTTGTGACTCTAACGGTGAAGTTATTGAAATGAGGAGTCCCAATGCAGATGAAAGAAGAACATTTTTTAGTGACCTATTAGTGGAACAAGCTTGCAAGCCTCCACCCCAGAAGAAGAAAGCAGGTAAAACTAAATGTTTTAAATAATTGTTAATTTTTATTTTTCTAAATACTTACTCCTACGCACATTAATTCCAATTAATACTTCTTAGGAAAACAAATGGTGTAGCAGTATGCAAAGCTGAGAGATGGTCTTTCAGTATCTCCAGTGTTAAAGAAGATTATTTTTTTTACTATATTATTAAGTATTTAAAATTATGAAATGTGTTAAAATAATTTATGTGATTTTGATCTAATTCCAAAATTTGTTGTGTTTGACTATCCTCATGCACTTGTAACCACCATTACACATTGTCCTGTCTCCTAAAGTATCGAAATCTCTTATCAAGCCTATATAAAAGGTCATGTTTAACTTTAAACCCTGAGGACATGGAAAGTACAAGCTGGTATTAAAATGCCCATTGAGGTCATATTGTCTAGTTTTGTTTCACTTCCTTAGAGAACTGTTCCAGTCTGCATACAGCCATAGCGCTGGTCAGGGTATAACATGATCTAGCCCACTCTCTTGCTCATCCACTTGTCAGCAGTCTTTGAAACATTGCTATTGTAGATCCTCCTCCAGCTTCTATCATTTTGACTTGACTGAACACATCCATAGTAGTTGGTCTAGGCACACATTGTTTTGGATGTGGACTATTCAAGGGCTGTTAAACATGTACACTTGTTCACTCAAGGATGTTAGTAGGCAATTTGGAATTTTGTCCAATAAGGTATTTGGCATTTTGTGCTATTTTGTGTTTTCCTGGCCACTCACTACTGAAAATGTTTCCATATTGCCATCCATCAATAGAACTGCAAGCTTCTTGGTGGACAAATATGAAGTACATTAGGCTTATTGAGATCATTAGAATGAAAACCCAAATATTGAGTGCTTAACATCTGGACTCAATTCAGATTCAATTTGTGGATAAAAATCAGAATCTTGTAGTTTTTTTTTTTATTCTTTACTGTCTTTCAGAGGACATATAAGTCACAGCACTTCTGCAAGCATTTCTATATGCACATGCTCTAAACAAGTCAGATCAGAGCTTCCTGTACCATTTTATTTTATGCAATGATGTGTTGACTTGAATTTCATGCAAAATTACTAAATATTTTCCATACTCTCTGGTGTAATCATTAATCTGAACTCATATTTTAACAAGTTTTATTATCTTAGCTGTATTTATCTTTTGTTTTTATATGTGACTAGAGCTTTATATGTAAACTAATGTGAAATAAAGCTCTTAAGCAAAGGATTGTTTAAATTATTATTCCTGATTTCTGTCCTTTCAAATTAAAATGACATTGCTTGTCAGAATTAGAGTTTTAAGGACAATTATACAATTTTGGCTGAGGGACATAACTGCTTGGCTACTTGAATCCCAGCTCAAACTGAGTCTTTGTTTGCTAAGCATGTGATGGCAGCATGGATAATTCTCCCAGATAATACTTTACACTCATGTCATCAAAAAATATTGAACTATTGCACATTTAGGCTACTATGGAATGAAAGATGCATTACGCAAAAGCAATTTTTTTTTTTTTAATGTAAATTTAGAATTTTTTTATTTTTTTTGGTTATTTTAATTTTACTTTGTTTTTTTTAATTACAGAAGATCAGATTTTTTTATGAATGTTAGCTTATTTACTTCATATATTGGAATTTTTACAAACATTATTTTCACCTAAATTACCTTATACTAAACTAAATAAATGAAAGCACAGAAATATTTATTTAAAATGCCTTATTTCTTAATTTTTTAGGAAATTACTAAATGGACCAACAATAATCATTGTTTTTCAGGAGTGTTACTGCCTTTGGTAAAAAAAACTGTTTCATTGAATAAAAAAGACAATGATCCTTTGCTTAGCAAAGTCCACTCTAAAATATGTAGGTGTAAAAAACAAGACAAAGGAGGGAGAAAAAGAAAGCATTCTTCAACTTCTCCTATTCCCAAGTCTTCTAAAAAGGTCAAAGTTACAAAGTGCTCGAGGTCCAAATCTAAACAAAATTCATCAAGGACACACACTATGACTTTAAGGTCAAGAGCTAACATTGGAAAACTAAACCGTAACCAGTCTGCCAAAGAATTTGATCATATAGGTGTGGATAACAGCTTCAGTGTACTTCCTTGCTATTCAAGCAATCCTAGAACTAAAAGTGAATTGGTGTTCAATGATCAGAAATATAACCATGACATACAACAAAGAAAAAACTGGAAACTTGCTAGAAAAGGATTTTCCATGACCAGCCGCTATGAGCGCTATTTTTATCGATCGCTGAGAGCAGAGCTAAAAGCTGTGGGAAGCTGTACATTGTCCAAGTTGTGTACTTGGGCTGCTGGTACTAAAGGAGACAATCAGTTACAACATAGCAGTAACATCAAATCATATGACTTATCTGTATTGTCTTGTGGATCTTCTCAAATGCTATATAAAGAGAACTCTGACAAAAGTGAGAACTCAGAATTGTTAAGAAAAAGTACTGCCCAAATGTTGCCCTTGAATCTAAAAGATCTAGAGAATAGTGCCAATAGAATTTTGAGTCACACTACTTCCAGTGCAACACCAAGTAGAATTAGCTATAATTTGCGACACAATGGTAAAGAAAAATGTGGTAAAACATTTTAATTTGAAAAATGTTTCTCTTGTCGCAGAATTGAATTTTTTTGTTATTCTCCTTAATTTTTTATTTGTTTTGTTTGTAATTATCATGCACTTAAATTATCAGGGTTACAACTTATATTTATATTATTTATTTCTTGTTCATCACTGTATGTTGAATTCATTGTTTCTTTTTTTTATTATTTATAATACAATTTTACAATAATTAAGTGAATATTGGATGAACACAATTTTCTATGTCATAACTATACTTTCATACATTGTACATACTTTTAAAGCTTGTTTATATTGACATTATATTTCTTACAATTGTTTTTATATATTAAATTATATTTGATTAAATGCCATGTATGTTTGCTAACTGAATCCCAAGAGTAACCTGTAGAGGCCTTTTATGCCAGCAATGATCTGTAAACTAGAAAAACATATTTAAATACTGTCATATGTAATAGAGTTAGAGCTCCCCAACACATTGCACATGATCAAAGCTTGTTTTCTTTCAGCTCAAAGAATGCTTGAAGTTCTACCTAAAGCTGAACCACCAAAGCCTACAGAACTAACTAAGCAAGAACTTGATCAATTGTTAGAAAAAGAAGAACTTACATTGATGGAATTGCGCATCTTTCTTAGAGATGTTCTCAATAAACTGGGCAGCGACAAAAAGTTTTCTATATTTGCTAAACCTGTAAACATTGAGAATGTAAGTGTTACAATGGAATGAAGTGGTGAATATGTCTTGATATTATCAGAAGTTCAATCTAATGCCCAGAGTTCAAAGTCTGTTTGGGCATCTTTGTTCAGGAAAAGAGTTTCTCTTTATCAAATAAAACAGCTCCTCAAGTAGAAATGATCAAAGACAAACTATAAACACACAGTATAACTTAATGTCAATAATATATTCATAAACAGACATAAAATGAAGCTTAACCTTCTTAATGTCTTCCCATGTATTTTTACTCTCTAAAATTAGCTTCTCCAGCAGACAAGAAAGAACCAGAAACCTATATTTAACTCCCTCTTTTTTTAGTACTATTGGAAATTTACTGTTGTTTCTCAAAATGTCAACTAGAATGTATAAACCTATAAAACCTCATAACCTTTTTAATGAATTTTCGTCATCGTCATATGATTTAGGCACCAGATTACTATGACATTATTGAACACCCCATGGATCTATCAACTATGATGTCTAGAATAGACCTTCATGAATATGGCACAGTAAGGGCCTTCATGGATGATATTGATTTGATATGTTCAAATGCTTTAGAATACAATCCCAATAGAGGTGCAATGGGTAAGCAATGATTTTGTTGAAGTTAATTTTTAAAAGTTAAGAATATATAAAAAAACGTAAGAAAATAATCATTTGAAATTTATTTTATCTTTGCACTTAAGATCGCATTATCAGACACAGAGCATGTGCTCTAAAAGACACAGCTTACGCCATTTTAAAAACAGAATTAGATAAAGACTTTGAAAAGACATGTGTGGAAATAGAGGAGTCCAGAAAACGAAGAGGTAAATTTATATTTGAAATATTGAATTTTCTAGTCAATTTTACTATCCATACTGCAAGTTTTTTTGTTGTTTTTTTTAATTCACCTCTATTTTAAGAATAATTCTTATGCATTTTTGATTTTCATGTAATTATAAATCAACTAGACTATTAAGCTGCTGGACAAAAAAAAATTATAATTGGGTGAAATGTAAAATGGATTTGTTTTAAAGTGACATCTGATTTTAAGTAAACCTATCTGGATCACGTTTTTTCCTAATGCAGAGGAAGGTCTGAATGAAAGATAAAATAAGATGATGGTGGGGTAAAACTACAGTTTTTATGAAAAATGTGTTGTTTTTTTTATAATGTAATATGTCTTGTCACCAATGGTCCGTTCTTGTAAATAAAAATTAGTAGACTGAAAAAGGTTAGCATTCTGTTTGGTACAGAAAGCTAGAAAAAGGGTAGAGAGAAGTTTTTTTTAAACCTTAAGCTTGGACAAAACTTGTTTAAATATCAAATATTTCTTTATATTATAGTGGGTCAATTATCATTTTATCAGAGACATGATAGTGCTGTCTGTTCTTTTATTTTTAATATGGTTGTTAGTTTTTCTTCCTTAAAACTATATTTTTGTAATGTTTTATTGTAGGACACAAATCTTCAACCGTTCCCAACTTTTACTACACAAAGCCTCAGTCCCAGCAAATGGCTTCCAATAAAAGTCAAAGTGTTACACCAAACTACTTGGAAAATGCAAAACAAATTCGCTCCATACCCAAACCTGAAGGTGAACGCTTCAGCAGGAGAGTAAGGGGCCTCAATACTGATCCAGTGCCGCCTTTGGAGGCGGTAGAGAAAGTCTTCAAGCTGTCTAGACTTTCCGCTTCTACTGGGACAGAAGAAAGTAAAACTAATGACAAAGACACCTTTGAATCCCACAGCCAACCACCTGTTGACTGTAGCAATAGGGATAACCTTCCCACCTCTTCCAATCAGGCTATATCTTCAGCTAATGCAGTCAAATTGTCAGACCATAAGGAGATGACAAAAGCTCAATCCTCTTCCTCAAGTGCATCCAAGTTGAAGAAAAAGAAAGACATTTGGTGCAAGCCACGACGTAAGCGTCCAAAGTGTATGATTAAGTCTGAAGAAGCTAAACAAGTCAATAGTGAAATGGACATAGATTTAGTAAAACAATCCAATGTTCCAAGTGAAGTTCAGAGTCCCTCTTCTAGTCATCAAATATCTCAGCAGCTTAGAATAGACACAACTGAACTGGAAAGTATGATATTTGTTTTGACTATTATGTCTTTATGTTTTTTTGTTTGTTTATTAAAATATACATTTGTTTTAAATTAGCACAAAAAAAAATATTATTCTTTTTTGGGCTATTTAAGTTTCTGAATCAAAAGAGGATAAAAGTAATCCCAGTGGAAGATCTTCCGTCCGTTTAAAAAGCCCAGAGGTTAGTCCCAATAGAGCAGTCACCAGAAGAAGTAGCATGAGTCCAACAAATTGTGTTCTGAAAAGTACAGATCCTGGATCAACCCATCATAAACAAGATAAAATAGATGATTCAATACTGCATGTTGACCAAATGAAACAGACAAAAGACAGAAATCATTTAGGTAATTCTTAACAAATAGTCTTATTTTAAATTGTATGGCTTTCTATAAAACTCTAGAACAAAATTGTTTATTTTCTTTTTAATATAATAAATATCTTTGAATTAGGTTTGAAAAGACAAACATCAATAGGAAATGAAACCCATGAAAAACCCAGTGCTGTTAAAAGATTAGATTTAGAAGCTGTAGCTTTGGACAGTGGTGTTGGTAGTTCAGTTGAGAGTAATGGTGATTCCAGAGACAGTATAGATAACCATAAAACAGAGGTTAGACAAATTTACTGTTTCAGCTTTATAAAATACAAATGTTCATGACATCAATGATTACTTATAATTCTTATTGGCAATAACAATCAACACAATTGTAGGATGTCATGATAGTGTTAAACATGCCTTTTGCAGAATACTTATAAATAGTTTTAAAAATATCTTCTCTTTACATGTATTTGTTTGGCATGTTTTTTGTGTCAGCACTAATGTACTTTTCTTTTTTAACTTAGTTTTAAAAATATCTTCTCTTTACATGTATTTGTTTGGCATGTTTTTTGTGTCAGCACTAATGTACTTTTCTTTTTTAACTTAGTTTTAAAAATATCTTCTCTTTACATGTATTTGTTTGGCATGTTTTTTGTGTCAGCACTAATGTACTTTTCTTTTTTAACTCAGACATTGTCCAAGCAAACAGTTCAGATCAATACTAAACAGACAGTACCGGTATTTGAGAATTCGCCACATGGTAAGTTATTTTTGGATTGAATAGGCGTTATATATATATATATATGTTTATATATATATTAAATTGCTCTTTTTTTTTTACTTCTTATCATGAAATCTACATAAAAAATTAATTTCAGATAACAATCAAAACTGCAATAGTGATCTGAAGAATGCTGATACTGTATGTACAGTAACAGATGAATCAAAGAAAGAGTTTGTTATAGACAAGAATCGCTTGACGGCATTGCTAAATGTACTTGTGTCCAACACTGAAGGTTTCAATGCTGAGAAACTTGAAAGAATCTATTGTCAACTGACAAGTGTAATATTTCATCACAGACATAACTACAACAGACTTGATATGATTGAAGTAAGTGGAAACGTTTCATTGAGATAGTGCTGAGAGCTAAAAACTGTTCTCTGAAGTAGATTGTAAAGTGTCTATTATGTAATAATCAATATAGGGTTTCAAAATGTTTTTTTTTTCTCTTTATTCCAATTTTGATCTACTGTACTAGTTCATTCCAGCTTACATTTTCTTGGATCTTAATAATTGATCTCTTTATATTGAACTTCAATGATTAACTCAATTTGATAAAACCCATGTAAAAAAAAAATGAATAGGTCTACTGTATCATGTAGTAAAAGTAAAGTTCCCTTTTGATCATGAAATCTATAGGGCTGATGATGTAAAGGACATTTGTTCTGTGGCCTACGGTTAACAAGGGTGTCATGTGGCTAGAACAACAACCAACCGCCTTTACTTTACTCCAACTAATGTTAGGTACCCATTAGAGCTGGGTTGACTCAGAGGTGCTCTAAAGATCCTGAAATAAAAAATCCCAGTCTTCACCATAATTCGAACCCGAAACTCTCGGTTTGGACGGAAACCAAGTGCTTTACTACTTAGCCACTGCACCTCTTCCGCAAAGACATAATTAAATATCCCTCATTCTTTAAATCTTTTTGAAGCAGAACACTTGTATTAGGTCTAAGTCATATTGATATCAAACAGAAATAGTTTTTTTTAGAAATGTTGTCTTACATCATACATGGATGGCTGCCTGGTCGTGCGGTTTGCGTGCTGGACTGTCATTTGGATTTATCCGGGTTTAAACCCTGCCCGCTCCCATCCCTTGTCGCCCTGCGGGAGATTAGGACTAGGAAGATAACTATCTTCAACTCTGAAGGAACATCCGAAACATGTAAAACAAACATACATAATATATCTTTTCTAATTAGCTAATGTTCAACACATTTGAGTATATATTTATAGCTTAATTCAGCATTAGACCATGATGTTATGGCTGCATATATGTAAAACTGGGAAATAATTATTTAAATATGGATAGATTTGAGGACATTCATTGCATTCAATTCCTTGATCAACTTAACATGATTCTTTGTGACATTTTTGTTCGCAAGAGACCTTAACAACTTCTCATGTGACTAAAGAGACTAATTCTTAATACACAGCTGCAGGTTTGGCATCTGTAATCACTTGGCACGTTTGCACTTTTACCTTTCTTTTACTTCTGCAACCCTTCCTTTATGATTACTCTTCAAGAGGCTCTATCCAGTGCCTCTTTTTCTGTCCATTTTGAAGAGCCTTATGCCACAGTATACTTCAAAAGTAGGCTACCAGCAGCTTTTCTGCCTTCTATTAGATCACCATACAGAATGTCTTGTGAAAGTCGACCTTGTGGCATTCTGTGAAAATGACCAAGCCAGCCAAGACATCTTCTGATAACAACATGCAGATCCTGTCACCCTGCTCTTAGCAGCACTTCCTCATTGGTTATTTTATCTTGCCACCTTGTTTTAAAAATCTGCCTTTATCATCAGAGGTGGAAGATATTCAGCTTTTTTTCCTGCCAAGAGTCGGTTGACCATGTTTCACTACTGTGTAGAAGAGTGCTCATACACAGGTCCAGTAGTCAGCAAGGTATTGTCCCACACTCTTTTATGCAGCCGTGACATGGTACCCATTGCCTTGTCTATCCTACTGTTGCTGTCTTTATCCAGTAACACATTGGCGATCATGTAGCCAAGATAACAAAAATGGTCAACTATTTCTAGTGGTTGGCCATTAATGGTCACGTGAGGTGCAGTGCTAGTATTCTGACTAGTACTTTGATCTTGCTTTAAGTCAAACCTCTGGCATGCAGCTGATAGTTTGTCAACCAAAGTTTGAAGCTGATTAGCATATTCAGCAACAATTTTCCCCTATTAGTACCTTCATAACTTCTTCAATACTGCTCCAGAACTTGTCATTTACTTGATTCTAATCTGCTAAGAAGTTAACAATTGTATAAGGAATTTTTTTGTTTTGTTTTAGGAAATGGAGAAAAAAGTTCAAAGACTGATTAAAGTCAAACAGTTTGGACCATCAACATCCAGTAAAAAGTGATTGTTATCATCTAGTGCCAGATTTGCAGCAATTTTTTATTGGTCTATGGCTTGCACCATTCAGGGAACTAACGATGTTGGTACAAGCCTTAGCTCTTCCATTATCTTTGAAACTTTTGATGTGTGCCTGACCTGTTGTATTTATTTATTTGACTATGCTGTGTACAAATAACCTCTAAGGCTGAGTATAAAGGCAGCATTTTTCTTAGTGCCAGTTACTTGTTTCATACATTTGTACTTGAAGATATTAAATACTCTGACAAGTTTGTCTAGCTCTAATTGTATGTATAGCATAATTTATAGCTTGTTGATACTTCACTGATAGACTTTTTAGCTTTTTTCTTTCTTTGAACAATTACAAAACAAAGAACTGTAGATAGAACAATAATCCTCTAATTATTTTAAATTCAATAATCCTCTAATTATTTTAATAGCCATTTGAGGAGGAAACTAAAATATACAGCATTACACTTTTCCATTTCTTTTCTATCAGAGGCAGCATTTATTAACTATAATCCTTGTTGTAAGCTGGTGTTGGCTCTAAAATGGCATGTTTTCATTCCAACTGGATTCCTAAATACACCTGTTGACCATACAGCCATGTTTCAACCTCAAAATAAAAGCCCCTGTTGATCTTACAGTTATGTTTCAACCTCAAAATGGACTAAAAGATCAACACTAATAGTTTGTCTACATTGTAATGAAATCCTTGAAAAATAATAATTTTTTTTTGTCCTTTTATAAATGAAGATAAAGTGTAAGGTCTAGTAATGTGACTGATTTGTTAGCACTATCACTTTATCACCTCATGTTCTGTTGTTACCAATGTTTAGTGTGTGTAATTTGTTTACTTGACAATGACAGGTTGGACTAGATCATGTACACTGTGGTTCAGTACTTTCAACCCATCTAGAGTACCAAATTATATGCTACATGTGGACACATACATAATTTTATTTTATTTAGATATCCCATCATTTAGAAAATTACAAAGTCAACAAGTCTTTGATAAGCATCATTCATCTTGCTCAATATCTACAATGTTTTAGTCCTGACATTTTTGTCCATCAGTTGATATAATGGCAAACAAGATTAATCTATAGATATAATTTATATAATTACATATTTATTATTGTTTTTATATCTTATATATTTACACTTCATCGAACCAAATTTTTATCATTGATCTCATACTTGTTTAAAAAAATAGATTTTTAAATCTTATATTTTCAATGAGTTTAAAGAAGAAACAAACATTCAAACTTTCAGAACTCTAGGTTCCAACAGTTACAGAAAATAAATATATACCTTTTATAATACTTGGTTTGGATTAGTTTGTTGTCATTTACATTTGTAATCCTTATCTTCTTTTGAGCTTATTGTCAATTATGAATAATGACTGTGACTGGTTCCAGTGTTGAGCATTCAATAGCACAGTAGTGCCTTGAAAGTAAACAAAAAAATGTCCAAGTCTAGTTTATAATGTAAAACATTTTAGTTCTATGATATGTGTGGAAGTAAAAGTGGACATGCTGATGGTTCAAATGAAATTTTTTTAGCAGCCCCCAAAAGTTATTAGTTTTGTGTGGCCTGTCTGTCCATCCATCCTGTTTAGATCTCAGAAACTAGAAGAGAAAATGAAAATCGGACATTTTAAATCATTCAAAGTTCTGATTCAATGGCTACTTTTTTCTTTTCCAAAAGTGAACCATTTTTTTAAACTATATACGCAAGCAGATTTTTCAAAAAAATTACACTTTTCAATGAAAAACTTCAGGGGAGGTAACTTTTTTTAAAGGTCATGGACTTCTTCATTAATAACTCAAGCTTCATTCATAGATTCGCGCATTATGGTACAAAAAATTTGCATCTAAGGTCACAATGGAAAAAGTGTCAATGGATCATTATAAAATATTTTTTCCATGTATTAACTAACTCATGGAATAGAATACTGATTCAAATGTTTTTAAAAATGAATTTTGATACGAACTTCGTTTTAGATGTTTTTAAAAAAAATACTTTATAGCGCTCATATCCTCGTTATAGGGGCCTACACTTGACAGCTAAATAAGACTAAATAGAGCCCAGACCTAGATATATTTATAATTTGAACAAAATTTTAAACTTCAAGCTTCTGACAGCTTAGGGGGGGGGGGGGCATATTTTTATTTATTATGTATACAGAAGTATTACGTTAAGAAATGACTTAAGAAATGAATCGGATATGAACAGCATATAACAAAAGGTCTACTATTCATGATCATAACATTGCCCTAGGTCTAGACCTAGATCTATACTTAGATCTAATTCTATACAAGACTTAGATATTTGATATATATTATTTATAGATCTAGATTTATACAAGTTATACTTATATCTAGTTCTACACCTAGACTTAGATCTTGAATATAGATTTAGATCTAAAACTAGGGCTAGATCTATGTCTAGTTTGTATGATAAATGACAATGGAGATGGATTGATTTTTGTTTACGAGAGGAAAGTCTTATTGTTAAGTCATTTGTACACTACTGTAGCTAGCTCACTAGTCTAGCTAAAGTAGGTCAAGAATATTTTTTTTCGTGTTGCTAATTTATCTAATTTTGTAAGAAGAATAAATCTTTTTTTAGTTTCTCTTTATTAGGTGTAACGTATTATTAATTTTGAATGTATGGATAAGGTTAATTAATTATTATTTTAAAAATATAAGTATACGCTAAATGAATATATGGAGTTGCTGTGGCTGAGTGGTAAAGCACTTGGAACCGGAAGTCCCCGTGTTCGAATCCTGGTGAAGACTCTAGGTATACCACTTGGGGGGCCGATTTTGAGTTTGCGTTTCCACACAGTCTTTGTAACCTTGTTTTCTTTAAACTCGTTTAAACTTGTGCTGCAGTTTATTCTTGATTGTACAAAGGCTGTAGATCGCTATAGCTATTGAGTCCATGCCCTCCAAGATTGTTAAAGTTCTCCTACAAGAAAAAAAATAAATCAGATCAGATGATCTCTCGATGTCACCACCCTTTTGTAACTAGGTTTAAGGATGTTATGGATGACTGCTCAATGCAGGGGCTACTTAATATGTTGTTCTCTTTTCGCCGACTACGTCTACCATCGGCAGTGGATTTTCTTTTGATCTCAAAGGTGCATCTCGCGGCCTTTGTAAAAAACAAACAAACAAAACTCCAACGTCTCGTTCGGAAGCCGCTTAAAGACCAACTGAAGAGGTTTCGGGGTCAATCACAGCAACCGTTTTAATACTTGTTTTCTGATTAGTATTGAAGTGTCAAAACAAAACAACAAATGTAGAAGTTGGGTTGTACATATTTAATTCATACATCATACGACGTCATCTTGCGCAGAACTGCTTATTCACAACCAAGGACATATAACTAACAACGACAAAGGAGTATAACTTAAATATAGCAAGTATTAAAACAATAGTACTTTTTAAAAAAAACATGTAAGCCTATGCAAAATATTTTCTAGAACTTTTAAGCCGTTAACTAGATATTAGCATTTTAATGTGAGTTTTGTTTTAAGGACACTTAAATAGTCAAGTCTCATAGCCACTAGAAATGGGTTGGTGACGTCATAGTGCGGAAAAAAGGTCAATGTTTATGACTTAGCGTGTAAGCTATTAGCCAGCCGGTTTAGCCTAGATCCATTCATGCGTAACGAGTATTTGACCATCCTGCAATGCGTTTCTGTCCACCATATCATGCAGTCCACCTGTATTTTTTTTTAATCATCAAATCTTTTTAATTACTTTTCGTTCTGATAACGATGAATCCTATGATAGTAAAGTAGATGTTTTGATTGCAGAAACAGCACCTTGACTCCTGGAATTCTAACTCCATGTGTGTTAAGATGGGTGGGAAGGCTGATTAAGACTTAACAAGACATTTTTTTCAGTGAGTATTTTAAGGAACCCAAATCTACGGTCCTCAAACCTGTATTGATGTCTTAGCGAAACATCTGTGTGTTAACATGTTAACCTAGACAGATCCCGGGAACTGTGCCCAGTAAGTTTCATATTAAAAAGGGGGGGGGGGGGGGGGGAATAAGCCAAAGCAAGATATAAAGCTTAGCTACTAGCACACTTAAAATACTATTAAAAAAAAAGCTTCTTTAACTTTTATGATTCAAGAGTAATTCCCCTATTGGAAGCCGTTAGTTCAATGGAAAGCTGATATCATGCAGTTTTAGGCGAATTACAAATTAACGGTTAACTTTTATTTTTCATTAAATTAACATATTTTCAAAGTAATAATATCATAGGGATATTTTAATTTAAATAAGATTGTAAGAGCAGGAACAGCTGAGGTAGTATATGTGATCGTGTAGGTTCGATCTATAATTATTCAAGTTCTAATATTAAACTATTTATCTAGCTAAATAACTTGCTGATGGTCTTCTGTATAGCCTGCCTGCCTACAAAAATCAGAGTCTACCAAGCAGTGGTTCTTTCAACCCTTATATTTGGATCTAAGACGAGTGAGATTTATAACCAAAGAAATTTCACATTTGATTAGAGTAGCACCATTAGTATAATCTCTCAACGAAGAGACCCTTGAGGACAGAAGACTAAAAAGTAAAGTAGAAATCATATATAAAACACTGAATTAATACCTAGTAAAAATACTTGAAAGACAAAATAAAGGCATAATTTCTTATTCCGTATGCTAAGATAAGCTTGTATAAGTGCTCCTTCTTCCATGGTGCTATTAGAGCATATGGAATGTGCTGCCTGAATAATCCACTAGCCAGGAAAACCATCGACTTGGCAGACTGCTTTAAACCTACACTATTTGACAGATACTATAGACATCTTCAGAACTTAAACATACCGGTACCTAGGATACCTTTCGAGAAGAGAGCTGTATTGCTACTGATCACAAAGTATTCTCAAAACGTATTCTAAAAGCCAATGGACTATGGAAAATAAAGCCAGAGTTGACAAACACGTTTATAAATACTCTAATAACGATAAGGAATTTAACAAAAAATTGAAATGTCAATACAAATGCCAACAATATGTCACCAAAAAAAAAAAAAAGACTGTAGACGTAAATATTGAACAGTTCATATTGTCTGATCCAAATAACCCTACCAGACTCCTCTAGACCTTGATGGTAAAGGACGACAATCCCTTATCTCAGGATTTCAGAAGGAGAAAAAAATTGAAAATTTATCTAGGTAAGATGTTAAGTGTCATTTAATAGAACCACTTTTTAAAAATATTTTAAATATATTGATTGTAGTAAGCTTACTGCTAGTTAAAGGTATTTGGTTTTCATTTTTTTTTTAAAGGCGGCAAACATTCCCTAAAAAACAAACAATTATTTACATTGGATTTTCAACACAAATAACTAAAGTAAATCATCATATGACAAAGTGCAGACATCAATCATTACAAGACGGACCAAGATTTAGTTAGTTCAATCTTCAAGTTCCTATAATCTACTATTTATGTATAACTTAATCACTTTTTATACTATTGTTTAATTCCTTTCATACTCAACGTATGTAAAATGTGAAAATTTTTCAATTAAAAAAAAAAAAGAGGCAGAAAGGCCCAAAAAGAGGCAAAGAAAAGAGGCCTTGAGCCCAAGGATACCCATGATGAAAAAGATTAGTAAAAAGCACAAATGCTGAGGTTTCAAAAAAAAAAATAACTAAACGACAAAGTTAGACCATTCGCAGGTAGGTCCACATGAAATAATGTAAATGTGTGCAACCGTATCTTTTACTAATTATGACTCATCATATCATCTTTGCCTGTGGTCCTGTCTGGAGGATGGTCCACTGTTGGGGCGCGATTTGGAATTAGTCGCGAAAAGTTATTTCTTTTATCCAAGTTTTGGCTTAGCGATAGTGACGTGACTATTAAAAAACAAAACTCGGTATTGAAGTGCAATAAAAGTTAACACAGGATACTCTGGCAGCTTTAAAGAAAAGTTGGCTTTAGTTTCGGGAGTAGCCTAGATATTTTAGCGACATTCGACGGTTCCCTTCATTACGTATTAAACGCCATATTCGACATCGTTCATCAGCCTTTAGTATTTTCTGCATTGTTGGGCTTTCGCCTGTGTTATTATCTTATATAATACAGACGTTACTTCAAAAAGGAAGATGATTACGTCCTACGCGTCATGCATCTAGTCATGCATGTTAACCAACGACTTGAAATCTGCCAAGTCATTGGTTTTCCTGGCTGGCTCAGGCAACCCATTCCATGCAATCGTCTTCAAATAATCTGACATTGTTGTCAATTCAAACTCGCCTAAAGCCAAAATTTTTAAATTTAAACTTTTTTTTTTCATCTTTTAATAAATGAACTCTTGATTGGATTTAAGGGAAGGAAAAGCGGGGCCTCAACTTAAATCCTGCCCTGAATGCACTACAGCCTTGAAATATTTAGAACGACATTTTGAAGATAAATGATTTATCTTTTTATTTTTGAAATTCGTTTTGCAATATATTTCGTCAAGAATATTAACAATATGTCCAATGAACCAATTATCTGTGAGCCTATTTCGTGAGCTAATATTGGCGGCGAACCTTTTATCGGGTAATTTAATAAAGCAGATACAGTTTCTATGATGGACTTCGATAGTGTTTGTTATAAAGGAGCTCAGCTCTGCTAAAGGCATAAAATTTCTTTTTGTTTTTTTTTCATTAATAGATATTTTAAAATTAAAATTTCACAGCAACAAGTGTTTTTTATTTTATGAAATCCATATTTTTGTGGCACTAAAGCAGAGGTTCTCAAAATTTTGACCCAGGGACCCCTTTATCTCCCCACGTGCCCCTAAGTGAAAAAAACTCTAGGCCTACATGATAAATGCATAATATATAAGTAACAAACGTAAAAAAAAAAAAAGATGTTAGAGGAAGTGTTTATTGAGATTTTAATATTTGTTTCAAATAAAATTTAAAAATTAATAACTTGGATGAGGTTGATGAGATTACATGAGTGTATTTATTCTCGACTCAACGAGCACAAATTTCCTGTTGAATTCTTTTATTTGTGATGAGGTTCATTGAATGAATACAAGTTGCATCAAATAAGAAGATGGGACAGCAGCCAACAACTTCTGTAACATAGGTACCGTACTACCGGTAACCCATAATTCAGGATATAAAAATGTAAAACGCTTTTGTAACCAGAATTTGGGGTATCCTTGTTTAAATATTGGTTTTAAGTTCCCTGTAAGTGGCGTAGCTAGGGTGGGGGAGCAGGGGGAGAATTTGAAGATCTCCCCGAGCTCACCTTGAGGGGGGGGGGGCCAAATGAGTATCCGAAATTTGTTTTTAAATAAATTAAATATTACGTCACTGTCATGTAATCTTGCTTTCCACGTTGTTATATGTTTGTGACTCTGTTGTATGTATTCCAAACAGAGTATTAACTCTTTCAGTGCGGGGTTACTCTCAATTTCAAGGAGTAAGCCTACCTTCCATGGCGCTGACTAGTGCCGTGTTACTCTCAGGAAGTAACTTGGTATATAGGGTAGTTTATTTAACCTTGGTTAGGCCAATAATTGAATATGCATCCTCTGTTTGGGACCCCCCAACTCAAGAAAACATTAAGAAACTGGAACAGACACAAAATAGAGCAGTGAGATTCATAACAAACGAATATTCACACTTGACTAGAGTAACACCTTTAGTTAAATCACTAAATTTAGAAAGCCTTCAGGATAGAAGACTTAACAGTAAAGTAGCAATTATACATAAAACACTGAACCATAATCTTCAAATACAAAAACACAATTTAATAAAATACTCAGAAAGACACAAAAGTAAAAGTACATTACTCTTCCCATATGCTAGGACAAATTTGTACAAATACTCCTTCTTCCCTAGTGCTATTAGAGCATGGAATGGGTTGCCTGAGCTAGTCAGGAAAACCAGTGATTTGGCAGAATTTAAGTCACTGGTTAATATGCTTGACTGAATGCATGACGCGTAGGACGTAATCATCTTCTTTTATGAAGTAACGTCTGTATTATATAAGATAAGATAAGATCATCCAGCCGCGGGTCGGCTCGTTTTATTAGATTCATCACGATAGTGCCGTGTTTGAACCCTTATCATTTAAGAAAAAACTTGATAAGAGCACTGATAACAAAGGAGACCATGACCGTTACGAAGAAAAGTATCACTATTCAGATGATTCATACAAAGATACAGCAGTCAAAGAAGTGAAAATGTCTCTTTATGAGAGTAGTGCTGAAGAGACTCCATGGGAACACCTTTTACCAGTCAGAGAAAACATCTGAAGTAAATGATACAGATGATCAGCCAAGTGATGCCTTCCAAAATCACTTTCTCCAGAAGTGGAAGAAGCTGTAGTTAAGTACAAGATCGGATAGATCCAACCTGGAATTTTATCTGAGGAACTGCCAGCAAAAATTCTGTTTAAGGGTAGCTTATTTTTTTCAAAACAAAGATGAACGGTATTTGTTTCCAGTAGAGTTTAATCATAATAAATCATAAAGTTTGACGTCATGGTTCACTAGAAAGCTTCCAACAGGAGAAATTTTCAACCGATCTTAGCTCCTCTCTCTATTTTTTGTTTTGCATGTGTACTGTTTTCTGAGGCCTCTGAAAAGACATCTAGTACATTGAGAAAACCTGGAGTTGGTTTCACCAAATGGAAGAAACCTGAGAGACTAAAAGAACATGAAGAGGAAGTTAGAAGTAGAAAAGCATATGAACTGTCACATTTGTTTCATGCGCAAATTTTGAAAAATCAGCAGGATTGAAGAGATATTCTGAAGCTTGTAGCAGCAGCTATAAGGCACTTAGCAAAAACAATCTCAAGCTTACGTAGTCACAATGAAAAACTGAATTCACCCAATCCTAGCATCTTTGAAATTTCTTGCAGAATTTAATGAAGTTACGAAACACCACTTACATAGAATCGAATATCGAATAGAATTATTTGCCACCAGAAATTCAAAATGAGGTATCCTTAACAGTTGGTTACTTGGATGTAGATAATTTCGAAATAAAGGAGTCATTCATTGGTTACTTTGAAATTTTGAAACCTGATGGACAACATTATGAAGAGCTTATTCTGAAAACTCTTTAAGTTAAAGACATTGGACTGGATGTTGATCTGTGCAGAGGTCAAACTATGATAATCTCTTAGACATAAATCCAAAGACAACATTTCTGAACTGTGGTAATCACTCTCTGAACATGGCAGCTCTTCATTCTGCTGAGATAGATTCAGCGATTGTCACCTTTTTATTTTGGAACTTTACATGAACCGTTCAACTTTTTTTCCTATTCTCCTCAGAGATGAGCCAAACTAAAAAAAGCTGGAGCCTGGAGAGTAATACAAGCGGTCCGCAAGAGGAGATGCTACGTCGGCAGTTTCCTTGCATCTCGACAAAATCATCAAGCTGTTGTAGAAACTTTCTGAATCAACAACCGAAAGAATGGACACTATAAGCAGTGCACAGAATCTTCTTCATGTATCAACAACCGAAAGAATGGACACTATAAGCAGTGCACAGAATCTTCTTCATGTAGTGGAAAATTATGAATTTTTTGCTTATCTGCAATTCTTTTCAAATCTCCTGGTCTCAAGTGGCTCAGAAGAAACTACAAAAAGTCTGGACTGCACATACGGGAAGCTGTTGAAGAAATTAAAACCCTTTCATGCTTTCTGCAAAATGATGAGAAATGGACAAAACTGATCACCCAAGAAATATATTCAAGCCATATTCTTGTTTTGATCGTTTAAAGAAATTTTTAAAAAATTGTCGTTATTTTTCACATAAAAGCCAACCCAATCCATCGAAAAAGCAAAAGAAGTGAATGCTATGAATTTCCTTTCTTCTTGAACCAAGACACCTCTTTGAGTCTATAGATAATGACACGCTGTTGAAAAACTGTTACTTTTTCCTGTTTGCATGAAGAAATACAGAAAAATCGCGTGTTCAATGATGTCATTGATGCACGAGCACTTTTGATCAACAAACCAGTGCCACAATCACCAATTGACATATTGAAAAGCTGGCTTCATATGGTAATGATGTGTGCACAAACCTTGCAACCTCCATCCGAATACTGTTAACTCAGGCCACTCCCATTGCGTCATCTGAAAGATCATTCTCAAAAACTAATCAAAAACTATCTCAGGAGCACAATGATGCAAGAAGGGCTTAGCATTGCTTTAATATCAGTGGAGTCACAAATACTAGACACTATTGAAGTAGATGATGTCTTTGCTGCACAGAAAGCACGATGTGAGGCGATATGAATTGAGATTTGTCACTTGTGCATTATTTTGCCAACAAACAACGGTATTATTCATTAAAAGATCATTAAGGACAGCTGAAACCCCCAAATAGAAATTACATGTTTTAATACCAAAAAAAATGCTTTTTTTATTATGTGTAGGAATGAGCTACCGCACTAGGTACCACCGACACTGTATCGGGAGGTTTCCATGCTGATCTTAGGTGATCACTTAACTTAAGAGTTAGAAGAGTCTTATCAAAGACGACGTGTTGCACTGTTTGCTTTTATGTGAAAAATAACGCCAATTTTTTTTTAATTTCTTTAAACGATCAAAACAAGAATATGGCTTGAATATATTTCTCGTCCATTGGTGAATTTGATGGAGGCCGCCTCTAACCGTAAGGCGCCGCTCTAACACAAACTCTGTTTGTAATCTTGTTTTTTTTATAGGCCAGTTTATTTGAACTCTGCTAGCGCCACACCTGATTAAAGGGAAACTATTCAAAAAAAGAATATTGATTGTTGACGTCAATAGTGAATTAGAAGGTTGGCATACATAAATAATCATCATCATCATGCAACAATAACAATAATAATTAGATCAAGAATTAGACCTATATTATATCTAGTTTACTTTTTTTTTCATCTTAATGTGTGATAATGCAGTTACTGAACTGAATGTGCATCTCATTCTTTCTCAACTCTTAGTTTTATTAGAATAATTATATAGACTCTATTTTCTATCTTATAATCTATACTGATACTCAGTATTGTCAATAACAGTAATTACTGAGTAGTGAATATATACTCACATTATTGTAACTATTGTAATATTGTAACTATACTAATATTTACTATAGATATAGAGTATAGTCATATCATAGTGATTAGTCACTAATAGTGTATTATGTATACTGAAACTGAGTATGCTCGTTTAAGTATGAGTCTATTTAGTCTATTATGCTAGACTAATAATAAAAATTAATTTAATAATAGAATCTAGATCTATATATATAGTAGCTTCTTATATAATGCACAGCTCATCGAATTCTCCTTTAAGAAACACGTCGCTTTTTTTGTTTATAATTAATTTGTTTTTATGTTTGGAGCTAAAAACGTTTTGGGACAGTGCATGTCCAATTTTAGATAAGTTCCTATATTTTTGTTCCGCTTTTCGAAAGCAGATGGCAATTTTTTAGATTCTCTGTAACCAAGTATGTAAAGCTATTGTTTTAACCTCCCGGGCAATTCATACCCATATAAGGGATGAAGGCTATATTATTAGCCTGTTTGATCGTAGGCTGATGGATATATCAAAATAAGCTTCCAAACATCTTTAGAAAGACATTCCAATCACATTCATACTGTTAGCTGTTAAATAAAATTAAAAAAGGAGGTGTTTCAACGATAATAATGAATTTGACACATTCTCCTATAGTGCACAAGGCAAAATCGTAATAAGAAATATCATTGGGATTAATAAATCTATGATTTTTTCAATGAATAAACGTGACCTAGATCGAGATATCTGGAATATATAATTTATGAATGAAAGAAAAAGTGCGGGCTGCTAATTTGAAGCCAGAGACCATGCCCACTGCAGGTGATCACGCCAGGCGAGCGCTGGTGGTGAGGAGAGGTATACACTAAACGTGTAGTGTCACAACCTATCATACAGGCAGTGGAGGGAAAGGGGAGAGAGTCATGAAAAGACAAAGAAAAGCATCTATGGGAGGGAGGGGATGTTAAGGTGTAACAAAACAAACATCCAAATTATGAAAAGAAGAGGGTCCTTGGATGGGAATTAAAAGAAAGAGACAGAAAATACATCTAGCCTAGTTGAAATTATCATGTTTATTAAATTATAATAATTAATTTATAGATCTATAATTTATATAGATTTATTTCTGTCTGTTTCTACACATAGATTATATAGGTAGGCATATATAAATAAATAAACTATAAACGATATATATATATATAGAGAGAGAGAGACAGGCAATATACTATAAATACATATTGCAGAAGTGAATCTACTTCTTTTAATACAATTTAAATAATTTTTAATTAACGCAGATATAATTTATTAGCAATAACATAGTGGTGTTTCTTAACGGTGCTCAATGTGCGCTAAAGGAGAAAGCACAAAAACTGTGTTTATTATAGGAGCATGAAGTGACCTGATTTATTTTGAAATAAAACTTGACTATGAGTGGTAATTTAAAGAAACACAGCTATTTTTATAGTCCTTCAGTTGCAGAATAAGAATCTGCTTTCAGTTTTTTTTGTAAGTTAAACCTTCACCAAATAAAATAAAAATTTGACCTAGTTCCCGAATACGGTGTGCTTAATATAAGAATCTACTATATAAGTGTTAAGAATAGACCTAAAATCTAGATCTACATGCTTTATTAACCATGACAGTGAATTTTTTTACCTGACCACTCATCCCACAAAATACTTTCGTTTGGTTGTCCTGTCATGACCGACTACACATATCCTATGCTAGCCTTACACTGACCAGTTTGTTAGAATCAGTTAGACACATGATCTATTTACTTTTGGGACAGGGAGGGGTGTAGATGAAAATGTTACTTTTTTTTCTTAAGTTGGTTATCCTAGATCTGTTTTAGATCTGTGGCAAGAATTTACTAACTTATTAAATATAAATGTTTCTAAGCATTTAAATAAAAAATGTTTCCTATTACAACTTTTTACGCAGAATTTAAATATGTCAATAACTCAAATTTAAAAAGCATTGGAATTTCCCTTTAATGCAACTTTCTATTATAATGTTCAAAATATTGACTCAATGACTGACATTTGATTTATAATGATCTAGTGTGTGTGTGTGTGTATATATATATATATTTTTATTTTGTTATAACTCTGCCATTCGCACTGCCATCTAAGCTAGAAGGTGCGCACTGTGATAAACTAGACTGGAAAGGATGTCAACATTAGAAGACAAGAACGATTTCTGCCCAAGTAAAGAGCCAATATGGAGAGATTGTGCCTAAGATAGATGTTGTTTTGTGTACCTGTGATGTCGTGTGAATAAACGTCTTTGTCTCGTTGAGTTGCCTCGCTTAAGTTATTACAATATATATATATATATATATATATATATATATATTTACTATACTATAAAGTATAAAGTAAGGCGTATGTATGTATGTGACGAATAGAAATCAAAACCGCTTGACCAATCTTGAAAAAACTTGGCAGGAATGTTCCTTGGGTACTAACTTAGACTGTAGTGCATGTATTGTAGCCTAAGACAAACTTAAGACCCTAAAAAAAAATAAAGTTGTCCAACTCTATTAAAGCTATAGTATTTATGGATCTAGGCCATGTTTACAATGTTGACACGAGAGAAGATCGAAAGGATTTAGATCTAGATCTAATTTTAAGAAATACACTTTGCGCATATAGTTTTTTACTTTGACACATGAAAATACAAAAGAAGATCCACTGATTTCATTATATATTAAAATTAACCTTCGATTTTGTGTTTCAAAAGCATTTTTTAAATTATAAATTAGTTCCTTATATCTGTAACTACATATTTCCTGACAAACATTCTTTCATTAGACAATACCGTAATGAATCGCATACTAAAAATTAATTCGTTGAATTGTTTACTTTATAATCCCATTCTTTTAACAAATCGGGTAAACCTGATTTAATTGGGTAAACCCGATTTAATTGTACTATAAATCTATCACTGTGTTCGTTTTTAATAGATATGTATGTATCGGCTTCGGGTAAACCCATTTTCACAAAACTAATTTTATTTTCGTAGCCAAAGAGAAATAACTTGAAAGGATCATTAGCTTAGTTTAACATACATCTAAATCCAATCCACTATATAAGTAAACACAAACTTAGACCCGCAGGCCGCGGGTAATACCAGGCTAGTATATATATATTAGGGGTGCACCGGGTAGTCCCTCCGGCTTCTGGCGAATATCCGACATTTTTTACTATCCTGTGCTATTCGGCTCCGGTCGGATATAACTACCGGATAGTAAACCGAATAGTAAAAAATACACCTATTTAATATGCATAAAGTGGACCTCGTTCCATTACTGTCTGTTATAGAATGTAGTAATGTTTATATGAAAACAAAATAATGTGCTTAAAAATAGAGCCATTATGAATATGCACCAAACATCGTTTATTATAAAGACAAGGCATTAATAACTTAATATTAATAGAGATGAAACTTTACATCATAAATGCGCTTTACATACAGAGATGCAATGGCTGGCACTTTTTTCAATTTGTCTTGACCTTTGAGTAAGTTAGTTAACATGTTAAAATGTTACATTCCTTGACTACGTCATGCTGACCAGACGTCTGTCTAGCTGTGCTGGTATATCTCCAGAGGTAGAGATGAACAACTCCCACCCCCTTTTATTTGTTTAGTCCATCACATTGAGTTTTTTATAGGCAGGTAACCACAAGTTAAATACGATGGACGTAGGTTTAATGTCAGCGTATAGACACTCTCTAGTGGTCACACCTTTCGAGGTAACTGAGTTTGTTTACTTAGTAGTTAATCTTTATTTGGGGGGTGGGGGGGGCTGGACTACAAGAGCCACACCTCTAAGGTAACCAGGTATATTTCTAGATGAACAACTCCCTCCCCCTTTTATTTGTTTAGCCCATCACATTGAGTTCATTGATTGACAGGTGACCCCAAGTCAGATATGATGGACGTAAGCACTCTCTAGAGGTCACACGAGGGAACTAGGTTTGTTATTGGGGGGGGGGGGACTAGACTTTACATTATAAATTCGTATTACATACGTAGCAGCGATGTCTGGCACACTGGCTTGTCTTGACCTTTGATTGGTCTAGTAAACATGTCATATTCCTTAACTACGTCACGCTGATAATCTGTCTAGATGTGCGGGTATATCTCTAGAGGTAGAGATGAGCTACCCCCACCTCCTTTTGTTTGTTTAGTCCATAACATTGAGTTCACAGATAGGCAGCTGACCACATTAAGCCAGATGTCAACGTGTTGACACTGTCTAGAGGTCACATCTTATGAGGGAACTGAGTTTGTTAACTTGGAGTAGAATTTTTATTAGGGGCGGGACTACAAGCCAAATCTCTATAAGGTTAATTTGGTATGAGTTTGTTTATTATGAGATAGGTTGTCAATCAAGGGTCTGGACCACAAACCACACCTTTTATACTATTTGACGGGTAATAAGTTTGTTTACTTTGAGTTAAGTCTCAATTATGAGTCAGGACTACAAGCCAAACAGACACTGACCAAGGGTATCTTTAAAGCGATGGCTCAAGAGACTCAACACCCCCAACTTCTTATTTGTTTAATCCATGACAATGTATTGATAGAGAATATAGACATTGACCATTCTTAAGCCAGAATGGATTAAGGCAAATTGTTAAGACATATTGACACTGTCTAGAGGTCACTAGATGATGACACTAAGTTTGTTTACTTGTAGAGAAATGTCAATTAGAGCGCTGAACTACAGGACACACCCCTACAAGTATTTTGTTACACAAGCCACAGGTATAAAAGTGGCTTGCAAGGGCATTTAGTAAATTGAAAAGTAATAATAATGGCTGATAAAAAGTCATCACTTATATGGCGTTACTTTAATGTCTGAAGCTAAAAGCATCGCTTTCTCAACGGACACTAGGACAGCTGATAATACCACCGAATCATACTTTTGTTTAACTGCCCATTGGTTGAATGAGTCATTTGACCGAAGCAGCTATGTTTTGCATTGTACAAAATTTAATGGCCAGCATACGGCTGCAAATTTGCTGTCAGCATTTGAAACATCACTTGAAAATTGAAACATATCTCGAGAAAACTGTCAGAAGCGGTTTGTGGCCTTTAAAACACGAGCCTAATGACAAGTTGATGGTGTAAAATACATGAACACAAACATCTACCCACTATACAACTTAGATTGTACTTAAGACTAAGAGAGATTTACGCTATAAAACCAAGATTGAACTTTACCTTTGAAAGATTTACATTAGTTACATATAAGTTTATATATTCTGCATGAGTTATCCCACATTCTACTTTACAATTAGTGGCCTCATACATACGCACACATCATCTCATGTTACAAAGATTAGTTTATGATAAGCATATCTGTAAAAAAAAATGCTGTTCATTTTAACTTATCAATCAGTGATAGAGTTTAAAGTAAGAAAGTAATAACAAAATAATATGAATATAGGTATGTTATATAGAAGATTTTCAAAAACTTCAGTAAAACGAGCTGTTTGAGTAATGTAGGTATTCGGCTCCGGCCGAATATCTAATTTAACTATCCTGTTATATCCAGCTCCGGCCGGATATCAAAAAGTACTATCCGGTGCACCCCTAATATATATATCACATGTACATGTAATGATTTCAGTCTCATTAGTTATATCTACTATTGAAATTGATTGTATTGAGGATAAGGAAATATATTCAAAGGAAGTGATTTGTAAAGCATTTCTTCTTGCTCAGCTTGTACAGAAAATCTTATTACAATAAGATTACCTTTACTTTCCAAACTCTTCAGTCTATGATTCATAGGAGAAAAATGTAGGACACATCAGTCAAATCAACTTATTTTTGTAATTCCCCAAATTTTTCTTGAGCTTTGTGTTTACTAACAGTAAAAGTTATTAAATATCTGAATTTTGACTAGAAATTGGCTAACTAGACTTAGACCATCCCGCGCCGTTTAGTGCAGGATGCGGCAACCAGGCTCCATAAAGATCTGTCACTGGCAATATCTGAAGACTCTTCCCACCTAGTGTACATTTCATGTACCAATTAGGGTCGGTTTTATTTGCATTGAAGGGCTATCTAGATCAATAAATAAAGCAAGATTAGGTCTTAAAATGTTAACATATTAAAATTACTAAACAGTAGATTTTAATTCCTTTGTTTATCTTTAGTTGAATTACTTAGTCAATATTGACTATGTTATCTCACTTCTTTCTATGTGGATACATCTTCAAGTCAATTATCATTGGCTTGATTTTATTAAGATACACATATATGTAGATCTAATTATATTTCAGATGGATGAGATTGCAAACAAAAAAAAAAACAACGAAATTCTACTATGTGCAGAATATAATTAGAAGCTATGAATGTAAATAATTTCATTCTTAGTGTATATGGGAAGGTAATAATTGTTTTGTTTTTATCAGTATTTAAACTATTAGTCTTTTTCTAATTGATTTAGTTTACAGCATTAATAGAAATTACTTATAATATATTTTCTTTTTATGTAAAAGAAAAGGATGTTAAGAATTAATGTATCAATAATTCTTTTAATTGCAGTTTGAAATATAAAAAAAAAAATGAGTGCTGGACCTCTAGTAGTGGAAATCATTTTCACATGTGCTTTGGCTGCTTTTTTACTCCATCGGTATGGTGATCTAAAAAAACAGCACTTATTGATCACAATATGCTGCTTTATATCATGGTATTTCTCTCTGATGATAATATTTATTCTGCCCCTGGATGTTTCTCTAGTAAGTAAAATATGATTGTATCATTATTTCTTTAGTGGTATTATTTAGATTTATATTCAGACTCTTAACATTATTAAGGACGTAACATGTATGCTGTTGTATTGCAGACATTTTATAGACAATGTGTATCAGATCATACTACAAAATCAACGACAGTGGCCTACACTACCCTTGTAACCAATAGTTCTCAGTTATACAATATTACAACTAATCCACAAGCTTATGTTAATAATAATGAAGTAGCCTCCAGCCAGAAAGTTTCAGAGTATGTAGATCATGCTAACAACAGCTGTGAACAACCTGCATCTTACATACCAGATCAAGTGCTGCCTATTCTCTGGAGAATTATCTATTGGACATCACAGGTTTTAACCTGGTTAGTGCATTGCTATTCACTTTTATTCTTATAGTCTCAACCATGTAAAAGGAGCACTAGAAAAAAAAAATGGTGAATTAAATAGTAGCTATCTAATTAATTTTTAAATGTGTTAAAAAAAATTTGAATTAAGTTCTTTGGTTGATAAGAAGGCTTTGAAATACAGATGAATGTTGAACAGTGAATTTAATGCATACATAGTAGAATCCCAGCAGTTTAAATATCTTTTTTAGTGTTTTTTTTTTCTTGTGCATTAAAATTCTTAAAATACAATAATGTTTTAACGTTTTGTATGATCTTGTTACAGGTTAATAATGCCAATGATGCAGTCCTATGCTAAAACAGGCGATTTCACAGTGTTAGGGAAAATAAAGTCTGCACTTATTGAAAATGCAATCTTTTATGGAACCTACTTACTTATATTTGGAATTTGTTTAATTTATGTGGCAGCACATGTTACCATTGATGGGTAATTCAAGTTGTTAAATTGTGTACAAAAGCTATTATTCAAGCCTCGTTAAGCTATATTAAAATATAGTTATTCATTTAGATAATTATTTCTACATAAAATGCATCACATATTGATTAATTTCAGAGAGAAATTAAAGATAATTGGTGTAACAGCAAGTAATACCTGGGGTCTATTTGTGTTGGTGCTGATGTTAGGCTATGGTTTGGTTGATGTACCCAGATCACTATGGAACAAATCAAAAAAAGGTTATACATTATCAAATACCTATTTTAAAATTGCTAAGTTAAGCACTGAAAAAACTGAAGCTGAAGAAGCATTGGAAGATGTGCTTGAGGTGATTTTTCTTTATTTTTTATTTCTTACACCTGATAGATAATATATTTTTGTTTATCTTAAGATTAGTGTTATTATTTTCAGAAATAGATTTTAAATTTAGCATTTCATTGTACTTAAACGTTTGATATTATGCATTAACATTTGATGTGAAATACTTAGCTTATATTTACTTTTTACAGTATTTGAAAACACTTTTTTTCAGGAGACTCGGAGAACTGCAGAAAAAATAAGATATAACCACCCATTAAGAAAACATATGGATACAATATTGACAAAGGTATTGCAATTTTATAATAAATGAGCTTGAAATAGAAAAAAGAATGTCTTACAATTTTATCTTTGTAAATGTTTTTTAAAATTATTAGTTAATATATGTTACATATCCACCTTTGCAATGAGCAGTCAGCACTTTCCTAAGTTCTCTTACTAATACAATCCCCCTTTTTTTTTTTATTACCAACAGTCTTTTTTAAACATAGCTCTCCCGGTTCTCTTTGTTTGTCTATGTTTTTTTCTGATATTTTTGTGTTTCAATTTGAGAACTGCCTTGGATTATCTTTGTTTTTGCATTTGAATGGTATGACCTAACAGAATTAAACTTTGTAAAATTTTAAATTTTTTAGTATGATCATAACTCTAATATAATAAAAAGTATTAGTAATATAAATTATAAGTTCTCCTTCATCAAAATCAATACTTTCAGTGCCCAGAGAGTACACGTCAGTCAGTCAGAGGAAAAAATGATGACTTTGAAGACTTTAATCAGCCACAGGATATTTTGTGTGAAAGTACTTTAGTCAAGCTGCATAAGAAGGTGATCAGGTTAGTGTTAAAGGAATCAACTTGCACCCCTCAATGAAAAATCCTGCGGTTGGCCCTGGACGACCTACACCAATCATCCATCATTACTGATCTAATGAGCATCTTCAATTAATTATTTTGTATAGCAAATTTCCTTATGGTGTTAACTTATAATGACTGCTTTATGAAAAATGGGTTGTGATTACAGTGGCTTTTTTTATTCAATTACAAAACAACATTGCCCCCCCCCCCCCCTCCCTTTAAAAAAAAAGGACATACTCTACACACAGAAGTTTATTGAGTGACTACACCCAGACATCTTGATCCTTTTCACATTCACTAGTCAATGAGTAACACTGATACAGTCTGACAGAGTAAGGAACAGTTATGTTTGAGCCTAAATGAACAGAAGTCATCCACTTTGAGACTTCGATTAATTACAATGGAGCAGGTGTCAGTTGTCTTCTAAGATTTTTCAGACTTTGCTGAGACATTTTTTGTCTTAAGGTCCTTGGTGCCATATAAATGATGGTACTGGGTATCAGAACTTTTGGGACTGAAATGGCTAATAAAAATCAATTCCTTTATATAATTTTACTTCTTTTGAATGCATTATTATTGTTAACAGGAGAAGTCAAATTCAAAGACGCACCAGTATTCTTTGGGCAAATCTAATCAACAATGCACTTGAATGGGAAGATATTGATGCAAATATGCAAAACTCGGAGAGGAAATACAGGCACTCTGATTTGACCAAAGGAGTTTATTACTTTCCTTGGATAAGAAAAATCTATAGTCCTGCAATCGGTAATTTTCTTAGTTCATTTTTTTAAATATAAATTAGTTTAGTATTGTTCTAAACAATTTAATTAACTTTCCAGTAACAATTTTTATTAATGATATATATATATAATATATATATATATATATATATATGTATATATATATATATATTTATATGTTTGATTTAGATTGCTATGTTATGTGTTGCTTTGCATTTATTAACATAAAAAAAAAAAACCAGTGTGGCACATAGTACAATCAAATACTGCAATTTTTAATTATTCAGAGAATTGCCAAACAGTTCAAAACCTGAACTTTTTTTTTTTAAGTAAACTACTAGTTTATTGCATGGCATTTCAATAAATAATTCTGAATATTACTATTAGCATACATGAATTGTTAAAATGACTTTGTAATACATCTCTGTGAAGATGTGCTTGTAGAAAAATCAAAATAACACTAACTGTAACTGATCACCTCTCCATTCATTGATACACAATTTACTTAATTCTAAATTGAATTAGCTGAATGTGAGGTAATAACTGGGCAACTCAGCAACTGTTGAAGTAAAAGCATAGTCAACACCATCAGCATTGGTGATAAAAGCAGAACAAATAGTATGCCCCTACAGCAACTTTAGCTGTGGCAATTAAAATCTACATCAACTGTAGCTAAGGGAACCTCAACTGTAGCTAAGGGAACCAAAGGACATTTTGTTGATGACAAGTATTGTTATCATTTTTAATCATTTGAGCTCTAAAAACTATAAGGCACTCTAAAATATTATACATAAGTAGAGTTAGTATTGCATTTTTAAAAATTACTATTTTTATGTTTTTCACTCCAATTGTCCTAATTACTAAGCTTATAGACCCATGAGAATCAGCCCATGCATTTTAAAACAGGTGTTATGCTTATTTAGTTACTGGTATTCACAAATTAAAAACTTTCTTGGCATTTCCTTTCTCAGTTTAGTTAAAGAAAATGCTTAATGTTGTACTTTTTAGAATGGTACTGGATATGCTTGGTGAGACCCTATGTATATATGGTGGGAGCAGGAGTACTAACTATTGTCTCCTTCATGGTTGTCTGGTCTGAGTGCTTATTCTTTATAAAGGAACCAGTACTCTCACTGTTTGCTGTGTTTATCAATCTGGCAAGGGAAAACTATGACTATGTTTATATTGAGGTGAGTATGAGAAATAAATCTTTATTTTCTTTCATTATAAGTTTCCTTCTTGTGCTCATTTTCAAAACTGTTCCTTTATCAAACACATTTCAGTTTTAGGGTGAAAGAAGCAAAGTGAAAAAAGAATCCCTTTTTTTTTTTTTTTTCCAATATTTTTTATTTTAGAACATTTTTAATGACCTAAAATTAGGATGAATGAGGCCACTTCCACATTCTCAAATATTGTTTCAGGATAAACACAGACACACCACTTGCTAAAAAAAATACAGTAGATACAGGGAAATAACTATTGCACTTAACCATTGAAGTTAAATTAAAAATTAGTATAATATCAGTACAGTAAGTACTCAAGCAAATATTACATCCAGAGCATTTTAAACAAATAGTAAAGTACTGACATGTACTCTCTTGGCCATTGACACAAATTGTTTGAGTTGAGTTAGTTTTACTCTTTGATTTTTGGTATAATGCTAGGGTTGTTTCCTATATCTTTTAAAAAATGATCATGTAAACATTCACCAAGATATCCCATTCTTCCCCTCCCCCTTTCCCAACTGGTCCAGACAAGTGATAGGATCATTAGCTCATTGAGAAAGCTAAACAAAAAATGTCTAATCGCAGATTTATTATGTCAAAGTCGGTCATAACTATAATTATCATGTTATTTATTACAGATGTTACTTCAAAAAAGAAGATATTTATGTCCTATGCATGTCATGCATGGTAATCAAAGAATTAAACTCTGCTAAGTCGTTAGTTTTCCAGGCTGATTCAGGCAAAACATTCCATTCTTTAATGGCACTAGGAAAGAAGGAGCACTTGTATGAATTTGCTTTAGTGTATGGAATAAGAAATGTGCATTTATCTTTGTGGCTTTCTGATTTCTATTATGAATCAATATTTTGGTCCCTGTATGTGCACATTTTCTCTACTGTGTAACACTCAAGATTCCTTGTTCATATTATTTCACCAGTCACACTCATTCCACAGTTCTGCTCACATAAGTCATACACATATATATCCTGTTTGTAAAAAAAACAACATGTTCCCAGTATATCACTGTTGTATAGCATTTTTTTTTTATTAATCATAATGTTTTACATTCCAGCTGGCTTCAGTCCTGACTATAGCATACCTTTGCTTCTGTGCATATTTCAGTGTGTTTAAGATCAGAGTTCTCAATCTGTATTACATCGCTCCACACCATCAGACCAATGAACATAGTTTAATATTTATTGGCATGTAAGTTGCTTGATTAGATATGCTTGTTTAGGCGAATTAGAGCTAACATTGTCCTTTTTTATTATATTCAAGGTTTTCTAGCTAACCAGCTATTAGAGCTTTCTCATTCAGGTTTGTTTTTTTTTCCTTCTAAGGATGTTATGCCGTTTAACACCACCAATGTGTCTGAATTTCCTTGGCTTAATTCATTTGGACAGTCATATTATTCAAGATAAGAAAATTGAAGAAACGTCTTATACTAGAGTGAGTTTTGTTAATATCAAAAAGTGGGTTCATTTTGTTAATTTGTTCTATAACAAGTCTATAATTCATTAGGTAATTTGAATTGATAGTATTTATCTTCTAAATGATGTGGAAATATAAAACCTAATTTAATGTAATTTTTTTATGTTTACAGATTATGGGTCACATGGATGTAATTGCTATTATTTCCAATGGCTTCAATATTTACTTCCCAATCCTGATTGTGTTACTTTGTATATGTACCTATTTCCACCTTGGAAATCGTATTCTCAGTGCTATGGGATTTCAGCAGTTTATCGGAGATGATGATATGACCCAAGAGTTGATAAATGAAGGAAAAGAGTTGGTTGCTAGAGGTGAATATCCAATTAAAATTATCCTTATAAATTGTTTCTAATTTTCTTCTATATTAAAAAAACACTACAAAACATTAATATAAATGAAAAGTTATTACTATTATATTTGTTTGATGTTTCTTTTAGAAAAAAGAAAAATGGAAAGAAAAAATGATGCTGAAGCAAGAAGAAAAACTTGGAGTGAAAGATTTGGTGAAGCTTCATCTAACAAGGATGTTCCATTATCTGCTGAAAGAAGAGGTTATTATTCAGCTTTTCTTTTAAATATTGTCATAGTTAATTTTGAGAAGTCTTCAATGCTTCATTTTAGTGTTACTACATTGTTAAACTTGTTAGGTTGGACTTTTAAATATGTTGACATTTCTGTATAGTTTTGACTTGATAACGAATTTTACATCTTGCTGGTATCTATTTTCTCAGAACGCTACACTGTGCCACGAAGTCCAGATGAGGATGACCGCTCAGAGCTTTTAAGATCTATTGAGCCTGTAGATTTCAGAGAAGATGCAGAAGATGGTTTGTATGCTGGAGGCCAAAACTATGGAAGGGGAATGAATAGACATGAAAATGGAGGATATCAGTCCAGATTGTCAAGACCAACCAGCAGTCGCCCCTCTGGAAGGGCACCAAAAGGAATTTTTGATGATGTGTGATGCCCAAGCACAAAATCCTCATTTAGACATCATTAAACTTATGTTTGACTATGACTATTACTACAGCATTTCAGAGTTTGTATTACTAATATTAGTTGTGAATTTACATTAGTTGTGAATTAATACATTTTAAATAGGTTCAACATATGAAGTGTCCATGGGATTCATGTTCTATGTTTACTGTAATATTGCAGAAATTATTATTGCTACATAAATTAAATCTAGATATTGGAATAATAGCAAAAAAAAAAAAAAAAAGAACAGGTATGATAACTTTCATTGACTGAAAATTAAAAATTCTGTTATCTTTTTTTTTCACTTTTTGTGACTATTACGGTACTGTCTTCTTTCCATGGACTCTTCAAATGAAATTGAAAAAATTCTTTTCATAATTGTAACCAATGTATAACATATGTCTACCGTACATGAAATGTAAAATCTTTATCAAATGCAATACATTGAAGTGAACTGTAATAGATGATGCGATTGTATCATCCAACAAGGAATTTATTGTTTATTAGTTTGTATGTGTGAGTGCAAAATGTTATTAATTTGTCTCTGTAAATATTTATTTGGGTAAAATATTATTATTATTTAATTTGCTGTGTGTCTAAAAGAACATTCCTTTTAGTTTTGAATAATTTAATATATTTTTAGATACATATGTTGTTGATATTGTTAATTTTCAGCAAACGGTTAATATATTTTTTTTTAACTTTTTTATTTTTATTTGGATGATATTGAAATATAGTTTGACTGTTTAAATGTAAAATCTCATTCCAATAACAAAAATTCCTTTTTTTTTGTGTACACAATTTTTTTTAGTCTTTCTTTTTCATTGTGTATTTTATCTTGACTAATGTTGACTATTATAAATATATAGATATAAAAATCATTTGGAAGTATGTTTAAATGGTTAATGTGAGAATCCAGGATATTTTTTGGGGGGAAGAAAATAAAAAAACTCTTAGCTTAATTTTATTTGACTTAATTTTATGTTAGATCAAAATATTGTAATGTATTTATTACATTGTGCTATTTAAAAATATTTCTGATAGTTACATAAATTATAAATTGTTAATCACAACAAAAACTTTTTTTTTAGTGTTAGAATTTCTTTTATCTTAGATTACAGATTTATTCACCTAGACAAATAGTTATAGTGCAAAGTAAATATATTTATTTTTAACTTCTTCTTTTTGATACGAATGGTCACATTTAACATTCATCTAAATGTGGTTGGTCGGTCATTGATTTGACAGACAGCTAATACAACTAAACTGATGGCATATTAAATTCTTAATATAAAACTTTAAAAAAACTTGAACAGACTTCTTTTTAAACAAACTATAATGTTTATTTAGAAATATACATAGATATAACTTGAAATGAGGTATAGATCTAATAGTAACAAAATGAAATATTTAAACAAAATCTCACTCACTACAATTACTTGTCTTAACTGTCTCAAATCTGTGATATGTCCCCATTCAACTATCCCCATGTGACTTCTATTAACATGAATTATGACAGACTGTGTGGTGGTTTCATCAAAAGTAGCTGCTTCCTTTTCTTGTCGTTACCTTAGAAACACATACAATTGCTCCATAACCCTAAGTATTTTAATTATACTTTAAAAAAAAATTATTGTATTTAGAATGATCAATTAATTGATTTCTTTCATTTGTATTATATGTGTCTTGTGAGTACATACTTAACTTCCTGTTTCTAGTTGATTACCAAAAATTGAAAAAAAAAAAGATCTTTATTGTTGAAATCCTTTATTGTCATTCTTTAAAGACAATTCATCTCCATGATCTCATTGTGTTTTGTTTTTGTTGATATTTCTACTTTTTTTTTTTAAACTGATCTATTTAGTTGAGGAGGCTGAGCTTTACATAAAGTGCTTGGTTTCTGAACCAGTTAGTCCTGGGTTTGAATCCTGGTAAAGACTGGTATTTTTAATTTCGGGATCATTGGGCGCCTATGAGTCCACCCAGCTCCAATGGGTACCTGACATTAGTTGGGGGAAAGTAAGGGCGGTTGGTCATGCTAACCACATGACACCCTCATAAACCGCAGGCCACAGAAACAGCTAGCCTTTACATCATATGCCCTATAGACCACAAGGTCTGAAAGGGGAACTTATTTAGTTGAGTTTCTTAAAGGTTTATCTTTCATTGTCATGCTAACAACTGTACATCCAGCACTTTCTTTTCCTCAGCTTTTGACTTGGCAAATTTGTATAAATTCAAAATGCAAATATTTTTTTATATATGTAGATCAGGCCTCAGGAGTAAGTCTTATTTGAGATTATTTTTTTGTCTGCAAGCAGTATGTGTAATTCACTTAACAATTTTGAGTTGGTGCTTACATTATTTCTACTTTTGAACTCGTTGTAAATAAATCAGTTTTGTCATGTATTCAACTTTTTTTTTTTTTATGTGATCATTGTAAATGTTCTCACTCATAGGCTACAGCAGCTGTCATTGCACTGAGTGTCAGCCTGAAATCAAGTTTTTGTTTTAAGTGTTAGTAAACAAATGTGTTGTTTTTTTCTCCATAGGATCTATAATTTTAGTCATTGATTGTGATATTTAATTTACTCTGATGAAGTTTTTTTTAGCATTATAATTATATAGTCAGGAGAAAAAATCCTATGTTGACTTTATATTTATACTCAAAGTTCTTCATTGGCAAACAATCAATCAACCAAAATTAGTGCTTATAAGAGTTCAGTTTAAAATGTCTATGTCAGAGATTCTGATTGATACATTGGAGATGTTGGTGAAATTTTTAAAAAAGAAGCACATTTGATAAATATGGTACTTTTCATAAGCAAAAATTACTGCTTTAAAATATGTAAATGTACAAAAGCTTTAGGTCAGTAATTTTAAGACCTATTGTATGATAAGGAACACCTTCTGGTAACAAAAGTTTTTATATGCTGAAAACTAACTGTAGCTAGCATTTTTCTTTTGTTGTCTTTTATTCTTTTTTTTTTTTTAAACCTAATTTTGCATTAGCCCAGATTTAGTATACATTACAATGTGTAGCTCAATTCATTTAACAAACAATACTTATTTGTATATGTAGGCTTACATGTTTATTGAGTCTTTGCTAAATGGAGATATGTAGTAATACTTAGAAGCTATTGTGGTTTATGTATTTTACACTGGTGGGATGTGTATAAAATATTTATTATCTATGGCATAATTTACTATATTCAGTTGTATTGAAAATAAAATTTTCATTTTATACACAAAAAATACAAAATATTTCTGTGAGTTTAAATTGTTTTATAGCTTACAAAAATTATTATTTGTTACCAAAATATAACATTTATTTATCCATTATGTAGTGTGTTTCTATTTGGATAAGACATTTTCATTTTCAAAGATACTGTTTGCTTTATTGTTGACCCTGTTGCTTAGGAACTCAATGCTTTGCCTATCTTTTTTTTTTAATATTGTCTCATAGATTATAAAGTCTATAATTTCTCCTTTTTTTAGTTTTCTAATTGAAGATAACAATGAAATGGCTTGTGTTTATGTATTGACAGACTATAACCCAATCACCAAAGTCCTTTACTGTTATCAGTTTCACTAATACCAATGTCACTAGACTAAAAAATTAAACTTAGAATTCATCAATTTTTGTTTTGAAAAGGGTTGCCTTTCATTTTCATGATACATTGAGCAATGCCAATGAATTGCAAACAAATCCCTCACTATGGTACATATTTCTCACTGCCTCGTGCCAGTTATAGAAACAAATGTTGTGAATTGTTTTAAGAGCCTTGAATGGAGACTATAGCTGGCAAGTTCTGCCTGCATAACAACTCTCCACCCTGCCCCTCTAAATGCAGATGATTTCAAAGGTAGGTAAGAAACTTGTTAGGTTTGGTATCAGAGGTGTTGCATAATCAGCTAGTGTGTAGCACCTGACTCTTTTTGTTTTTTTCATCTTGATTTACCCCTGAAACCTTTTCATTGTTAGAATTTGGCTCCATAAAAAGGCTTTGGAGCATCAAATTTAGAGCATTAAGATAAAATGTCCTAACCTTGGTCAAAGATGAATTAGAAACAAATATTGTACTAAATTGTCAAAAGTAAGGTATTTTATGTACTAGCAACAAGAGAGGACGTGAAAAAAGTCTTCAGTGTGAAACAAAAGTCTGGGGGCAAACATTTAAAAGAGAAGCTCACTGTGAAATTTTGTGAATGGGTCGGGAGGTGTACTAGATCAAGTCAGTCGGCTGCTAAAATATGCCTACAAATAATGGGACGAGGACAAGTGCATACAGTATATAGATATATTATAATTCAGAAAGAGGGTAGCCTATTTAAAGTTGATTAGAGCACAATATAGGGTAAGTGCAACAACACAATGTGTATGGTAAATCAATACATTAAATAATTTTAGTACTTAGGTGCTGCTGTTACCTTATCTTATCTTATATAATACAGACGTTACTTCAAAAAAGAAGATGATTACGTCCTACGCGTCATGCATTTAGTCATGCATATTAACCAATGACTTAAATTCTGCCAAGTCACTGGTTTTTCTGGCTAGCTCAGGCAACCCAATCCATGCTCTAATAGCACTAGGGAAGAAGGAGTATTTGTACAAATTTGTCCTAGCATATGGGACGAGGAATGTGCCTTTATTTATGTGTCTTTCAGAGTATTTTATTAAATTTTGTTTTTGTATTTGAAGATTATGGTTCAGTGTTTTATGTATAATTGCTACTTTACTTTTGAGTCTTCTGTCCTGAAGGCTTTCTAAATTTAGTGATTTTACTAATGGTGTTACCCTAGTCAAATGTGAATATTCGTTTGTTATGAATCTCACTGCTCTATTTTGTGTTTGTTCCAGTTTCTTAATGTTGTCTTGAGTTGAGGGGTCCCACACGGTGGATGCATATTCTATTATTGGCCTAACCAAGGTTAAATAACATTTTAGTTTTATGTTCTTATTTGATCTGGTCTATAATATGCTACATGTGTTTATTCACAATTTGCCTTGGCAATAAAAGCGTCAAACTCCATTTACTTATTACTTGTGCTACCAATGAAAGAGATAAGAAATAGGATTCTGTAGTGCTTAAAAGGGCAATAAATATTTTTTTTTTACAAATAAATAGCTTTTTAATACTTCTGCATTATGTACACAAGTCCAAAAATCGGGTTTAAAAAAATTCGAGTAAAAATTTCGCACTTATTTTAATTTATTCATATTGAATGAATCGCGCTAATTGCGGCTGGTTAGCTAAGTTGTTAATTGTTAGAGCATCGCGCAAATAACGCGAATGTCGAGGATTTAATCCGAATGCTGGCTAATTTTGCATCATTATTTTTCAATGACAATATATGAATCTTTTGTTTATAGATCTAGGTCTAGGATAGATTAGACTCTTTATAGATCTAATACTCTAGACCAGGGGTTCTCAACCTGTGAGTCACGAACTCCTTGGGGGTCGCCTAAGACGATCCAAAATATGGATTGTTATTGACTACTCTCCTATTGCTGTATGTGTGTGTGCGTGGAGGGGGGTTGCGACAGAATGGGGGATTGTACAAAGGGGTCGCCCAGCATAAAAGCTGCTCCAGACTAAATGTGGTCTTCAATGAGAAAGTTACTCTTTCACGATTTCATCCTTTTCCGTCAAGGGAGACTACTAGCGTTAAATAATTATAGTTTTTAATACACATTTATACACATGGCGAAATTAAGTCTTCATCTACCAAAAAGAAATTGTATTATAAAATTAAACCAGGATTAAGAATAGATATACTTCTGTATTGGTAATGTGTCACAATTAAGGCTTAAGCGCATATTCATTATAATAAAAATAGATCTAGATAAATTCTAGATAGATCTAGATCTATAAATGTATAAATAATAAATCTTTAGTACTTTAAGTTTATTGACTCTTATTCAGACTTCAACTACTTTAAACTTAAAGTTAACTTTAGTCTAAAGTAAAGTATCTAGATATATAGATTATCTAGACAGACTGTGACTGTGAGTTATCAGTTGAGTGTGAGTGACTTTAGAAGACTAAGACTAACTTGACTAGATGTAGGTCTAAGACAACTACACTAAGACTAAGTCACTAACTTGACTAATAAGTCTTACTCACTACCAGGCTACCGTAAGTGGCTTAAGGCGTAACTGTCTGATTCAGTAGCTGAGTAGGTCACTAGGCTAGGTGAGTAGTCTCTGAGTAGCAGTAGTTAGTTAGTAAGTTAGGTGAGTAGGTCGTCTACTCATCTACGTCACTTTAGTTAGTCTAGTTTAACTTAATAATAACTTAAGTTGCTCTAGTTTAGTAGTTACTACTTGCTACTCAAGTAAGACTAGTAGATATGGAGTCTAGGGCCGGTCTAGGCCTAGTCTTTTAAGCCTAGGTCGGCTAGGTCCTCTACTCTAGACTCTAGGCTACTCTAGGTCGTCTAGGTACTAGAATGCCTAGATGATACTAATCATGCCTAATGATAGATATTTCATATTATATATAGTCTTATACTTATAGATCTAGGACAATCTAGGTAGATTACCAGATTTAGTGATTAGATCGAAATCTACCTAGTTCTAGTACTCAAGTAGATTATCATTATTAGAAGGTAGATAATAGTAGATTCACAGTGACAAGTCACTTCACTGAGGCGGGGCTGAGAGTTGAGATTGACTAGAATGACTAGAGACTAGATCTAGTCACTAATCTAGACTCAAGTAGATCTAGAATAATCTCTGAGATCTAGTTTTTTTTTTATATTGATCTATAGATACTAAAGATACTAATCTAGATCTAATTATTGTAACTATTAATAAATTTTATATAGATCTAATTATAGCATTAATGATTAATAGATAGTTAAGGTAGACTCTAGATTCTAGAACTATAGAGACTAGATTAGTCTAGATATCAATATCAAGATTGACAAGTATCACTAATTAGATCTACTATGATTATGATTCTATCTATTCTAGATCTATTCTATCATATTGTTATAACCCTATTCACGACACAAAAGGGTTAACTCTGTGTGATTAGCTGACATATGTGACACAGGCCAGTAATACAGTTTAGCATGTTATATTGAAAGGCAAGGGACAGTACTGGCATGAACTTTGCACTTGAATAGCGCCTGTGTTATGGTCATCTGATCATAAGCCCGCGCAGACCAGAGACACAGTGTAAAAGGAAAGCGGCAGTTCGAGACCGGAGACTGGGACTGTTAGTCGACCATGAAGTTGGTCCTGGTGCAGTCCTCCAGTGAAACGTACGAGTTTAGGAATCTAAGAGACAGTAGAGTTTATGAGTTTAGTGAAGTGATAGACTGTAGTCTAACTTTGTAGTAGTTAATTGTGTTGCCAATAGTGTCATATTGGCTGATTTATTTGACCCTTATTAAAGTACCAGATTATTTGGAGCCTTGTTGTCAAGTTCTTGATGTGTTGTGTTTAGCAGTGTTTACAGAAGGCCTGATTAGGAGAGAATCGTAACAATATGATCTAGAACTAAATAGTATAAATTTTAAATTCTATCTATGTCTATATTCTATATTATTATATAGAATAGATCTAGAAATAATCTTAATAATAATAATATTACTAGATCTTAGATTTTAGATTAAAGGAAACTCATATGTTTTTGACATTTTTTATATAGGTGTAGATCTAGATCTGATACATTCTAATAACTAATGACTAATGTGTTTTGATTTGTACAGATAATGAATATATATATATATTCTTTGTTTTTATTTGTAATTTAATCTATTGACTTGCTGTATAACGAAAAACCATACAGTAAAGTTTACATTCTCCTAAAAGAAACATATCTTCATCTATGCGGTTAGATCTAGATCTCATAAGCAAAGAAAAAATTCGTGTTAAAAGTAGATTTACATGCTTGACTAACCACGGCAGTGTGTATTTTCTCACCTGACCACTCAACACACAACAAACACTATCTCTTGGCTGTCTTGTCATGACTGACTACAATCACTACACATGTAGTTTAGACTAGCCTTACACCTACACTGACCAATTTGTTAGAATCAGTCAAACACACAATCTTTTTACTTTTTGGGACAGGGAAGGGCTTCTAGATGAAAATGTTACTTTTTTTCTCGAGTTGGTTATCCTTTAGAATGCTTTTAGATCTATCTATATATATATATGACTGTACCATAGCTCTGGACTAGGCCGTCACTAACCCTAACAGCCTTTATGGCTATTTTAAGAATGAATTTAAAGATCAAAGATATTATATCTATCTTATCTTATATTATACAGATGTTACTTCAAAAAAAGATGATTATGTTGTAGGCCTCATGCATCTTGTCATGCATGTTAACCAATGACTTAAATTCTGCCAAGTCACTTGTTTTCCTGGCTGGCTCAGGCAACCCATTCCATGCTCAAATGGCACTAGGGAAGAAGGAGCATTTGTACAAATTTGTCCTAGCATATGGAACGAGGAATGTGCCTTTATCTTTGTGTCTTTCTGTGTATTTTATTAGATTTAGACTTTACTTTTGAGTCTTCTCTCCTGAAGGATTTCTAAATTTAGTGATTTTACTAAAGGTGATACTCTAGTCAACTGTGAATATGCATTTCAATCTAAGGGTCCCAAATAGAGGATGCATATTTTATTATTGGTCTAACCAAGGTTAAATAACATTTTAGTTTTATGTTCTTACTTGATTTTTAGAAATTTCTTTTCATAAACCCTAATGCATTGTTTGATTTTTTTGATAGTTTCATATGTGGCTTTCATGACAGTTTTTCATTTGTTATAACACCTTGTAGAGGTATTTCACATTTTTAGTCTGTTACTGGTTTGCCATGAATAAGATAAGTAGAATTTATTTGTTTTAGTTTTTTATTACTATTAATAACTGAAATTTTTCTGGGTGGAAAGACGTGCTCCAATTTGTTTCCTATTTCTGTAATTCATCTAATTCTCTTTGTAAAATTTCTGTATCTTGTTTTGTTTTTATTGTTCTATATATTATGCAATGGACTGCAAAATAATGACTTTTGTTCCTGAACTAATGCTATTTGGTAAATCATTTATGTCTGTAAATTAAAAATAGAAGTGGACCTAAGACTGTTCTTTGAGGTACACCTGAGTTTAAGTTTATTGGTGTTGATTTAGAGCCATTTATTATTACATTTTGTTCTCTCCCTATCAGAAAATCCTTAATCCGCTGATGCAATGGACCAAAAAATGCCAAAATATTTTAATTTTTAAGCAAACTATGGTGGTGAACTTTATCAAAAGTCTTTAAAAATTCTAATAAGACAGCATCTATTTGCTCACTATTATCTAAACCTTATGAAAAATCATCAATTTATTAGTTGTCTTTCGCATGATCTATTAGATATTTCCTCAGGACATTATGTTTGTCTAAGTAGTTTATGGTGTAGCTACATATTATGTGTTTTACGATTTTACATGTGATGCTGGTCTGTGGTTTCCTGGGTCAGGAAGTGATATCTCACACTAGGTATCTGTTTTCAGATGTTTTCAGCCTTGAGTGTAGTACTGTTTTTCGCAAACATATAGTTAAATAGAGTATTGTAAATTTTTATTAAAAATTAATTTTTATAAAAAGCATTATATTTACAATGCTTAAATTATTTTAAAATTTTGCCTGAATTGAAAATGATGAATATGTTACACATCTTTTAGTTCTTTAAGTTTCTAGTCATGGGTTTATAATTGTAACTCACTTTTTTTAAGATGAGCATTTAGTTGATGTAGCATGTGTCTAAAATTGACAGATATTGTATCAAGTCACAAGGAAGTTTAAAGAAAGGAAAATGACTTCTTTAGCTGCCCAGTTAAGACAATTAGCAGTCCCTGAAACTCAAATACTTCTCAGTGGTAACCTGAAGCAAGCTTCTTTTCTTTACGATGAGGGGGAAGCAGCTAAATTTGATAAACAGCATTTCTATAACATAGGTTAGTGAAATGTTAATATGTATGTTTTTTTTAACAGAAGATAATGGTCTTATTATTGTTGTTATTAATAAGATTTAGTTCATTTTCTTTTCAGTATGTTTTAATTTTAAAATTATCAAAGTTTGCTCTCACTTTACCTAAAATAAAACATTATCTCAAAAGAAAGATTACTTTAGTATATTTTATTCAAATCATAAAGTAAAAAAAAAGTGAGGAGTAAATTAAGATTTCATTCACTTCAAATTTTATCAATGTTGTGATTACAAAACCAGGTATTAATGGCCTCCAGCAGTTGATAGAGAAAGATGCAAGGTTCATGGTATATGAACACAACTTGTTCAGTCCATCCTCACAGACCCTACAGCGTTATGTACAAACTTCAGACGTCAACAAAAAACTGGATGACACCATCAATACATTTCTTCTGATGTTATCCCCCTACATGCAGCTTCGAGAAGCTCACAAAGCAATGGAATGGATGGTTCACAGGTACAGCATTTTAAATTCTGTTAGGCTTTGTACCTGAGATGGCTGTTTGAATTTATATGTGCTTGATATTTGTTGAGGATGATTGATTTGTCATTGTGTCACACTGGCTGCAAAAATATTTACAGTGTTAAATGTTGATGGTTTGAAAAGCTCTATAAATACCCAAAAAAAAAATAAAGGAATTAGAATAATAAAGTAAGTAAAATATTAAAAAAAAAGTAAAGTTCCCTTTTCAGACCTTGGGATCTATAGGGCAGATGGTGAGTGTGTCATGTGGCCAGCACACCAACCAAGCGCCTTTACTTTTCCCCAACTAATGTCAGGTACCCATTAGAGCTCAGGCGCCCTTTAGCTGCCCAGTTAAGACAGCTATAAAGTACTAGTGCTTTATTATATTATATTTAACATCATCTAGTTCAAGTCATTGGGTTGAGATCAAGTGAAATGGTTATTATTAGAATCTATTCCAGTTTTAGGTTTTAAAAATTTTATTTGCTGTTCAGAATTTTAATTTGGTAACTAAAATGAGTTGAAATCATGTCCTTTACTTCTTCATAGCAGCACCACACAATTAATTTTTTTTTAATTCCATGTGTGAACCAAAAATGTTTGGAAATCATTGATGTAGAAGTATAGTTATCAGCATTGAACTGCTTTATTAATACTACAACGCTTCTAATTATTTTCTTTCAACTATTTGTTTTGTTTTGGTTTAGATAGTCTGTTATGAATATTTTATTTTTAAGATATAATGTTCACCTACGCAATGTCGATGTTTTGATGATGAGTGTGCTACCTTATCATGACCAGCAACCATTTGTTATGGCTCTGCGTCTGCTGAGAATGAATAGCAATGAGTGTATCAAATGGAAATGGCTTGAACCTGTAAAGGTATGAACCTAAATGTTCATATTGTGATCTAACTAAAATTAGCATGAAAAGAAGACATATGGCTTTTAAATAATAGTTTGTTTTTTTTTTATATTTTTTTTTTTTACATTCAATTTTTCAGAAAGGTGGAAGCTTCTTGCCCAGACAGACTCTTATCCAACATTGCAAGTCTGTCAAAGGTTTTTTAGGATTTATTTGCAACATGCTACAGAAACATATTGAGGTTAGGTTTTTAGCAATACATGGACAAGCTAGTATTTTTTTTTTAAAGTAGTAAATTACAGCTATGGTTCAAAATAAAAATATTTAAAGCTTATAGTTTTTTGCTAAATTAAAAGTGCGCTTTTTATTGCCAGGCCAATACAGATGATGAAGGCAACCCATCAGCTCGACATTTGCAAAGAGCAGTTTTGTTCTACACCCAAATTATTACAGGTACTTTACAGATGGGGCCTCCATCCGAAACAATGCTCTCCACCTTACTGCCAGCTATCACAGTTGGTCTTAAGTCACAGCAGCTACCTGAGCTAGTGATGTCCTCCTACATGATACTGGTTCAAATTGTGGCACAGACCTCTTTGGCCAATACATTGCTTGAATCTCTGGTCAATGTGATAGCAAAGGTAAATAATACATTTCAATTTGGTAGTAATAGGGAGGAATTATAATAATAAATGATTATAGTATGTGATACCATATTTTTATTAAGTTTTTGTTTTTTTCTCCTAGAATGTTGAACCAAACCTTTTAAAGAATGCTGTGACTGTCCTTACAATCATGTATCAAAGACAAAATATCACTAGAATACCTAAAAAGTAAGTAGACATCTATCTTTCTTTTGCTTACTGTATAGATCTGTCGACTCCTCCTGACATGTAAAATCAGATTTTATAAATCCTGTTGAGCCTACATGTAATGAAAGATCTGGGAGTTATAGAATACTGTCACCAATCAAAGGCATGATTTCTATTTACAAGAGAAAATGTTTAAAGTTTTCTTTATGAGTACTTATTAAGCCATACTTATGTTGTTTTTGTTTAGAGCTTTCAAGTATTTATGCAGACATGCTTCGCTGAAGCAAATACTGGCTGGTTTAGACAGTGAAGCTAAGATTGAGCCTTTCCTTTGTCCATTCATGCAAGCCCTGACCAAAAAAGCTCTTAAGGAAGTGAGTGTCAATGCTTTAACTAGTGACAGTAATCCAGAAGATAATGAGGATGTATCACAGGCCTCGTCAATGTCACTGCTCATTGAAATGCTTACAACAATGACAATGGAAAAGGATGTAATCATTGTCATATTTAGGTAACTAATTTTTGAGTCAACTTAGTTGTATTGATCTTCTATGATGAACTCTTCATTTTCCAATGTTTATAATTTTAATGAAATAAAATGCAATTTTCTTGTAACAGAGTATTACTAACTTGGTTTGTACAACAAAGATCAGGCTCATCAATGGAGGTAGAAGATTATCAAGTAGATGCTCCTTTTAGATTATTCAGAATTTTAGAAAACAGGTTGTTTTTTTTTTTTAAGCATTTTACATGATTAGTAATGAAGTGATTTAAAATTTAAAGAATTTTTTTATACTTAAATTAGGAAATAGGTTTTAAATAATTAATTGCAAATATGAAGAAAATGAAAGTTATGGGATATTTTGATTTTGCATCTCTGCCCATTTCCATGTTCTAATTATTTTGCTATTCTATTGAAGGCTTTTGAAGTGGCAAATAATGATTTGTTAATTAAAGCACATAGAAATAAAACAACAAATAACTTTTTTTTTTTTCTTGCCTTCATTTCCTCAAGATTTTCAACTATTGTAGAGAGTGTTATACAGGAAGCAGCTGACAATGCAGATGATCCTGAGATGCAGGAAGTGATTAGAAATCTTTTAGAAAAATCAGCTACTTCAGCTCAGCAGGATCTGAACACAGACCCAACATCTAACTTAATAATCTGTCTATACCATAGACACAGCATTGTGAGAAAGCAAGCTGTAGAAAGGTTGCTCCAGGATGTTAGCTTGGTAACTGATCAGTTATAGTTTTCTCCTACTCTTCTACTTTTTAGGGTTCATAGTGCTATTCAAATCTCCTTTTTAAAAAAGTCTCCCTTAAATTCTCTAGAGATTCTCTTATAATTTTAACCAGACAACTCAAAATTTCTACCAAATATCATAGATGGGATCTACTGACACTTAACACTCAAGAATAATGAGAGTCTCTTGTATAGAGCACACAGAACACAGTTCCAATTTACACTATTAAATAATTTAATTGCACAAGATTGACTTGTAAAATATACAAACAATTCTTTTAAATAAATTGACACAGTACTCACTCTTACAATTCTTTAACATTAAAAAAAATATTTATTTTTACTTTTTTGAACTAGTTGGATGATAAAGCTAGTGTTCAATCTGCATTGGCATTGAGGCTACAGGATACAGATCCTACAGTTGTTGCTGCTGTGTTAAACAACCCATTGGTTAGTTTGAATTTTAGTTGAATTATCTCAACAATTTTAAAATGAGATGACTAAAGTTGTTATCATTCAGTCCGCAGTGTTAACTATTAAACTGTATTCATTCAATACATGTCATTTTTTGTTTCCTCAGGGTCTTTGGGAGTTATTTGAAGATAAAGTTTTTTTGTATCAAACTTTATTGAAAATATCAAAATATTATCAAAATATTGGCTCTGAAAAGTAAGCAAATTGTAGAATGATTATTTTAAGGTTTTTATTTTTTTTATTTTTTTAAACTTTTGTATTTAAATGTGTGTCTTTAATAGGAACACAGTTAGAGATATTACTATCAAGGCCCTGTGCTACTTACCTGACAATGTGGCAAATGAAATTGAAGTTACTGGAATCATAATGTCCTATTTTCTGCCAGCAGAAGTGGAAGATATGGAGCTTCTCCAGAATATTCTGAACTCATCCCTTGCAGGAAGGCACAGTCTGCTCATCCATCTTAAGAAACGTGAGTATTTTGTAGAGGTTATTTGTGCAAATATACATGAAAAACTTAGTTTTCTTGAACTGATGAAAATATTTTGCTTTGTCTCAGATTGGCAACCTTGTTTAAACCAGAAAATTGCAAGTGCTGATGATATGGCTAGTTTGTTTGTTAAACTGATAGATGCGCTGACATCTTACATCATTAAAGGAAACATGCCACCAGACAAATTTGTAATTATGCATTTATTACTTTCTTGTTAAGGTGTTCAGGTAACTTGAGAAGTGTTTTGCTATATACAAAAATCTGAATTTATTTATTTCCTACTAAGTGCTAGTAGATCTGCTTCTATTATTGTCCTTACTAAGTGTTAGTAAATTCTTGTAAATAACAAAACAATTATGTGTATTTAGTAGTGGATTTATTTACTTGAGAAAAGTGGAAACCAATGTACCATCTATTCAAAGATGCATTGAACAGTTGTATACCACTAGGTACAAATTATTTACTTATACTTAACTTATTCATGACTTCTCATTTCAACCTTACTGTTTGTCTTGTCATTAATTGTTGTGTTTATTTGTAAAGGTGGAGACTCTGTATACAAATCTTCATGTTAGCTCCAACCTAAGAACAGCTGCCTTCATTATTTTAAGTGTCTGTGAACATTTGATCCAAACTGTGACCAACCAACTGGTGAAATCTAGTCTTCAGAGGTTGACAGCCTTTTTCATCTCAGATTTAACTCTCAACAAGGTCTGTAGACACAAATGTTAACATTGTTTTGTACACAGAAAAGTAACATAAAATGTATGCTTACTGTTATCCATTTGGGAGATTCGTCCTGCAAAATAAAAACAATGCTCATTTGTTCTGCAGTGACACAATTTTGATACATTCTGAATTCTGATAAATATCTGTATTGAGTTGATTGAAGTTAAATCCTTTCAAAGTCAATCCATAAATAAAGAATATCAAGCCAATGCATTGAGATGTATTTGAAATCACAGTGACCTCAAAAAACTATATAAATATTTCTACTATTAACTGACAATAATGTAGCTTTACTGATTATGAACTGAACAAAGCTCTCTTATAGTCTTTTAAAGAGACCTTTCCAGAAAGCATTGACGCTCTCCTGCTGGCCATTGTACTTTTTTAGAAAACATCTGGTCAAGGTCTTTACCAGAACATTCACTGGTCTTCAAGAAAGTAATTTTTTTTCTTTTTGACCTACTTAAACTTGCTTTCAACTGAATATACTGTTAAGCCTGACACTAAGTAAGTTCCCCATCAGACCTTGCGATCTACAGGGGCAGATGATGTAATGTTCATCTGTTTCTGTGGCTCACAGTTAACAAGAGTGTTATGTGGCCAGCACAACTAACAACCATCTTTACTTTACCCCCAACTAATGTCAGGTATCCATTAGAGCCAGGTGGACTCAGAGATACCCTAAAGATTCCGAATTAAAAAAATCCCAGTCTTCACCAGCATTCCAAACAGGTTTGGAAGCCAAGCACTTTACCACTCATCCACCACACCTGCAAGCGTGACACTAATTAAATTTGTAGACAATGTAGCCATGTTCATTAGACATAATTCTTTTTACATTCCTGGCCAATAGTGTATTATAAAATGTATGCAATGTGTTGTACAAAGTAATAGATAACCCTAACAAAATATTTCAATGTTATTGTTCTAGCACATCATACTAGTCAAGAATGACAATGTGAGTGCCATCAGCCTATCCCAATGTTTGAGTGTCATTGTGTCACAGGATCACATTCCCATGTCATTCTTTGTTCCTTTACTGGACAAACTGGCCATGAAATCTGTACTATTATCTCTCAAAGGTTTGTTTGGGTTATTGTTTTTTATATATCAAAAATATGCACTTTTGACTGTAAGTACTAAATGGTGGTATACTCTAAATAATCCTGAATTAAGTTATTATCAGAATAATAGACATTTTGTTTTATATTTACAATATTTAGATGCCAATTTTTGGATGTTGTCGACTGGCCAAACAAGCGTGGAATCCAATTGGCTTCAGACCATTGTTATTATCTTCAGTCTTATGTTTGAGCTGTTAAATCAAAAGAAAAGTGTACCCCACGAGCTGGCTAAGACAAATATAGCTCATTTGCAACAGGTAACATAGAGCCTAATTAACTTTGACAGCTGTAGTAGAGATGCCTACTAGTACACATCATATGTATTTAGTTCACAAATTAATACAAAAATGCTCAAATACAGTTTTTCATCTAAAATGGCAGAAAGTATCTCCTGCAGAGGTGCACCTAACAATAATTTATGGTGATAATGCATCTAGTGTTTTATTCCTGATTCCATAATAGCATCAACAGAAAATTCATTCAAAAGAATGAGAATCTTTGTAATTTTTGCTTTAAAGCATATCCTAAATGACACTAACTGACATATTCTAGAAAAATCTATTGCAAAGACTAAATGTGTCTCAATAACTTATGCTATGTTCATTTTCTGTATAGCTGCATTACATGCTTGAATGATTTTATTGATTTCAGTTGTTCGTGAGTAAATTTCTTTTTATTATATGTAGGAAAATACACATTTGTCTTTCAAAATTCTTGTTTCCAGGGATGTAGGTATATCTGCAGCTGCACAAATCAAGTCTCCTGCCAGTCTCTTTTTCTTTGTACTGGGCTTTAGTTTATAATAATTCTTTTTTGTTTAGTTACTTCAAGATCCCAAGGATATGCTCAAGTTTTTGTGCATGGTTTGGATGGCTTCTGACAATCAAGGAGTCAGCACTAAGTTTAAAGCTGAAACCTTACAATTTAGTCAAGTGTTTCTGAAATCTCTCTCTGCCCATGAAAGAGAAACATTGTTGACCAAATGTTTACCAGGTTAGTTTATAGCTCTGTCTTTTGGAATGAACTAGTCACAGTTTGTCTCACATTAATACAAGTTTAGTCAAGATCAACAGTCCTCAACATTTCATTTCCCTAGAATGATTTGTGCACCAGTGGTATCTTTTTTTAGCTTAGTTCTAGTTAGAAATAGTAGCCACTTAACTCAGTTCTTGTCCAATTAAACTGTATAATCAACTCATTTATCAGTGAAACTTACTTTTTAGCCATTGATTGGTTAGTCATTAAAGCATTTTTTTTTCATTAAAGCAATGTTTTTCACTTCTCAAACTAAACTAATAACCTTTTTTTTTTGTCAACAAGCTTCTACACAAATTCATGATATCATCCACTTACACTTTTATCAGAGTAAATATAGATTCAATGATATTGTTTTATGTACATCATTGCTGTTTTTACTTTTAGTATTGATACATTTAATATTAAATTTCTGTTGTTTTTTTTTCAGTTCTACCATGTCTTCTTATTTTGCTGTCAAGCCAGTTTGAGAAAGTTCGGGAAATGGCTGTAAACATGTTAGAATTATTGACTAAAACAGCATCTGCGAGTTCACACTTACTTTGGTTCTCTGGAAATCTTTTAAAGTACAAGCAGGAAGTGACTAAAGACAATGAGTTTTTGTCACAAGTAAGTTTGTTGTTTTTTTCACTAACAGCTCAGTCTTAGAAAGTACTCAGTTTCTTCTTAGAAATAGTTAGAATTTCTGTTTCTGATAACTAAAGTTCTTCATATGTAAATGTAGCTTATGTTGCTATGTTGGATAAGTTGACCAAGAACATTTCAATCTCTTTCAACTAATTCATTATATTTGTTCAGGTTTTGACAAATATTTTAGAAGGAGAGTTGGCCTCTTGTGAGTCCCCTGCTAAGAAGCGTAAGAGAACAAGCAGTACTCTCCTTGTACATCTAGAATGTGTTGATTTCTTTATGAAGCTTATTTCAGATACTACACCTTGTAGTATCAAATGTGGACTGTTGGCTATTTTGTCAAGACTTGATACAGTTGTAAGTCTCTCATAACTTTTTTTTTTACAGTGTATAAGCTTACTCGCACTAACATAATTTGTTCTCAATCAGTCAGAATACCTAAAGCTTTTAAATGAATCAAAGCTCAAGATATTGAAATGTTTATTTTTCAAAAACATTGGTGTATCATGATTGAATATTTCCAAGCAATTTGATATAAAGCTTGATATAAATGACAAAAAAAGCAACTTTGGCCACCATTAACCTTTAAATCAAATAGTCCTTACAAATTAGAGAGGGTGATCATATAACATTTTACACTGTTGACCAGCCAGTATGAACATATTACAACCAATAAATATACAGACTTTTCGCATTATAAATCCTGTCAAAAATGCATTGTTTTTTTAAGTACATTTCCATGATAAATATCAATTAAATTTCACACAGGCTTACCTTATATTAAATATGTTGTGCTCTAACTAGCTAGCAGTTTACTTTGGTGCTCAACAGAAAATTAATGGAATCTACCAACAAACACTTTTTTTTACAAATTAATGCTTTATCACACAGTTCAATTCAATATGTGTTTTAAATATTTTTTGGTATTTTTGTATGGGAAATTGATATTGTAACATTTTTTTAATTTATATTATTTTTTTTTAACCCAGGAGAGTTTTGAGCCTTTAATACCTGTGCTAAAGAACCTATTAGATTTAATGGAAAAATCAAATCTTTCACATGAACACAAAACTGTTGATCTAAGTGTGGAACAAAAAGAACTGGTGTCTCTCCTAATAAAACGTTTCACTAGTAATGTGGCTGGATGTATTGGAGAGAAGTCTGAATGCCTGCAGACTTTACTAAAAGCTCTGAAAAGTTCTTTTAAAATCAAGGAATCTGGTGACACAGTTCAAATGTTGCTAATGAAACAGGTGAATTTTTAAAAATATTCTATGAGTAGTTCAATGTCATTGAAAGTTTACATTTTATCTCTATGCACACATCTTGAGAACAGTTATAGATTGTAGTTTAAAGAACACTTTGGAATGATTTCTTTATGTTGCATTATGCGCAGAGCTACAAAAAAAAAGTAAATGCTTAGTATCTGACTTAGTACTTAGCTAAGTACCTGACTGTAGCAACATAGAGAGCACCTCTTCTTTTGGGGCATGTTCCGATTCCGAAGGAGGAGGCCCTTCTCAGAAAAGCTTATAAGACAAGTCTAGACATGAACTACTTGCATAAAGATTGTTTGGTAGTAACTATCTTCAGAACTCCTACAAAAACTGCATCACATGCCTTTGTGATTGAAACAAATTGACCTTCAAAGAAAGATGACTTCTATTGTCCTCCTTCCCTTTTCATTCCAAGAAGCTGACTAATGCTTTATCTGAATCTTATCTGACATGAAGTTTATCTCATTGTTTATCAAGTTGCAACTAAATTCAGTTTTATTGGATTAATGAGAAATATGTGTTGATTAGCTTTAAAAAAAAATAATTCAGAAAATGTAACTCACCAAACCAAATCATGTTTAATACTTTCAGCTAAGTGGCCCATTTTTGGCAGCTCTTCCTCTGTCTTCACGTCAAGCTATATTTACAGAACTGCTGACAGTGCTGAGTACAACCTCTAACCCTGAGGTGGGAAGACTCTGTAAGAAAGTGGTGAAACATGTAAGTATGTGTAGAGAAAGTGAAAATTGTAGAACCATTTAGGGGGTGGTGGTATTTTTTTGTTAAACTTTATGTAATTATTCTATTTTTTAATGCTCAGATGACTCTTGACTCAGTGATAGTAATAGAAGAACTGAAGACAGTCCTAACAACATCTTCTCCTGGAACTATTCGTGAGGCAAAGAAACAAAAGTTGTAAGATAACAATTTTACAATCTTTAGATAGTATTAATAAGTATTAGTCTTTTAATATGGAAAATATTGAATATAAAAATGAATAAAAATATCCGTGATTAGTTTGCTAGTGGGGATTTTTTTAATGTTTAATTTTAATTTATTTAATTTATTAATTCCATAGACAAGCATCAGGGTCAGATGAGAACTCAGAATTTGACAAATTACACTGGAAACGTATTGTTCTTCTTTTTGAGATGATTCAAATTAAAAAGAAAATCAGCAATGCTGTGCCACTCATTCCAGCAGCTTTTCAAGTACTTGGCAGGTAATGCAAGAATATTTATGAAAGTAGGAAACATACATTTTGTAGTCATATTTATTCTTTAGTTGTAATATACATTTCTTCTTTTTAATTAACTCTGAATGTAGAATTCATATTTGCCTTTGTAGAGTTTTAGAATTAGAACATAAAGGCTCTGGAGAGTACTTCAAGCAACTGATTCTTGGTACTATCAACTTTATTTGTTCTCGTCATCAAAAACATAGTGAAGAAAATGATAATACTGGTACGTTGGAACATGACTTTTTAAGTTTTATAAATCTTTCAACAATCATTTTATTCTGAAAACTAGCTTACCAAATGTAATATTATTTTTAAATGCTCTACATGCTTATAATATTAGGCTCTCTTCCAATTTGATTATTTATTACATTGTATGTTATATATGATAGATTCCGTGAAAGGAGAACACCTAAACATGGAGCTTATTGTCAACTGTGTTAGGAGTTCTGATAATCCACATACACACCAGCAAGCTCTGATGTTACTAAGTACTGCTGCCAAGATTGCCCCAGTGTGTACAGGTTTTTTTTTTTTAATGCTTATATGTGGTGTTTAGTAGCACTAGAACAGTTCAACTCACCATTTCATATCCACTGTGTATTACTTTTTTAGGGATTACTTCTTCACAATATGATGACAGTGTTCACATTTATGGGAGCAAATATCTTACGTCAGGATGATGCTTACAGTTTTCATGTTATTGGCAAAATCTTAGAGAATGTTATTCCTGCACTTATACTAGTAAGTTTAAATGATGTCATAGCTTTTTTTGTGTGTATTTGCAATGTTATTTATATTGCTTTGTAGCCTTGTATGTTTCAACAGAAGAAAAAAAGCTTTTTTTCTTCTTTTGAAACATACAAGTGGAATGGCTTTTTTTTTTTTTTTTTTTTTTTTTTTACAAAATAAAGAATATCATTTTAAAACTTATTGAAGAGAAATAAAGTTACAGTAATTGTGTTTTACAATCTTATACTGACACTGAGTCAAATGTCCTAGTCCAATGAGTCTAGGTTTGTTAGTGCAAACATTTGATGAATGCATCCATAAATTCTCCACTGTATCTCCCTATACAGGCTTGCCAAGAAAAGAGTAAAGATAATGATAAGAAGAAAAAGTCTTCTAAAGACAGATCAGAAGAAATGATGACAGTGATACTTAGGGTGTTTGTAGATGCCATTCCACACATACCATCTCACAGAAAGATTGTGCTGTTTGAAAAACTGATGTCCATCTTGGGAGCTGACAGATACTTGTGGAGACTGATTTTATTGTTCATTGAAAGTGTTACAGTCAGATCCAAAACTTTGGAAGAAAATCAAGTCACTGAGACGGAGAATGAAAAGGCGAGTGTTTTATTTTAATAGCTATGAGGAAAAAAAAACAATGTATTATTTAAATGGAACTCTATGTATTATGTGCTCAATGGTAAATGTATTTATTAGGTTGCGATTAAATTAAAATGCATTTTAATGTGTTTGAAAGAGTGATCGAAATAAAATGTCTACAAAGACTCTTAATGCATCCTGGACAAAATGCTGAAGACTTTAGATACATTACTATTGGATGGAGTCCTGTTAGAGCATCAGCCAAATAATTCATGGATAGGTTTTGTTATGGGTGCAATTCTAAGACTTTTTTTTTTTCAACATTTTAAACTTAAGTCTATTTTTGTTCTCTCATTGTTGACTTTATAAATGTAGAGTTATATTTCAAAAAGAATTAAATTTATATTACTATATTCATGTTTTCTCTAATATTACCTTTTTTGTATGGTAAATTAGTGCATTAAAAGAAAAACAAAATCTTAATCTGTTGTTAACTTTCATACATTTAACTTTAATCTTACAGTCCCCTGGACCATTGAACCTATCAGACTTGGAGTTCCTGTCTAGCATTGTAGAAAAATTCTCCTGTATTCAATTGTTCCAATGTTATCAATTGGCTCTGTCATATGTGCTAGAGCTTCCAGAGGAAAAACAAGGAAGTAAGTGGAAGCTTTATATAATGAATAGATGCTCTTCTTTTACTTATAATGGTTGAATTCCTATTACATGAATTAAAGCGGTTACCATTTTTTTTCAGTTAAGGTGTTTACATTTCTGCTCAAGCATCTCATTTGATTGTTTTGAATCTTGTCATTTAGTTTTTATAGATCAGAAAATTTTTACTCTCTTGTAGTTCAAGTGTTACAGTTCAACAAAGAAAGTTTAAGTCTAGAAGATATGAGTTCAGAGGACATGGAGATATTTAGTATTTCACATCACAGTGCTAAGCAACTGAGGCATTTCAAGTTTGCTACTGTCTATGCTTTGAATGAATTCATCTGTAGTCAACATTTAGTAGCTCAGGTACAATTAGAAAACTAAAATCTCTTGTAAAAAATACATTGACACACTGATCAAAAACTAAAGCTTACTTGAGTGAATTGATTTATTGTATTAATCAGATGGCTGTAAGTGACCCAAGTGTGTTTCTAAATAACTATCAAAGTTTGTTGGAGACTGTCTTGAAGTTTATTGGACAAGTTACAGAGTCTAGTCAAAGACCTAGAGAAAGCAATAGTTCCAGGTTCTGGAGAATTTTATTGAACAAGTCGCATGATGTGCTAGACAATGTGAGTTGTTAATTTTAATAGGAAAAAAAAGCTTTATCTTCATTTTTTAATAACATGGGCTTATTCAAAAGAAAATTCAGCAGTATCATTTTCAAAATCTTTCTTATAAGATGTAAAAAAAAAAGAAATAGTTAATTTATTGAAGTATTTGGCTAAATTGTATAAAGTGCTAAAAACTAATGAGCTTAAAATTGAACAGAAAGAGACATAACGCCACTATACTAAGTTTTGTCAAGCCCATATCCTTTATTTAAAATTGACTTCTGCTTAATGCAGAAAATTATATGAAACTCATTTTTTAAATGTATATCATAGGGGTTTTTTTTGTCCATGAGTAATGGACTTTCTTTAGTAGTTTGATATTCAATGAAATGCACTAGATTTAAAAAACTTGATGAGGCTAAATATTTGAAAAAGATTGTAGTGGAGTAGGTGTGTAGCTAGTGAAAGAAAAGACAAAAGCTTATTTTCTTAATGAACATTTCAGTCAAATATTTTTTTGGCAGCTTGTCAATCTCCTACCTGATTCAATGTTTATGGATGTGGTGTCTGGATTAATGAATCATTCACTGCCCCTTGTACAGAGGAGAGCTATGGAGTTACTTAATAACAAATTGCAACATTATAAGGAGAATCTGACACCAGCTCAGGTTAGACTTTAAGAATTTCAATATGATACTGTTATTGTACAATCTGGTCAAATATTTATTTCCAATATAGTTGGGTTTGTTTAACTAACAACAACAAAACACCATGATTGCTAAACTATATAATATCTTATACTATAGTAAGAAATAGGCAGAGCTGATGGTTAACAAAATAATATGTATAAGGTTGTTTTTTTTTCCTTTAAATTTGAATACAGAATATCTTTACCTGTGACTGTTATATTGCAAAATTCATTTCTTTTTTTTTTTTTTTTTTTTTTAACGGATTTTTTAAGCAAATATTTATTAAGAAACAAGAATCAGATACTATTTTCATTACAAATTTTCTATTCAACTTATTCAAATACTTGATCTAATATGGGCCTAGATAGATTTTCATTTAATATATTTTTTATTTTTTTTTATTTTAGAGCTCTACACAAAATTAGATCCCCTTTACAAAACATGTATTACTGAATTATAATTTTTCTAGATTTGAGAATATTTCTTAATTATCTTTGCATATAGTCATTTCCAATGGCTTAATACACAAAGAACCAATTAAAATGAATCTCTTTTGTTATGTAAGATAGCTGCTTTATAATAGGAAATAATAAAGTTCAAATGAAAGCAGAAAAAAAAGAGTCAAATAGAATCTGGAATTGTTTTTGGCAGTTCAAAGGTATTTAAAGTAACTTTCAATGGATGCCCTTTTTACAGATTGATATGCTAATCACTATGACAACTAAACTGATATCTATAGCAAGTCAGTGCCTGTTGAAAGGTAAAACATCTGTTAAAGAAGAAAATTTAGTCAATGGACAGACAGCACTATATTCACTTAAAGTCTTATGTCGTGTCTTAGGAGATAAACACGAGCACCTGACTGAGGTAAGTCAATAGATCTTCATTATGGCCTAATCTTTTGTTGCATTTCAAATTATGCCTGTTTTTAGATTAACTTGCTTGAGGGATTTTTTGCACAAAGTTCTTTTTTTTTTTTTTTTTCAATCCTAAAAATAACTACTTTCTTAATGAAGTTGTAAAGTGAATATGACAAGCAAGGGACTTTCAGATACTAAGTAAGACAAAAATTATAGTGGCTCCAGTTCTGCAGCCATTTACAATATTGCATACATTGTTGATTCATTATATGGGTCTTTATATACTTGTGGGGCAGGAGGTCTGAGACTTATTTAATAAAATTCTCCAGAACCTGAAAGTATTGCATTATCTAATATTAACAAATTATAATTATTTGTTCCACTATAGATATTACAGTTATGTATAAAAGTTCTTTCTCGACACACTGACAATGGCATGGTATGTGCGTCCTCCTTGTTGTGTGTAGCTGAGGCAGTGAGCAGTCTTAAACTACACTCCATTGAATTCCTGACACAATTTATGCCATTGATTATTGATCACCTGAAATCTCCAGCTATCACAGAGTAAGTTACACATCTCTGCACAAAACAAGTTGAAATAATTTACTAGTTTTCAATATTCATTTATTAAGGGATATTAATACGATTTTTGATTTGTTCAATTGTTTTCATAAGGGATATTTAAGTTGTTTATATTTACTCTTTTCACTTCTTTAGAAAATGTGATTCATTTCTTTTCTGTGTTTTTATCAGTTACTGTTGGCTGTTATAATTTTTGCTTAACTTTCTAGGCATGAAGTTCTTCTCCTGGCAGCCATAACCTCATTACAGAAAATTGTTGAATCAATGTCAGCATTCCTTAGTCCATTCCTTGTAGACATCATTGTACAGGTACAGTAGTCAACAGCTGTACAGCTTTATTTGGATAAATCTACTTTTATTATAATTAAATTTGATGTCATTGACGTGTACCTTGTATCACTTAACAGGTTTGCCTTATAAGTTCCAATGTTGAGTCTCAGTCAGATGCACATAAACCTACAGTGATACAAAAAATAAAACTTATTTGGTAAGTTTTTAAAATACAAGTATATTCAATTCTTAAGGATACATTTTATTTGCTATTCAAAATTAAAAGTCAAGAGCCATTACATTTTATCTTATTTTTCCAGTTCTACATTATCAGTTATGACACCAACTAGAACCTTCCTGCCTGGACTAGAAAAATCTTTCACAGCTCTAGAGGATAAATTTGTGGTATTTGTTTTGAAATGTTTAAATTAATAGCATGGATTTTTTTAAATTTTAAGTCTGAGCGAAATGTTTATACTTTTGTGTGTCCTTATTATTTACTGTGGGAAGATGCAATATATATATTTTTTTTTAAGTCTATCTCCATATATTAGTTTTTTAGAAATCAGTTTAATTTATTTTACATTTTTTTTTATATAGCAGTGTTATCCTACTTCAGAAATAAAGTCATGAGTAAAACCAATTTAATGCCATGAACTTTGATATTAGCTAGACAAGTTATTGCTACTCTCTTATTGCTACTGTTTTGCAAAAACGTAACTGACTTGAACCCAACAACTCTTCCCTAGACTTGTGCTGAATGCGCTATGACAATGTTAAAAGATCATATTGTGAAAATGTCCAAAGACGACCTCACAACATTCTCTCCGGATTTTCTCAAATTTTTCTTTGCCTGTTTTGATCTTCGAGCAACACACAATGAGGTAGTAGAAGTATGACAATGGTCATTTGATTTAGTTTGAATGCTGGTAGTTACCATCTATATAATAAATATTAGTGATTTCATTATGTGACTTAATAAGATAAATAAGAATGCAATATGAACTGTCTATTCCAGTTAAGTGATGAAGATCTGAATGTAATTGAAGGATGCATTATTGAAGCCTTTGTGTGTTTAGTGTTTAAACTTTCTGAAGCTCAGTTCAAACCAATGTTACTTCAGGTATATATTTTAAAGATTGTACTTAACCATAACTCTATTTTCACACTCCAGACAGCAGATTAAAAAGTTTGAAGTAGCAGTGATCTATGAAACAGAAATAAAATAAATTGAAAATAAAGAAATTTAATTTAATGTAATATTTAAGTTAAAGAAGAAAATTAAATTTAAGTGTAATATATTTGTCATTTGCTAAGATATTTTTTAACAGCCTCTTTTCAAAGCATGTAACTTGGAGACTAGGAAAACCTATGATAGAAAGCAGTTTCAATTATTTATAAATATGTGCATTTAAATTAACATTTAGATATGCACAGAATATAATAATTTTGATTTAAAGAAAACTTTAAAAAAAACAAAAAGTCTGATTACAACAGTATTTAATATGTACAATCAAATTTGTTCTGTTTGAAGATTTACAACTGGGCAACTGATGAAAATGTAAACAAAAAGAGATTAATTGTCTTCTACAGACTTTGTGACAGGTAATCTAGACAAGATAAAGTAGCTTTATTACTTCCATTGGATTATGTGTTTATTATTTATTTAGATTTTTTCACATGTATTAACTAATTAAACAAAATATTTTCTAATGTGCATGTATGTCTCTGTAGTCTTGCAGGCAAACTAAAGAATCTGTTTACATTGTTTGCTGGTCACATCATCAAACACAGTGCTGACATGTTGGACACAAACAATAGAAGCAAACAAAGTGAGTCTTAGCATTGCCAACTAAACTTCCACTAAATTATCTTTTTTTTTATTATGTAATTAACTCTTTCTGCCCTATGATACTTGGTCATAATGAAGATAAAGAAAAACCTGGCTGAGACCTAGATCTGTCAGTCAAAGAAATAGCTGTGTTTAACTAAGTTTGTCCTTGCAGTCTATTGCCAAGCTGCCCATCCAGTGCTTGACCTATTGTTTTTTTTTACCTATTGACTTGTGATTTGAGCAGCAATTAGTCGTTAGTCTGATTCCTTGGCTAGCTCTACACAAGTGATACTGCACAAGTCTTAGAATAATGTCAACTTTGGTGAGACCATTTCTATCATTCAAGACTTCTGCACCTGTGAAAATCATTTATTTCAACTGCAGATAGACCATTTTTAAAGCTAGTTATTCATTATGTTTGTGAATATGGTATTGAAATTTCATATACAACTGATAAATTTGCAGAAAAACAAGGCAGACATTTTGCTATCAATGAGATGCTTATTTCGGAACAGTCTCAAAAGGAAACTGATGATCAAAACAGTTGTCTACACGATTCTGGCAATTTCATTATAATTTATTTTTTTCAGCATGATATTGTTAACCAAAAGTTTCATTAATTTTATCTTTCAAATGTTTCATTTGAAATATATTTTTTTCCCAGAATGTAAATTATTTGGCAAAGGGAAAGCTGCTCGTGCCAAAGTGTGCGGTCTGTTGGTGCATATTATAGACTGCTTACAGAAAACATTTGCTCATGACACAGAAGGTTTTTTGACCAAGGAAAGATTTGATATTGTCATGCAATCTTTAGTTGATCAGGTAACTACAGCTTCAGTTAAAAATAGCTAAACAAAGTAAAATGTAGATTGTTCTTCCCTCATAAACATGGTGCTTAAAAGTGCCAGTTAATCATTTTAACTATTGTGATGACAATACATGAAAAGTGACATTTAACAATTACATTGTAACTAGTGGCAAAAATGCTGGAGAGTTGAAAAGTTGACAGAACTTTCCACTGTACTATATATATATAAGACAGCATTTTTACTATACGCAGTTATTTTAAATCCCAATATATTTTTGTCTCTTCAAGGGTATTTAATGATTAAATTTCAATGCACTTTTAACTTATGTTTTTATATTGATAAATTTTGAATTTGTGTGATGCTATGATAAAAAAGGAAAATTGTGTTCACTTGCTTGAAAAGACATGGCAAAGCTTCTTATTGAATCCTTTTAACAATGAACAAACCAACTCTATTTTATCAGCTGGAGAACACGCTGGGCAAACCTTCAGTATGTGAAGACAGAATTCTCAACCATGTTGTTCCATGTATTGCCAGTCTGGCAGCAGCTGCTCATGATGATTCACTGTGGAAAGACTTAAACTATCAAATTCTACTCAAGACTAGACATGAAAACTTCAAAGTAATTTTTTCTTGGCATTTTTTTATCCAAATCAGTTTTTGCATGGCATTGGTATATACATAACAAATTTATTCTTTAATTCCCTAAAGGTTCGAATCTGGGCTCTAGCAGCCATTGATGCTTTCCACAAACAGTTTTTGCATGGCATTGGTATGAAACATACTTGATAACTTTAGTATATACATAATAACTTTATTCTTTAATTCCCTAAAGGTTCGAATCTGGGCTCTAGCAGCTATTGATGCTTTCCACAAACAATTGGGAGAGGACTACACACAACTTGTGCCTGAAACAATACCATTTATGGCTGAACTCATGGAAGGTGTGTATACACTGCTCATTATTGTAATAAAATGGCTTAATGAATGATGAGTTGTGGGGCTTTAGTGATAAAGTGCTTAGATTCAGAAACAAAAGTATTACGTATATATCCTGTTGGAGGCTAAGATGTCAAATATTTGTATGTATTTGAGGCTAGATCTCTAATGAATACCAGGTACAAGTTGATTGGCCACTGTGCACAAGAATGCTTGCTGATAAGGGAATTTAGGATATTCATTACTTCACATAGATTTCAATGAGTCATAGATTTTCAGTTCAAAAGTGTAGAGGTGTTAGAGGATTAGGCCACAAAAAACACCTTGATTAATAACTGGCCACACAAATTTGAATACACACTGCTTTGCCTACTTTTAAATCTGTCATAAGTTTTGAAAGTGGAACTTGATTGATCATTAATTGTAGAAAAAAAAATGGAAGTCATTTAGTTGTGTACACTAACTTAAGCCCTCATGATATTTACCTCTTCCCAGACTTACCAAATAGTGTTTGGATTTGTCAGGGAAGCAATTAGCTTTTGAATTGTGTGAAAAATACACACATATAACTCAACCAGTTTTTTTCACCAGAGCTTTTCAGAGGGAGAATATTATATTTCTCAATGAGCATTAACTCATTAAATGTTTTAGTTGTTTTTTTTCTTTCATTAAGCAAAATGTTTTTTAAATCTATTGCTTTTTTTTATGCTATGCTGATTTGTTGCTAAATATAAATGATATGTCTGTCCTATCTAGATGAGCACGATGAAGTGGAAAAGTTGACTCAGAAAGTTCTGGCTGCCATGGAAGTTTCAGTTGGAGAAAATTTACAAGAATATTTTTAGAAAAATTATGTACAGAACTGAATTACGTATTTTTCTCTTTAATCTTGCTGTACTTTATGTGTGAAATAGGTTGATGAATACAAAAAAAAATGTATTATTAAAAAGTATATAATTGAAATGGGAATTTTTTTTATTCATCTTATATGTTTTTCTGCTATATTAGAAATCAATTAGTCTTTGCATATACATCATTTAAAACAAGAATTCAATAGTATTTGACATATTATGTCTGTAGGTAGTAGAAGCTTCAGATGTGGTGCTGAAAGGCTCTTATTAATAACATACAAGATGTGATCACATGCTTGAATTACCTTTGAAAGTTTTTTTAGCTAGCAATATTCTGTAGGCCAGGGGTGGGCAAAATACCGGCTGCATAGACCTACAGAAATCAGTTGTGCCCACTGATTATACATATAAAAAATGCAAATATATTAAAATAAGTAATTTTAAATATCTACAAAAATGACTGACACTTCTGATTCTTCTCACTTATGATGAAGTGGCTGAAGAAACATTGTCTACATCTCATTCTAAAGAGTTTTAAACAATTGAAGATTACTCTTATTGGCAATATTTCGAAACATTCAGTTAAAGACACAAATTCAAACCAGTATTTATTTAATGCTATGAAAAACTGTGTTGAAAGTGTTGAGCTGACTTGGAACAAGATGGCAAGTGTAACAACTGTCGAAGTGCTTTGACTTAGAAAAAACAGTATTTTTTTTCTATAAATTAATGAACAATATCCCAACCATAAACTCTAAACTGGAAAGTTTGCACGAAGCTGCATTGAATATCAAACATATATGAATATCAAACATATTATTAGTGTCAGTGATCAAACTTATTATAGCTAAGGATCTTAACCACAGGCAGTTCCGAGAAGTACTTAAAGATTTAGAAACAAAATATTTCAATGTTCAGTACCACAGTAGTATCCACTGCCTTAGCATAGGCAAGGTATTGAGAAGATATGGAAGCTCAAAGAAGACAATGTGATGTCCCTTGAAGGACATTGACTGTGACTTTGTTAGTAATACTTCTAATGAAGAGTGAAAGACAGACTTCATGTTTTTCATTGAATATATTGCAATGGGGTGCTTGCACATGAAATAAATGTGCATGTTAAATCTTTTCATTTCTCCAGGCAAACAAGTGAAGACAGTTTTTATCATTTTTCTTTGCCAAAAGGTGAAACTATTTCTAGCGAAAGGCTTTGAAAAGTAGAAAACTTATTTTGATATCTTCATTGAGAAATTTGAAAACAAATTTTAAGATGTCAAGAACTTGAAACCAGTTTTCAACACCCCATTTCATAAATTACGAAGAAGCTGATTCAGCTCCAGATGACATATCTCCAATCAATTCATGACCTGAAAGAGAAGTTCAAGTAATTTTTTTCCGAGGGAGTATTTTGGGTGCAAGATGCTGCATTTCCACACATTGAAAAACTTTGCTTCTAAATGTTCACATTATTTGGGTCCACATACATCTGTGAACACGTTTTTGTTTCTTGAAAATAAAAATAGTAAGAACAGGTGGATGCTGACTGACTGAACGCAGTCAATAGAATAACAACTAGAAAGCTAGTTTCACAGTTCCAGAACATTATGAATGAGTGTAAACCGTTAAAAATTTCACATTAAATACAATTTTACATTTGTGGTAAATGACAAAATTGTAAAAATTATTGCTAACTCTTGTTATTCCTCAACTGGGAGTGTAACAAAAATGAGAAGTAAATGTAAAATACAGTACCGGTGTAAATGTGAATTACAAGATATTATACACAGTTATCTAAGTTGTGAGTACATTTATATATATCACATGTAAAATCCTAGAACACATAATATGTAGCAACATCATAAACCACTTAGACAAACAAAATGTCCTCACACCATACCAACATGGCTTTAGGAAATATAGATCATGTGAAACACAACTAATAGGACTAATTGATGATTTTTCAAAAGGCTTAGATAATAGTGAACAAATAGATGCTATCTTACTAGATTTTTCCAAGGCTTTTGACAAAGTTCACCACCATAGTTTGCTTAAGAAAATTAAATATATTTCGGCATTAATTGTCCATTGCATCAGTGGATTAAAGATTTTCTGATAGGGAGAAAACAAACAAATAAATGGCTCTAAATCAACACCGATAACAGTAAACTCTGGTGTACCTCAAGGAACAGTCTTAGGTCCACTACTATATTTAATTTACATAAATGATTTACCAAATTGCATTAGTTCAGGAACAAAAGTCAGATTATTTGCAGACGATTGCATAATATATAGAACAAAAAAACAACAACACAAGACACAGATATGTTACAAAGAGAATTAGATGAATTACAGAAATGGGAATCAAATTGGAGCATGTCTTTCCACCCAGAAAAATGTCAGTTGTTAAGAGTAACAAAAAAAAAATATATAAGATAAGAAGATATATATATATATATATATAGAGAGAGAGAGAGAGATATGCAGTCTCCATTCCCCAATTTTTTTTTTATGTGGCCCTCGATGGAAAAAGGTTGCCCACCCCTGCTCTAGGCTATTGTCTTGCATTGTTTCAATGCACTGTAAATATACAAATTCCTTTTTTAAAAAAACAAAGCTTATCTATGGGAAATAACTTTGCACTTACAACTTTACCTCTCAAGAATGTAGAAGTCCTTTCCATCCTTTTATACCAAACAAAATAATTAAATTGTGTTTAACAAAAGAACCAAATGCATCATTAAAAAAAAAAAAGTAAAGTTCCCCTTTCAGACCTTGAAATCTATAGGGCAGATGATGTTAAGGTCATCTGTTTCTATGGCCCATGGTTAACAAGCAGGGTGTCATGTGGCCAGCACAATGGCCGACCGCCTTTACTTTCCCCAACTTAAGTCAGGTACTCATTTAGAGTTGGGTGGACTCAGGAGTGCCCTAAAAATCCCGAAATTCAAAATGACTATCTTCACCGAGATTCGAACAAAGGACACCATGCGCTTGACCACTCGACCAGCACGCCCCCCAATGGCATCATTAAGACACTATAAAAATATTGTTATGGGTGAGACAAAGAAGTAAAGAATTATCCATGATGTGTGTCCATTAGAAAATGATTTTGAAAACCTATGTAACAATGACTTGGTTAATGTTACTTCAAACTACACGAGAAGAGAATAGTTTGAGCTTATATTAAGAGCAAATATTTTGTTCTAGCTGGAAAATGTCATGCTCTTTTGACAACTATCTCTTCCAAATGTCATGCCCACATGAACAAATATCTCTTACAAATGTTATAACCACAATAACAAATATTTACGGGATTTAGGCAACACAAACTATTGCTTAGGACCCCCCCCCCCCCCCCCCTATTATTTAGCCCTATGAATTTCACAAGTGACTTCAAAAGAGAAGATAACTAAGGGCTTTTCAAGTCTAAATGCGGACATTTACTCAAGAGTCATTTTTCTCATATATATATAGCTACTACCAGTATCTGAAGAAAATATTTTCGCCAATCGCAATAGTTGCTACGTTAACAAATGTGAGATTAAATAATAATAATAATTTAATTTATGGAGCGCTGTTAGCAAACAATGTTGGCTTAATGCGCTTTGATAGTATATGGACGGAAGGCATTCTTATGGTCCGACATTTACGCTGGACAAGGGACGTATAGTATAGCGTAGCGTAAGGGGGACGAAATTATGCCAAAAGCAGTTTTTTTGTTGTTTTTTTTGTGAGCTGAAAGGTGGTCCGCCACAGAAAACCTTTAAACACAAAGACCGGCTTAGGCACCAACTTGCTTTAACGGACATAGAAGAGAGCATCTGGTTGCAGGCGGCTTCAGAACGCAACAGCTGGAGGTCTCTAAGAAAGACCAAAAGAAAATCCGCTGCCGTGAACAGACGTAGCAGCTGGGTCTGTGTAGCCACGGGAAATACTGCATTCCCCATCTTCGGTCTCGAAGACACACCTTATTATTATTATTAAATCATCGAAACCATTTTAAGAAACACGAAAGTAATCACTTCCGGTTGACATGCGGCGGGATTTGTTTATAAACAAATTACATTACACAGGGACCGATAATCTAGAATTCTAAATCTAGATCTTTAGAGTTAATAGAGTATAGATATAATTATGACCTCTGAAAAAAGAAATGGATACAAAAACAGGTTTTCAAAAGCTTCAAACTTGTCTTTAGTTTAGTTTTAGACTTAGAATCTAGACTAGAATGGATAGTCTAGAATCTACTATCTCAGATAGTATCTGAGACTGTGAGAGTACTGAGACTTGAGTGACACTGAGTCAGTCCGACTCACTGTCACCGTTCTGAATTATCTAGTCTAAGACTAAGTCTTCTGTCTTGTCTAGATTCTAGACTATATCAGTATATCTAGGACTTTATCTAGAATAATCTAGATCTAATATATAATTAGATTAGTAGATCTATAATAGTATAATGATAATATATTGACTAGATTAGACTTAGTAATTAAGACAAATTAAGTAGATATTTATATCTAGATCATAATTTTAAATTGTACATAACTTCAACCTTCATAAGAATTACTATTAGGGTAATTTTCACTTTTAGCTGGTGCAGTGCTGGCATTAGTAGATCTATAATAGTATAATGATAATATATTGACTAGATTAATAATTAAGACAAATTAAGTAGATATTTATATCTAGATCATAATTTTAAATTGTACATAACTTCAACCTTCATAAGAATTACTATTAGGGCAATTTTCACTTTTAGCTGGTGCAGTGCTGGCAACCACTGGCCATAACATTATAACATGCATGACTAGATGCTTGACGCCTAGGATGTAATCATCTTATTTTGAAGTAGTGTCTGTATGTTATAATGATAATAATTTGATTTAAATACCACAAGCTAAAAACTGATAGGAAGAGAAAGATAATATAATATAATGTAGAAATAATAGCGCTGTAGAGCTGACTCATAGACCTTTATTATAAATATTGCCAGCTAATAACTTGCAAGAGAGAGTAAATAAAACATATAGTCATATAATATATATATATATATATAGAAATAATAGTGCTGTAGCAATGTATAGTGTTTAAATAAATAAGAATATAGACTCTATATTACTAGAAGTAGTATTTTAAAAATGTGGAGAGAGTAATATATTATTATTATTAAATTAAAATAATAACATAAAATGGTAGATCGAAATGAAAAAACTCTAGGTATAAATCTAGACTTATAGAATCTAGAATAGATCATGACTCATGTAGATATACTAATATATCATATAGATATAGACTAGTCTTATAGATCTAGGCTAGATTCCTTGAATCAGATTGATCTGTCAAGAAATTATCTTATGATTAATAGTTAATTACTAATAGTTACCCTTATACCAGATTTCTGTAATTTAGTTTTGGGGCAGAGGCAAGTAGCTGGCACCTAAACCAGTAAACTTTGGACAGGAAGGGATTGTTAGTCTTGGTTGGCTACCCACCTAGGAGAAGGCAAACTCAAACTTCTGCTTCCTTGCACCAAAAATGATGACTTAGTGTTTCTTTCAACACATTAGCTGCAAGGAGAGGATGAACTGCTGTGTAGTCTACATTTTTCTGACCATATTATAGCTAATGCCCAAGCATTTATAGTATCTCATTTCTATGAAATGATCAATAGTTGTCTGAAAGAGGCCATTAGATTAGATGATTGACCTAGATCTAGATCTACTTCAAATTCTAGACTATACTACTATAAAGCTAGATTATGCATGTTCACTTCTTAGTCATTGAATGATTAATCCTAGATATAGAATCTAGATTTAGTTCAGCCTATAGTTTAGTAGTTATTAAAATATAGATCTAACATGATCTGATTTTATGTTAGTTGTTCTGGTTGGTGTATTTGTGCACTATTTAATGTGTGACCATAGTCAGTATAAGTTACTAGCACATGAATTTACATTTGACACCACCAATGACAGTGTTTCATTTCAAAAAGGAAGCTATGGTATTTTTTTTTCTTCACTATCACAATTTTATTACAAGACTTGGGTTATTCTGCGGCAAAGTATTATTGATGTAAACTAGGTAGAAGTGTGTATTTCTAGATCTTTAATAAAAAGGAGTAAACTGAGGAAAGTAATTGTGAATAATTTTTTTTTTATACAATAGAACTATAAAAAAAACTTTTCAATTATGAAATGTTATTCATTTTGTTAATTAAGAAGTTTGTAAGACAAATTTATTTAAAAACGAAAAAAAATCAGAATTAGAATTTAAATCTGGTAAAAACAAACCAACATTGTTATAAACACTCTTCAGAAATATTGCACTTCTCTGTTTGATTGAACTTAAATTTTATATTCCAGAAAATAAGCTTAAAAGACATAATGATTTTCTTTTTTTTATTTAAATGTCTGTAATTTAGTTCTAGATCTAAGAGTTTCTGTACTCCAAAAAAGTAAAGACTTTTAAAAAAATATATCTAACACCACATATTTGTATGCTTTTGTACCAAGGACTCCTATTGGTTCCAGGGTGACAATGTGTGCTATTGACTTTGAAAATGTTTTCTTTCTGTATGTTGATTCAAATTTGAGAAAATGAAATACAAATTATTTTTTTTTGTGACAGTTTTCTGACAATTAAAGCTGAGGAATGGATGATCTATCTAACTTTATATCTTTCAATTTCAAATCAAAAGCATCGCTAACCCCATCTAGAATTAAGCTTTGATAAATAACTATTCTAAAATATTTCTAATAGATAAGTATTATTTGTAATAATTGCTGCTGTTAGACTTGGTCATTATATTTAACACATAAAACTAAATTTGCCACATGGAAATTCCAGTCACATTTGTGGAACTACTTTTACAACTTAAAGTCTCAACTATTTATATTAGATTTTGAAACTTATTTTTTGTCTGATATAGAACTTTACCTGACATTCAATGTGTGCTTGAGTTAGCAAAACTTGAATCTAAAGATCTGAAGCCTTGTGTTCAGTGTTTATTTTTCTCTGGTCAGCTTGAAAATGACAGCTTTAAATTGTTAGAATTAGATGAACCTGTCTTACAAGCTCTACAATCAGGTAAAAAGTAAGTATTGCACACTATGGGTATTATCTTTCAAACTAAAACTAAAAAGTATAATAATATTGGATAAAATTTAATGAGTATATTAAGCTTTTCTTCTCTTTGTCAATTATGCAGACTTAAATCTCACTCTTTTTTTTTTTTTCATATCATTTTTCATTTTTTTATCATACTAAATTTTAAAATATTTTGTTAAAGTCAACATTTTTATAAGAAATCACCTACAGTGTTAAAATTGCAATCATTGTAGGCCCACAGAGCGCACATCTTTATCTCCCTTTCATGCCCAGTGTGGCATTGAAAGGTATCATTATGAAAGCCTTTTGCAGGTTGGCAGATGTCAAACCTCAGGCTGTAAAGTGTAAATCCTGCTATCCTAAAGTTCAAAATTGGTATCAGTGTTTCAGAAAAAAAAAATTCCATCATAGTTACACCTATGCACTCTTTTAGCAACATTTCATTATTGAGTAATGAACAAGGAGCTTAAAACAAAATTGAGATAAGAAACAAAAAAAAACAAGAAGCTAGAAAATAAATAAAAGTAGGGGATATTGCTTTAAAAAAAAAAGAAATTACTATGCTACAAAATAAAACAAGTTAATTGATGTAATGCCCAGGCATTCACCTCATTTCTATGAAATGTAGGTCATTAAAAATAATAATTTAACCCTATTTTGAGCTGATTTAAGTTTGGCCACTGTTCTGGAATAAAAGAAAGTATATATAATTTTATAAATATATAATTGGTCCGCTTTCCACTCTGTGCCTTGCACAGTGTTCAATATGTTAAAAGAATGAGAGCTGTTATCTTCAAATAGATACTTTTTTTTTAGGGTAGAAATAAGAGGAGACCCTAGTGAGAATGCTGTTTTGGTCACAGACAGTGCAACATATGAGTTAAAAGAGGCAGAAACTTCAAACTCGATGCTAATGCTGCCAAAGTTAACCTTTGGACCTGATTTGCATGGAGATGGAAACACAGAGATTATTAACAGAGAGGTAGATGTAACAAAAAATGTAACAGTTCATTTTTCCAAGTGTCTTGCCATAGCATTATAAAAGTGAGAAGACTGATGTGTGGCAACTGTCATTTTTATATAAAGAAATTTTGTTAGTTTAAAATTTGTCACAAGTATTTTTTGTATTTACTTGTTGTTTGTTCCCTCTACAGCCTCTATTTAAGTCTCAGCTCTACATTAGGGATAAATGTAATCCTTGTACATTTGTCATTACTTTACCATTTTTAATGAAGAAATGATTTCAAGTGTTTAGGGAAGACAGCCCAACAGCTCTTATTTGGAATATGTTTTGATTTTATCTAAATATTCTCTTTTCAATTTAAACCCTTGAAGCTCTATCTTTAACAATTACTATTTTTTAAAACCTCACTTTTTTTAAAGGATAGTCTTGAATATTTCATTCTAGTTTGCTCTAAATACTTCATAGGGTCTATTATTTCCATTGTAAAATAATAATGCTGTAACAGTTAATGTAACAAATTATTCAATTTTTCTATATAATTTATATTTGTCTTCCAAGATGTATTAATTACAATTTTTTTTGGTATATTATAATACTGTTATACAAGTAAAATCTATTTTTTTTGGTTGCTAATGAAAGATTTTAAAAATATATTCATAGGTAACAGCTGTTGTGCACAATTATTATGAACTGCGGCCAATTAAACCTAAACTTAAAAAACTGCGTGCCTTACTTATGGAAAATCCATATCGTGGCAAAGAATGTGAAGGAGATGAGCAGGATACTTATCAAAATGTAAAAAAATTTTTTTTTCATTTCTGGTTCATTATTTGATTTTCAGCCTGTAAAGTTTATTATTTTAAAATGAAATTTATCATATTCTTGTTCAGCACACATTTGCAGAACTTCAGTCAACTGTGCAAGCTAGTGATCAAGAAATAAAAGCAGGTCTGGCAAAAATAAATGCTTGTGAAATTCAAGGTACTCATTCAAAAATAATGAATGCAAAGTTGTATTTTTTTAAATATATATATATTTCTTGGTTATAGCAAAGATTTCTCCATGTACAATGTCTCTAAGTTTAAGTTTTTGTTTGGATTAAGTTTACTGGAGTCTTAAAACACATAGATAACATTATTCAATATTTATTAAACATAAGATAATTTACTATTATGTTCACTGAGTGGTAAAGTGATTGGCTACAAAACTAAGGGATCATGTGTTCAAATTCAGGTGAAGACTGGGATTTTAAATTTCTCTATAGGGTATCTAACATTAGGGAAAGTAAAGACAGTTGGTCATTGTGCTAGCCATATGGAATTTTAAATGTAGGCCATAGAAATTACCCCCCCCCCCCCCCCACACACACACCCTTTCGTACTACAAGGTCTGAAAGAAAATCTTTACCTATTCATTATTTTTTGTGTTTTCAATATTTATGGTATTTAGGTTTCTGGCGTCTACTAGATTTAGAATATTCAGCAACAGTGTTGTATCATATAGTTCAGTTATGTGAAGAAAGAAATTGGTTTATAGAAGGATTAAATATGGAGGAGTGTTGCGAGGTTTTGTCAGAGCTTTTCCCAAGGTAATTTTTTTCATAACACTTTACATTGGAAAAAAAAACTCTTTAGGACTCAACTTGATTAAATAATGCTTTCTTGACTTAGCAACAAAATTTCTGTACATATATAATTAACTGTTCTTAGGGAAGTTGTTGAGCACATGGTCAGGAGTCACTCAAAACATGATGATAGTTGTATGGAAACTGACAACTCAAGTAAGGCTAATTTTACTGACATTTTTTCTTGATTATGCTTATAGCTCTGTTGATTACCATTGTTAAGCTGTTCCTTACAATTGACATGTATTTTTTTTAATACAGGTAATATTTTTTATCTATCTGAAGACAAAATTTGTAAACATTTTGCTGAAATGTGTTTACGGCATTCTGGGAAAGTAAGACTTAAATTGACTTAGCATTAAAGACAAAATGATGAAATTGTTAAATATTAAATAGATTAAATTGTTAAGGATAAATGCATGTAGACTTGTTCTTTTTTTATGTCTTCTAACAGGTAAAAATTTTGAGCTTATTTTTTTTTTCAGTTTAATCTAAGTGATTTTTTGAAAGTTTGGCAAGAAAGTGTTCCCCATGACATGAAAACATCTTTGTCACAAATACAAGTAAGTTCTTAAGAATCTGAAATGACACTTTCTTTTATAAAAAAAAAATTTTCCTTGATATTGGTATCTTACTCGGTAACCCAGTTAAGCTAATATACAAGTCATTCAAGATCTAATTGTATTCACATGGATAATTTAACCCAGTTAAGCTAATATATAAGTCATTCAAGATCTTATTGTATTCACCTGGATCTCTAAAAGTTATCAAACTATTTTCTAGATGTCTATAGCAAGAAACATTTTATAACTAATGTAGAGTAGAGATTACTAAACATAGAATTTATTTTTTAAGTAATGTGGTGACCAAATAAAAAAAAACTCAGCTGCTGATCCAAGAGTCTCAATTTTCATTTTATCACCAAGTGGTAAAAAAACACAAGTTTTAATTCTTATTTTATGCACTGTGTAATTGGCAGCAAAAACCCTTTCACTCATCACAAAGAAATGTAAATTGGAATTCATTAGGCAACATAAATATATATTTGCATAGAGACTTCCATATATCATCCACTATTCCAAACGCTATTTTGACTTTCTTTATCAAGTAGCACATAATATGCACCCTGACTTTTAAAAATGTTTTTACATTTGCGATTTATCTTGAAGGGCATGGCACTAATGGACAGAGATTCCAATCCAGAAGTTATTTGGTATTACAATGTTGATGACTTGCCAGAAGATATCAATGAAAGGTCAGTTTTTTAAACAATATGTATGCAATGAGTTCTTGTTAAAAAAAAAGAAGAAAAAAAGTTGAAAGAATGTAAATTTAAATAATGTGATTGTTTGTGTCACACTAGATGAGAACTGTCACTTGGTAGATATTAGATTTAGTTCCAATTTGTGTGATGGAGATCAAATTTAAATTATTTAATTTATTGAAGTAACAGTCACATTTCTCTAGAGACACATTTATGAACTCTTCTAGTCTTCCCTTTTATATTTTTGAGTAATGTCTATATTTCAGGATATTTCTTATAATCTCCATATAGTTCTTTACTGGAGTCCTAGAAATTCTTATTTTAAGTAGGTGCAAGCTGTTTAAGTAATGCGTACATCAATAACAAGATTATTTTAAAAAAAATATATTTATATCATCAAAAATGAGTCTTTACCTTTCAAATATGTTCATTGAATCGCAGCTTTTTAAAGAAATTTAAAATTTGAGTTGATATAAGATTACCTGTTCATATAAGATTACCTGATATATACTAAAATTGTCGATAGACTATCCTTAAAACTTCATTTCTTTATTAGTCTTCCATATGATGTTGTGGGCCATGATCACATATTGCTATGTATGAATATTAATTTTAAATTTTGGTGTCGTTAAAGAAAAATAGAATCCAATTTATAAGAAAAATATATCATAAGCTTATATAGCTATACAAATAATATTGTTACTATTATTTAGTGTAACAAATGGAAGTGTATGCTTGTTGTTTCAGATTTGAAGTTTTATTTGATGAAAAGAAAAGATGGTCCTTAGAAGAAATTACTCCATATGTAAGGTAATAGATTCTGTGTTTCTAATTCATAGTCATTAGCATTTTGTTTGCCTGATAAGTAAATTATAATACAATGATTAAGCTAAAAAGCTTTTTAAAATGTTTCCTTTATCATGTTTATGTTTGCCTTGACTGTAAATCTTCAGTTTATCTTTTATATCAAACTAACTCCTTAGAATAGTACATCGGTTGTAGTGACTGGGTACTGGTGGCTTGTTGCAATAAAAGGGAAGACAATTTCATTTCATACAAATTAATAAGACCTGGTCTTTGACTCAGAAGATAATTAATATTATAAAGTATTAATTATTTAAATGCCATTATTGTTAGTGTCTCAAGATTTTGTAATTGCTGGTACTGAATGGTCAAAGTACTTTAAGATTAATGTGGTCTCTGTGAGAAAAAAGATTTTAAGATGTGATTAAAAAAAATGTGTTCGTACTGCTTGCAGAAAAAAAATTCTTTACTTTGCCATAATCTTTCTAATAGGCACATCAGAAATTTTTGCTTTTGCATATTTAAATGTTACTTTTCACAGTACTAACACAATTAAATTACTGATATTATTTTTTTATCCAGAGATTTAACTGATGATAAAACAGATGTAGGGGCTTTGTTGACAAAATTTGCCAGAGCCTCAACACAAAATGGAATTAAAATGTTCAGTTCCAGAAAGACAAGTTAGTGGCTGTCACATAACACTGTGTTTGTGTAAAAATTGAGAGAAGATATTATTTTGAAGATGTGAATGTAAACATATTTATTTCTGTAAAGCTGTTGATGTAAACATTAGAGAAATGAATTCTTTGTGAACATTGTTAGACAAATGAATTTCTTAAATGTGTTATTTACATTTCTAGAAAAACTAGTTTTTCTGTCATATTACATTGGTCAGTTTGAGAACCACTTTATGAATCTTATTTGAAGCATGAAACCAAAGTGTACATTGCCAGCTCATTAGTTCATATTACTGTTGTAATCATTAAACAAAATGAGAGCCAATACTTCCTTAACTTTTAAAGACCTGTGCCATTGAGTCTTTGATTTGTTGGGTGTTGCTTGAAATAAATTAAAATGTGTCAGTTCTACCTTTGATTTGTTTATTTTCATGAGATTTCATTTCCTTTTTTTTTTTAATACACATCTTGATTGTTAGCTAGAAATTCTAATTGACCTAAAAAAAAAAAAAAGAACAGCACATTTTTGGCCCTTGGCACCAAAATCAGACTGATGCGCTCCCTGGTCATGGCCACATTTTATATGCTTGTGAGTATTGGACGTTGAATGCAGAGCTAGATGGGAGGATCCTAGCAATGGAATTGAGATGCCACAGAGGATCCTAGGCATCACTTTCAAAGACCACATCACAAATCAAGATTAGAGATTAGATCCATGGGGCTCGCAAAGATCTTCCTTCAGGAAACAGTACCAGGAAAAAGAAGAAGAGGCAGACAGAGAAAGCGATGGGAGGAAAACATAAAAGAATGGACAGGCCTACCATTGATAGAGGTTTTAAACAAGGCAAAAGACAGGGAGGAATGGAGAAAGACGGTCGACAAATCTTGCTTGGTGCCCCAACAGACTAAGGGATAGGTAAAGGTAAAGTGCAGCCTGTGGGCTTGAGAATTTGGGTGATTATTGCAGCCTAAATTAGTTAAATTCGTCTGCAAACTAAGATGCCAGCTAAAAAGGTGCTATAACTCTTTTTGAACTTGTAGTTTAAAATCAGACACCTTCAAGTTATGCCTATCCAGTTGTGTAGTGCTTTTGAAAGTTTTATTATCATTTATGTATCAGAAGGTAAGTCTTTACTTACTAAAGAACTTATCAGAATTGCAATCCTATTTCTGTCTGGTACATTCTGGTTCTCTGACAAATTTTGTCGCAAATCAAAGAATAAGAGTTGACATCAAAAATGTTTTTATCATGTTAACATAACTCCCCATTCCTGTTGCCGTTTGGTTTCTACATTTCTCAGTCAGTTTTAATGTATTATAGTACATTTATAATACATGTATTGTGATATAGCCATTTTAAACTACAAACAACATTCCAATTTTGTTGAAAGACAAACAATTAAGAAGTTATGTTGTTTGCTTTGTAACAAAACATTTTCAATAAAATACTTTAGAATTTGATGACATCACATCACATCATTAATGCATATGAAATGTTCTTTATTTTTGTTTTCTCTTAAGTCTAGAGTATTAAGATTTAAACAAAAACATTTTCTTGTAGGACTTTTATCTTATTAATTTATTGCTGCACTTCTATTATATATCATCATTAAAAAAATATATATAAATGCACTACTACTAATAAATCAAGAACCTAATTAACGAATTTGTTTTACATCACTGCATACTTCACAGTTATACAAATCTATATGCTAATATTAAGAAGACATTAATGCACTAACGTTATTATAATGTAGACATTGCAGCATTAATGTTTTAATCTAAACATTCTTGTAATAAAAATATTGTAATGATCACTTATAATGATAATATATTCACTAAGAACCCTTTAAAAGTATAGTCACAAATATAAATATTAATGTACAAATTATAATTTCCTTTAAAAACCCAGCACATCGGCTACTAATTTAGTCATTCCTTTTTTTTTCTCGCGTTCTTTTGTATGGAGCCTGAATTGAACTGTGCAATGTTGACATATATATTCAAATATCTTCCTACCCCAACACTGTGGTGTAACAGTTTCATGATAGTGCAGAGTAACGACAATTTAGTTTCTTTTGTAATATTTAACCACACAGCAAAACTTCCAAATTATAAGTAAACATATGTTTGTGTGTTAAATTTCATATCCAACTTTTATACTGCACTAAGTGTCACCACAGACTGTCTTATCCAACTTTTATTCTACAATGTCACCACAGGCTATGTCACATCCAACTTTTATCCTACACTAAGTGTTACCACAGAACAACCCAGACTATCCACACCGCTGGGTTTGGCAATCTCGTGGCAGGTTTCAATGATCAACTTGGCGCGATGAAGTTTCCGCACGCGCCTGGGTGTCGTCTGCGCAATCTTTCGAACATTTTTCAAATCTTGTCGACAACTTGTTGTCACAGGAACATCTTTGCGGTAGTTAGCAGATAGTTGAGGCACCCACAGCTCATATAAGAATCGAATGATTTCTCCCGATGTTGCCAGTTGGTTAGTTACAGGTGTTCCTCTGTACAGATCTGCCATTTCTTGTTTCTGCCTGGCTAGCTTCTGCGCAGCGTACTCAGCCTCACGCCTCTTCTTTTTCTTTCCCCGAAGAGGAGGAGCAGAGGCTCCTAGGCTTAAGAGCGAAGAGGAGCGACTCAACTGAGAGGCGGTCCTTGCGTTTTCTTTAGCCCCTTTGACTTTGACCGAGGCTGTGCTCGAGATCGACGAACTTCTAGCCCTCGCTGAATTTAAGCGGGAGTCGAGGATTTTGTTTCCATGGAGTTTCAGCTCATAGTTTGACTTCTCTGCGGACGCGAGTGTTTTCGCTGCTGACTGACCCTCACTTGACTGGAAAGACGTCATGGCCTTTAGATTGATTAGTATTGCTGGCAAAGACTTCGTTTCTTTAATACCAGACGGCATATTGATTGCTTCTAGCCACTGTTATTGGTCTGACTTTTTTTTTCTTTTCCAGACTTGTTGATATACAGACCGATAAGTCTATCTTCATTAACAATGCATATACTTATGCCTAAAGTTCACAAACTATTAATGCTACTATTGTCCATTTAAAAAAGGTAATTTAAAACCCTCTCTTCCGAACATATTCAGTTTGAACAATGCTTTGTTCGAATCGTTCTTTCCATGTATTTAAGTAACAGTATATCCTTTATCTCACTGGCTAAATCGAAATTGTTTGGTCTAGTATTGATCCAGCGTCGATCTCACCCTTACTTCCTTCGTGCTAACGGTGCATATCAGTGCAAAGCTATAGCGATCGTGAGGGTCGATACGAATATATTTCGTGATTCTTCGATTTCCTGCTGTACGAAAAATCCTGTCAAATTATCATCACTCACACAAATTTACATTCACATGACGGTGACGTCAAAACTCGCGGGAAAACGAACTAATCAATTTCTGTTGACAAATCTTTTTGTTCCGTTGGAGAGTTCCCTTCTTTGTCAATTTTGTTTTTATTTTGAACTCGGTGACATGGGTGTTGAAATGCTATTGAAGTTCTGCCTATTATGTCTAGTGATGCGATCTATAATTGAAAGAAAAACAAAGGAATTTAATTTTTGTATAGGACTAATTTAAAAAAAAAATTATATGTGATTCATGATATAAGGCACTGTCTTTAGTCCCTAGTATAGTGTAATATTGTACTTGGTTAAGTAGATATATTTCACATCTCATGCCAACAAAGCCGTTGTTTTACATTGTCTTCACCATCTGCGTCAGTCGGATGAAAGAATTAAATTTTTAAAAAGAATGGATCATGATTTTAAGAGCGTAGTAACGTCACTAGATAAACAAAACACATACATTTGTTAGTCTTATTCGTCTATAGTAGAAATCTTAAAAAAGACTAATCTACACAGAGTCCATTGATAACAAAATCAATGAAAGATATTGCTCCAGGAAAAGTTCGTAAGGCTACTACATCGCAACAAGAAAACATTTTGAATTCGGTAGAAGAATATTCTTTTACGATCTCAGACATGTCAGTACGGGTACCAGGAAACAAATAGTGTAGACATATTAAATATATAATACTAATAAAACAACGCCACAAATAACAGGTAAACCCACCAAAAATTCAACACACATTCTGTTACTTTATGAGAACCATCTGATTCTATGATGACTCGATATTGTCCCAGGGACGCTACTAGAAATACATATACTTTGGTTCTGATTTATCCCCAATGTCTGCTGGTCTAATCCATTCCGTGACTTGTATGTTAAAACAATAAGACATGCGACAATCACTTTGTTGACTTTATTGATCTCTCTTCAAGGGACATATGGCCCTCAGGTAGACACGTCATCAGTGTGTGCCCAACACAAACTTTTCTTTCTTTGTACCCTTTTATAAGACTGATTGATGTCAACACTACAGATAAAAAGAGTAACATACAACGCAATTGTCTCGAGTTATCTCCCTTACTTCAATACGCCTACTTGGGACTGTGTTCTGTCAAACAAGAGCACGAAGAATGTATCCTAAGAAGGAAGCAAATATTAATTAGGTGCAATAACAAGTAACACAAAAACAAGAGTCAAGTTGCCCTTTCAGAGCTTGCGATCTATAGGGCAGATGATAACCTTTACAAAAACAAGTACCGGTAACAAAAGAAAACTTTGTTTAGTAAAGACAATTCCTCTTTATGAAGCTGATGGCTTTTTGTAGAAGTAAATTCCCTACAATCAATAGCTGATGAATGGTAGATTTTTTAAATTTAATTTTTTACACTGTTCCAACCGTACCCCCCCCCCCCTCGAAAAAAAAGCCTGGTTAAAAATCTCAAAATCTAACGAACTTTAGTTTGGTGATACCGAACAAGACATGGTTCTGTATAAAAAAAAATTAGTCTAGACTCAGTGGCGTAGCAAGGTCCCGTGGGCCCAGGGTCTAAGAATATCTCGGTTGGCCCCTCCCTCATCATCTGCATTGCTCAACAGGTCTATTACCTCGTTTTGAATCAGTGGGACTTCACTTTTCTGTCAAATTTCAGTATTCATAGCTATTTTATTTTATTTTAGTACACAGTAAGAAGGGAAAGAGAGATAAAACAAAAAGAATAGGAGAGGATCGGGAAACATTTTGAAAAAGGACCTAAATAAACAAAATTAGTCATTTCAAAGATGCTATTAATTGAAAGATTACTATTGCCAATACAATTAACAAATTTAATTTAATAATTATTTAACTTTATAATTAATGATAGGGCCTAAAAGTTGAAAAGCTTAGACATTAGATTTTACGATGCTAAAAAATGTGTACAAAATAGTCTTTAAATTTATTTCAAACACATAAGAGATTATAGACAATGAACACTTATGTACCACAAAATAAGCTGGATACTTACAGATTTGCATCCCTTATGAAGATTCCCAATGAGCACTTCCCAAAACAGTTAGATCTTAAAGTAACTTTACTTAGCACTCTGGTATGGCAGATCGCTACTGAATGTGCATGGTTACATGAAATACCGCTCTAATCCTTAGTCTTCGGAATCAAAGACAATGTCTCACTGTTACTACTAACCTGGTCTTCGCACTTCAAGAGGTGACCTCGGGCTCAATTTGTAAAGCACTTATTGATGATGGTTATATTATCCTATCATGCAGTGTACTTTGTTCAAATTTTGTGTACATTAAAAAAACAACAACAACAAAACGCGTACACCTATCTATTCTTATCCTAGCCCACTCTACAGCACACTTAACAATAATGTTAGCTACCCGTGTAACTTCTGAGCCCCTTGCTCTCCACGCAACACTGAGCATTGTTAGATCAAATTGACTTAGCATTGATTAAAGTCTTTTAAGCATGAACAATTGCTATCATTCAACACGAGAGCTAGTTAATCGAGGGCAGACCTACTAAACTAGAACAAAACTAAGTTATACAAGAAATATGGGGGGGGGGGGGGGGGGGGGTTTACATGGCCAATTATTTTCTAAAAGTTTATTACGATTTGATCAAACTTACAGCCAACTTTAGTTTCCCCCGAAAAGCACTTAGTTTTTTTTTTTTTACTTGAGTTTATCCATATATTATCTACATTCAATACTTAAACTGAAAAAAATATCTTAGCTTCTTTGTGTGAATAGTGTCCGCCATTAGCCTACTTGCAATAATTAGAACACATCTATAGATTTTTATTAGTCAGTAAAAAGGTGAAGCCCCTTGTGCTTACCCTCATGTAAGAATGCAATGTATTTAATAGTGCTAAGTAGCTTTCAGAACATTCGAATAACGAACCTAACATTAAAAAAAAACACACTTTTAGATAAGATTTCTGCAAGTACACCGAGAGCTCGACTCCAAATTTTGTCCAGAAAACTTTAAACACATTTGTTTCAGCTTGTTGCACACAATGTGATACAAATCTCTCTTATCTAACTCTTCAGATTAGTTCGTTGTAATAAAGTATACACAGAAATTATCCTGTTAGATACATTTATTTTAGGGGAGAGAGCTCAAGGTTATTATGTATTGTCTTGAAGGTCCTGCATGACTTCCCATGGCTACGCAGACCTAACTCAACTGTGACCAATATATTGTCACAGTCAAAGTCGATATTTTCCCAGGGTCGGTTTAAGTTGTTTTTTTTCACCATCTGCTCCTATCATCGGTGGTAGCTTTCCTTTTGAGTCTGAAATGTATGTCCAACATCCTTTGATATGAGTTCTTCAGCTATTTCCTAGAACAATTTCTGTGAGCTGTTCTCCTTTATAAGGACAAGCTGACCGTGTCAGTAAAATGTTTCGGTATGTGTGTGTAAAATTCTGTTACATTCTCCCCCCCCCCCTTTTTTTTCAATCTTTTTCTTATTTAAATCGCCTTTGGCATACAGTCGTTCCCAAGGAGCTCTACCCAGTGCAGCTGTTGTACAAGAGAGAGATCTAGTGCCTCTGCACTGTTCATGCCAGCATTCACCGGAACATTTATGAAACTTTGCAGGACAAACGCAAAAACAAAACACGTTTGCACCTGGAAGCCTTTATCAGTTACAAACAAAACACGTTTGCACCTGGAGGCCTTCATCAGTTACAAACAAAACACGTTTGCACCACGAGGCCTTTATCAGTTACAAACAAAACACGTTTGCACCTGGAGACCTTCATCAGTTACAAACAAAACACGTTTGCACCTGGAGGCCTTCATCAGTTACAAACAAAACACGTTTGCACCTGGAGGCCTTCATCAGTTACAAACAAAACACGTTTGCACCACGAGGCCTTCATCAGTTACAAACAAAACACGTTTACACCACGAGGCCTTCATCAGTTACAAATAAAACACGTTTGCACCACGAGGCCTTCATCAGTTACAAACAAAACACGTTTGCACCACGAGGCCTTCATCAGTTACAAACAAAACACGTTTGCACCACGAGGCCTTCATCAGTTACAAACAAAACACGTTTGCACCACGAGGCCTTCATCAGTTACAAACAAAACACGTTTGCACCACGAGGCCTTCATCAGTTACAAACAAAACACGTTTGCACCACGAGGCCTTCATCAGTTACAAACAAAACACGTTTGCACCACGAGGCCTTCATCAGTTACAAACAAAACACGTTTGCACCACGAGGCCTTTATCAGTTACAAACAAAACACGTTTGCACCTGGAGACCTTCATCAGTTACAAACAAAACACGTTTGCACCTGGAGGCCTTCATCAGTTACAAACAAAACACGTTTGCACCTGGAGGCCTTCATCAGTTACAAACAAAACACGTTTGCACCACGAGGCCTTCATCAGTTACAAACAAAACACGTTTACACCACGAGGCCTTCATCAGTTACAAATAAAACACGTTTGCACCACGAGGCCTTCATCAGTTACAAACAAAACACGTTTGCACCACGAGGCCTTCATCAGTTACAAACAAAACACGTTTGCACCACGAGGCCTTCATCAGTTACAAACAAAACACGTTTGCACCACGAGGCCTTCATCAGTTACAAACAAAACACGTTTGCACCACGAGGCCTTCATCAGTTACAAACAAAACACGTTTGCACCACGAGGCCTTCATCAGTTACAAACAAAACACGTTTGCACCTGGAGGCCTTCATCAGTTACAAACAAAACACGTTTGCACCACGAGGCCTTCATCAGTTACAAACAAAACACGTTTGCACCACGAGGCCTTCATCAGTTACAAACAAAACACGTTTGCACCACGAGGCCTTTATCAGTTACAAACAAAACACGTTTGCACCTGGAGACCTTCATCAGTTACAAACAAAACACGTTTGCACCTGGAGGCCTTCATCAGTTACAAACAAAACACGTTTGCACCTGGAGGCCTTCATCAGTTACAAACAAAACACGTTTGCACCACGAGGCCTTCATCAGTTACAAACAAAACACGTTTACACCACGAGGCCTTCATCAGTTACAAATAAAACACGTTTGCACCACGAGGCCTTCATCAGTTACAAACAAAACACGTTTGCACCACGAGGCCTTCATCAGTTACAAACAAAACACGTTTGCACCACGAGGCCTTCATCAGTTACAAACAAAACACGTTTGCACCACGAGGCCTTCATCAGTTACAAACAAAACACGTTTGCACCACGAGGCCTTCATCAGTTACAAACAAAACACGTTTGCACCACGAGGCCTTCATCAGTTACAAACAAAACACGTTTGCACCTGGAGGCCTTCATCAGTTACAAACAAAACACGTTTGCACCACGAGGCCTTCATCAGTTACAAACAAAACACGTTTGCACCTGGAGGCCTTCATCAGTTACAAACAAAACACGTTTGCACCACGAGGCCTTCATCAGTTACAAACAAAACACGTTTACACCACGAGGCCTTCATCAGTTACAAATAAAACACGTTTGCACCACGAGGCCTTCATCAGTTACAAACAAAACACGTTTGCACCACGAGGCCTTCATCAGTTACAAACAAAACACGTTTGCACCACGAGGCCTTCATCAGTTACAAACAAAACACGTTTGCACCACGAGGCCTTCATCAGTTACAAACAAAACACGTTTGCACCACGAGGCCTTCATCAGTTACAAACAAAACACGTTTGCACCACGAGGCCTTCATCAGTTACAAACAAAACACGTTTGCACCTGGAGGCCTTCATCAGTTACAAACAAAACACGTTTGCACCACGAGGCCTTCATCAGTTACAAACAAAACACGTTTGCACCTGGAGGCCTTCATCAGTTACAAACAAACACAAGAAGAAGATAAACAATGAACATAAAATATGCTTGTGGGTACATAATATGTTGTAGTAGGCTGTTGTTGGCTATCAAAGCAGAAGACCACTCCCGCTTTAGTAAGGTTAGTGCTAATGCTCTGCGGGCTCATTTTGCTGATAGTACGCTATCATTAAGGTTATTAACCTAATAGTACATAGGACTGGCACTTAAGTTAATCTTTAATAGCGTTTACAGGGGGGGGGGGGGGGCACCTCTGTTACGCCGTCCTCCTTTAAACTCGCCAAAGAAGATCGCCTTTGGCATGCGGTCGTCTCCCATGCGGGATATGTTTCCGACCCAGCGCAGCTAGAAGTACTAATTTTTCTTAAATAGTAGTCTAATGTAATATTTTATATAAATTCTGGATCAGTTATAATCATACGTTTCGTACCTGTCAAAATATTTCTAAAGTCTCCTATACCAACACAAGCCAATCATCTCTTTAGAGGCAAACATCTCCTGATTTAATCCTAAAGTTAATACATGTATTACATTATTACCCATCAAATCAATCAATGGCGTCCAGTCAAAGCACAAAATCTCTAATGTGCGAGACTGCAAACAAACAGAAATGGACAAAAAAAACAACAATGTTACGGTTACTGAAAACTTTTATTTTTTTGCCTATTGTTTTTGATCCAATGTTCTTTTGTTCACCGACTTCCTGCTACAGAGCTGTTGGTATCGAATGTTCATGCTCCTTGCGCCTATGGTATGTAAGTTGTGTGATCGTAAAACATGTTCGGGGCATGAAGCCGGAAGCAGGTGGTGATAATTTTCTGCTGTTGTCGGATATGACTTACAAAAATTTCGTCCGCTGTGGGCCGATAGAACTTCTTTCGTCGCTTGATTGGAGCAAACCTAGACATGGATCAATTGACACTATTGTTTGTGGTATATAGACCTTTGGAGTAATCATAGGAAAGCTTCATGGGCGAAATGAAATCCCCCGCTGGGAGGGGAGGGGCGGAGTTTAGTGACTGATTTTAGTGACTGATTTTTTGCTTTGATTTTGTTGATTTTTGGTGAGATTTTAAAGCTAAACCATCACTTGTCCCATCGCAGCCAAGGGGATCTTGAGTTTAAAACCACTTACCAGTTGAAACCCCCTCTTCTATAAAACAAAAAAAAAACAAAAAAAATAACGCAAACGACAATCCCCAAAATTCCAAGAGTATTGCTAAGGAAAATTTTGATTTAACCCCCCCCCCCCTCCCAAATTAACGATAAAACCCCCTCTTCAATATATGACTATCCATTTTTTTTGTCAGCAGATTCTATGAGCGTAGCCAAGAGGGATTTATCTTTAAAACCCCTCTCTAGCGTGGTTTGCAGTTAAAAACCACCTCTTTCATATAAAAAGACCAAATTACACACTCAAAATATAATGAGCGTAGCCAAAGGGGTTTTGAGTTTACCCCCCCCCCCCCTTTCAGCGGGGTTTGAAGCCAAAAAATACCTATTCAATATATATTTATATATATACAGAACTTAAAAGGGTTTTGAGTTTACCCCCCACCCCTTTTTTTTTTCAGCGTGGTTTGATGCTAAAAAAATACCTCTTCAATATGAAAAAAAGCAAATCACACACTAAAAATTCCTTGACCTAGCCAAGATAAAGGGGGGGGGGGGGGGATTCTTCAATATTTTTCTAAAGCAAATTACTTGCACTAAATTCTATTAGCGTAGCTAAGGGGGTTTTGAATTTAAAAAAAAAAATTCCAGAGATTTATTTTTAGCTTAAAACCCCCCAACAGATGATTTTGACGATAAAATTTCCCTTTTCGATATAAAATCTAAAGCTAACTACAGTCACCTAATACCAAGAGCGTGGCCAAATTTACAAATTTCTACCAGTGGCTGGGCTCCATCAATACAGAGCAGTGAATAATCATCTGCCAAAATTGAAAAAGACTAAATGTGGCTCAACAAAGATAGCTAAGACGGATTTTAGGATTCAGTTATAGAGATCGGTTCTAAATCAAGGAAATCCTATGCCGAACTGGCAGTCAACCCCTTTGTAAGGTTGTGCAAGAGCGTCGCATGAGGTTTGCGGGACATGTCTCTGACAAAATGAATTACGCATAATAAGAGTTGCGAGGACACGGAGGCCGTTACGAGGAAAGAGCAAAAGGGACATCCTAGTACAACTTGGCGCCACAATTTCATGGAGCAGGTGGGAAGAGGCTTCAGACATTGCCAGCGACAGATTTTTGTGGAAGCAGCTTGCCGCCCAATGCGCCGAACGGCGCGGGAGTATCTAAGTAAGTAAGAAAAGCACATTCGGTTTTTGAAATAAAACTTTTTATAGCAGGATAATGCACTGTAGGTACCTCAAGAATTTGCATTTCGTTAGCTTTCAATACCGGAAATAGTGCTTGGCGGCGGGGCTCCGCCTCGAACACCGCTGGTCGAGATTACAGCGCTCTCCAGACCCCTTGCTGGCAAGGGCGGAGTCTACAATTTTTCCACTAACTCCAGGAATAACTCATTTTAGGGTACAATAAACGTCTTCCGAAAGAATGAAGGGTCAAAATGTAATAAAGATTAATTATGTGTGTGCGCGTGCACACACACACACACAATATATATATCATGCACATTTTATTTTGGAATGGAAGTTAAAAAAAAATTTGAATATAATGTAAAAAAAAATACTAGTATTCTTTTTTTTTGTCTTTAAATATATATATATAATATATATATATATATTGCTATTTTACATAAACTTATAGTGTTATGTTTAGTAGATACATCCAAGTTTTGCAGTAAATGTACTATTCTTAGGATTCAACACTATCCGATAACATAGGCACATACATTGTGTTTTGATGTGACTGTAGCCTAATGCCACTATATGCAGGGCCGGTCTTAGGCCACTGCAACCTATGCAACCGTAGTGAGTCCCACACTTTCATATGCCCCGCGCTAATTGTAGGTGTATATTATTAAATTAAACCATTATAACTTATATCTCCTGAAATCATAAACATCTGAAAAATAGACAAAATTGTCATATTGAGGTGTCATTCAATTACTTGAGGTAAAAAATTCACGAAGATGGATTGAACAATTCAGCAATACTTGCTATTGAGCGTGATCTATGTAGGAAACGGAATTTTGATGACATAATGTATGACTTCGCTACACTCAAGGCTCGTACAGTTATAACTTGATCGTGATGTTTCACTTAGTAAAGAATGAATAAAATTCAAAGACGAATTTATTTTCTTATACAAAATCTTAATTTTCACTTATTATCCTTATCCCTGCCCAGACAGGGCCCCCACGCAATCCGTTTTGCATAGGGCCCCGGAATTGTTAGGGCCGGCCCTGACTATATGTGTGTTTTCGCGTATTTTGATGTCTCTTTATTTATTGTTTTGCTTAACCCTAAACCCACTCGGCCGACCCCTCCCCATGAAGGACGAATTTTATTAAAGAAATCACACAATGTCTATACGAATTTACTAGTTATGTTAATAATATGAACTAATTATTTATATTTCAACCCATTTTTAGATTATTTCGCCCACTCCCCTCTATTATGTCTGCCGATTTGGTGGGGTGGGTAGGTGGCGATGGCATCAACCCCCCCCCCCCCCCCCCCCACCACCATAAAGTTTTGAGGGGGGCGGTCGAATTTATTTGTATAAATCACAGCCTGTTAACAGAATCAATAATATATATATAATTTAAACTACAGAATCAATTAAATATCTATATAATTAAAACTTGTTATTGATATTGTTATGACTCTACATTGCGCACTGTCATTTGGCGCGACATTGTGTTCCAGAGGACACGCTAGAGAACAGAGGAAGGAAGATGGCCGATGATTAGAGATCTAAACAATAAGGCCTGAGATGTGATTCTAAGTTTGGCTCTAGATGTAGTTTATAATTGATTATTAAACATTCTGTTTTATATCACTTTCGTTGAGGTTAATTGCTAAGTTATAGCAATTGGTGTCAGATAGTGACATCCTCAACGAAAGGGGAGAAGAAGGTCTAGATCTATGTGTAAGACACTGAAAGATTTCATTGTCGGGTAGATCAACATAAGTTTTGGTTGTAGTTGATCAACATTTTGACTACTGGATGGCGTCTAAGAAAACACTTAGTCAACTGTCATTACAGGAACTTAGGAACTCAGAGGTAGAGAGCTTAATGTCAGCGGCAACAAGGAGGCACTCATAGAAAGTATTAGGCAAAACATCATAGATGAAGAGCAGGATCCGGACACCTATTGGTTTGAAAAAGAACCGAATATGAGGGATCATTTTTAATCGATGCAAGAACAAATGAAGGAAGACCTGAAATCAGTAAAGGATGAACTTAAAGACGTATTAGGTAATAAACTGAGCTCAATTGCATCCTTTGTGTCTGAATTGAAAAATGACATAGACAGTTTCAAACAACAATTAAGACATGAGGTCGCTGAGTTAAGGTCCCAAATGGTGGGAGATGTTGATTCTAAAATTTAACAATTACGAAATGAAATGAAAGCGGAGCTGCAAAAGAAACAAGATGCGGAGATGCGGGGGCCACTGTGACTGAAATGACGGGGAAGATTAAACCAACGGTGTTTGACGGCTCTGTGTCTTGGTCGGCGTATCGATTACAATTCGAGGCGGCGGCGCAAATCAACAGATGGGTTACCAAGGCAGAGAAGGCAACTGGTCTCATGTTGGTACTCCGAGGGAGGCAAGGCAGCCGAATCGTTACAGACTATGACGGATCGGACAGACTACGATGCCATGGTCAAAACAATGGAACTACGATACGGCAATGAACACCTGCAGGAAGTTTTCAGGATGCAATTAAAGAATCGACAACAGAAAAACGGAGAGACATTACAGGAATTAGCAGCAGACGTAGAACGTCTCGCCCGTCTTGCTTACCCATCGGCAACACAGGAACTTTTGGATGTTCTGGTCACAGATGCTTTCATAGATGGAGTGCGAGATTCGGAACTTAAGAAAGCCATCCGAATAAGCGGAAAACGTAAAATCAACGAAGCCCTCATCTATGCCATGTCTTACGAGGCGGCCGAAATTTAAGCAAGGAACATACACTATTGTCGGACGTTAAATGTGGCGGAAGAGGAGGATCTGCCGAGGCTGATTCGAAGAATGGTGGAAAAGGCTTTAAATGAACGGGAACATTATCAGACCTCAAGGCGTAGTAGAAAGACTTTTTGTTGCTGGAATTGTAACACTCCAGGTCATTTACGGAGGAATTGTAACATGTTGTTCCAAGGCCAAGGCTGTGCATCGGAACGTCAACCGCTACGATTCTACGGGCTTAGGGAGCAAGGACTGGCAACCCAGATAATCGAAACTCCGAGAATAAAGACTCCTTTCAGATTGTTATAACAAAGCAGAACCTTGAGAGTGCAGGGAAAGATTGGCCCTGGTTCTTATAGGTTCCTCTTGGACACAGGGGCTACGCGGTCGATAGTTGGACCCAGTCTGATTGGTGATCAGGAAATAATACGAGTGAATGGCTACACTCTTAAAACGGCAGGTGTCGAACTGTTACCTATATTAGGACAGGTACGGCTTAATTTTGAAATAGGAAGTCAACCATTAAGTCATGATTTTCTGATCGCCAATGTTGTCGACGATTGCATCCTTGATCTGGATTTTATGCAGGAATTCGGTTTATCTCTAAACATTGGAAGTGGAACTGTACAATATGGACACAATGAGTTCCCATTGCTTGATGATGGTGTGGAAGGCATTCAGGTGAAACGAATCGAACATACGACCATTCCAAAATGGGCTAATCTGTCAGTAAACAGGTATCATAAAAAGGACAAACTGAAGTGGAACAAACTGGAAGGCCAGCTACATCCTAGAAGAGCGGAGATTGAAACATCAACCAATCATTGTTGTAGCTATACGGGTAGTTACAAGGAAAGTGTTGGTGGTGGCAGCGCCGTCGATGATCATAATGACAAATCAGATGCGTCTAGCTTTCAAGATAAAGAAAGTGGCAACCTTTTCAACGATAAGCGCAGACCCGAAAAGAAAACGCTAGATGAAGAAACTAGAGGAGTGACCTATTGGCAGAGTGAAACTATTGCTTTCGATGTCCTTGATGAGTGCTTCAATGGGCATGACCAAATCAGACAACGTTGGGTCTGTGTCCAATACTCCTGTTTGGCTACCAGTACTAACTGCAGACAGAAATTTAATAAGAACTGTACGGGCGGCACCTCGAATGAACAATGCAAATATCAGAAAAACCATTAACAGGTCTGGACTTGACAAACGTGTGTACGTCTGCCTTCACAAAGCAGAGTAAAAGATGAATCAATTTCAGCGGAATCTGGACACTGATAATGTGGTTAATGGACATGTGTAGAAAGGTCTACCTTCTGGAGATGGCTGAAAATGACAGTGTGTTTATGACCTGGCCTCCAGTGGGACTATAACTTTCTTGCCAGAACTTCATCTGCACTGACAATTCTTCAGCCCTGTGGGGACGAACATAACTAAGGAGGGGGCAGTGTTATGACTCTACATTGCGCACTGTCATTTGGCGCGACATTGTGTACCAGAGGACACGATAGAGAACAGAGGAAGGAAGATGGCCGATGATTAGAGATGTAAACAATAAGGCCTGAGATGTGATTCTAAGTTTGGCTCTAGATGTAGTTTATAATTGATTATTAAACATTGGGTTTTATATCACTTTCGTTGAGGTTAATTGCTAAGTTATAGCAATATTTTAACCGATATTTATATTATGTCGTTTCCCTGTTAGCCGATTGGGTGGGGGGGGGGGGGCAAATTCATCCACCACCCTTCCCACCTAAAACCTTTGAGTGGGATGGGGCTGTCCTATTTTTATTTAGAAATCACAGTTTGTGAAGAAAATTAGTTGAATTACTGTGTAATTTATATATTATATCGCTACACTTCTGATATCTTAGCCGATTCGGTGAGGTGGGGGGTGCGATTGCTTCTACCGCCCTCCCAACTCTAGCCCTCTGAGTGGGGGGGGGGCGGTCATATTTTATGGAGAAATCATAGTTTGTGAACAAAAGTAGTTGAATATCTATATAATATAGTATATATTGACGTTTTAACCCATTATTATTATAGCTTTTATATAGCTCGCATGCGTTTGTTGTGTGCAGACTCGTCTCTCAAATTTTATCATTAGTAAATATAAAATGAAAAAGGGTTGTGCCAGGTGGGATGGGCGATACATGCAATATTTTAAAAAATGTCACTAATATAATTTATATATGCTTTAAATTAAATTCTTATATCGAGCCGCCCCACCCGATATTCTTTAATGCCAAATGCAATCATTAGCAGAAATTATAAAAGGGAGCGAGGATGAACGTTTTCACTCTACCGCTCTCTCCCCTTTCCAGACGAAAACATGACATTTTAAAAAGAATTGTCAAATATCGCGACAGAGTTTATGTAATTGCACACGAATTTATCTTAATTATCTTAAGAAAGACTTTGTTTTGGAAAATTTAGAATTTATACGAAATTTTTTATTATAAGAGTGACAATTGAGATGAGTTCTGAACCCAAATATTATTTTCCTAGTCACCTTTCTCCAACCTTTATTCAAAATGATATTTTTCTATTGTATAAAAAATTTTAAGACTATAACTGACAATATATACTTGAATCATAAAACTGCAAAAAATTTAGAGTAGAATCTAATTGGCCCACTTAATTTCTCCTTCCACTTTCGAATTTTTTGTGTTTAGAGCTGTGAATTCTAGTTCTGTAACAAAGTTACAAACATGCACATTGAACAAAATTTATCACTTACAAATTAGTTTTTTTTTTAAATATTATTTTTCCGAATTTTTTTTTTCGGCGGCGATCCTCAAAGTCTTGATCTTAATATGTGGGGTATCAGGAGAATGCGTTTCTGCAGTGAAGAATGCAAGAAAACGCTTTTGGCTTACAGCGCTTCCCCAGACCTTCTAGCTGTCAAGAGAAAGGCCGCAACATGACTGGGTTTTTTTTTTTGTCCAATAATTTTATTTTTCGGCGGCTATCCTTAAAGGCTTAATCTAATATGTGGGGTATCTTATCTTTTCAAGGAACTAATAGGTTGTATTTGCAATGTAGTAAAGGCCTGTAAATTCATATTAGAATATTTTTTAAGTAAAACATTTTCAAAGTTCCTTTTTTGAATAGGATGAATAATGAGCTTTGGATGTCAGGAGAATGCGTTTCTGCTGTGAAGAATGCAAGAAATCGCTTTTTGGCTTCGGGGCCTCAACATAGCTGGGTTTTTTTTTCGCCAAAAAATCGCCATCCCCCACTCTAAAGTTCTGGATCCGCTAGTGGCCTCATGTATATTCTGAGACTCAAAGAAAAGCTAACATTACAGACGTACGCAGAACAAGGATAGAGCTTATTGATCCCAGCAGAACAATGTCTTGAGTCAGCTGGCTTGCGTTGTCACGTGACTTAATGCACTTCTCATCTTTTAATCTTTGACCTCTCTGATCACGCCTTAATTATAGATCTAAATGTTTGTTTGTTTTTTTAAATTATTTACGCACTGAGCTTTCCTCTATTAGTTCAGTCTTAGATCTATAACCCTTAAAACAATCTTTCAACGGATCAAAATCTCAACCTGCCAACATTGTACTCATCCCATTTTGCTCTAGACCTACCAAATGAAGAGCAGGAGACTAAACAATGTGAACATAATTACCATGGCAACCACACATTTAAGATTCAAGTAGTTAAGAATTATTTTTTTAAGTTGATAAAATAGTGAAAACTACTTAAGATCAATTGACAAAATGATGACAATATGTCATAAATATTGAATCCTATTTATTGCAGTTTGAACTATCTAATTTACTTCACTGATAAAATCTCTCTATATAATTCTCTTCATGGCTCAACAGTCTGAACACTACTGAGTAATGGAAAGATCACTCTTTTATTTCTGCAAGTCGGACTAGACTTTAGCGGCGAAAAAAAAGAGAGGAGGGGGAGAAAAAGTAATCTACTCTGTATTCACCCGTCACTAAATAGCAGGGCCGAACTTAACCATTGTGAGGCTCAATGCGAAACGGATTTCGCGGGGCCAAGTTCGGGTTAGGGATACGGATAATAAGTGAAAATTAAGAGTTTGTATTAGAAAATAAATTCGTCTTTGCATTTTATTCATTCTTTACTATGTACAGAATTACTTTACGAGCCTTGGGTGTAGCGAAGTCATACAGTATATCATAAAAATTTCCTACATAGATCACGCTTAATAGCAAGAATTATCAAATGTTTTAATCTATCTACGAGAATTGTTGACCTCGAGTAATTCTTCATTAGTTTGAGGCGCGAGTAGCTTCTTTTACCAAATTCCACAATTACGGGTATTGCATAACGCTGTTTGTTTTTTTTTATCGCGCGTAGGATTGGCGTTTTCCATATTGAATGACACCCCAAAATGACAATTTTTGTCTATATGTTTCAGGAGATTTGTTTTTGAGTTTTCAAAAGATTTTAATAATTTCTGAGATTTCCAGGACATTTTCGTATATTTTGTAAATCAGGAGGCCGCAGAAAATCTTTTATAAGTTATAAAATGAAAGTGCGGGGCCCACTGCGATCTCTTAGGTAGCAGGGGCCTAAGGCCGGCTCTGCAAAATAGCGGCGTATGCTACGCGTGGGTCGATTCGTAAAGCTTTGTTTCAACAATACTTTATGCTTAATTGGATTCAGACAGTGTCACAGTGAATTCATAAATAGAATTCAAACTCTTCCACACAAGATATAGATTTAAGAACTGTACATTAACCTAAGAGCTGGGCATTAACCTAATATAGAAAGCATATGACTAACCTGTCTTTATACATTTTCTTGAAAAACCAAGAGCACATCAAAGGACACTGTTTAAATCCAATAAATCCAGCAGATGCAACAGTCCTTGCAGACAGTTCGTCTTTGAAGACCACTAAAGCTGAGTTGGGCGAGAGATGGACAAGACACGTGATGTCCCCATACCTGATTGGAGATTTGGTAAGTCAAGATGTGTCAATGATTATTACTTAGAAACAAAAAGTATTTTGAATAATGACAACTCCTAGGGTATGTTTCACTTTCACTGCCACTGTAATGGACTGTGTGTACGTCTTGACGGTGTTTGTAACGACTGAGGGATTCAGATGTAACCTACATTGGATTGATGCAGATGGGTGGATACAAAAGTTGAACTACTGGTGGAAGGAAGTGAAAGACGAGACAGGACCACGTATGCTTGTTGTCTAAGAAAAGTTTCTGCATGGAAATATGTAAGTATTTGTGAATAAAAGGATTTTTTTTTTTGTTTAAAAAAACTGTGAAGCTTTCGAGCTTCATTCAAGTTTTGTATCGAGTAAATCTACTCGCTTATAAAGGTCAGTTCTGAAGTTTTGTATTGAGTAAATCTTTTCTCCTATAAGGGTTAGTTGGACTAGCTGCTGGAGCCCACTAACCTGTCAACATCTTTCCATTTTTTAAAAACGTCTTTTCCGCCTTTGACTAAATGTCACAATAAACGTTTCTTATGACAACACTCTGAACACGACGTCATTGTCGGCTATGTGGTGATCAACGGCAGTGAACATGAACAGAGAATTTTTTGGGGGTCGGGAGATGGGTGAAACCATGAGCTGACCGCACAGGGTGACACTAACCCTAGTGAAGCCACTAGCCAGTATCAGGGTCGAAACTAGCAGAGTTCTGTAGTGGAGTTAAGATTCATTCTTCTTTCAATGGTTTTACGTGTTTAACCACAGGGGCAATCCCCGTGGGTCATGCTTAATTTCGGCCCCGGTCTGTGTGGCAGTGTGAAGTACCTCGTGAGTACAGTGTAAACACTTTCTATTGTGTAACAGGGCACGGTGAAGGAGAGTTTCCATCGAATCAGAAGAGAATGTGCAGGAACATTGTTCAAGTCTTCAGGGCACGTAGAGATCCAGACTACCCTGCTGAGAACAGAACGACAATTGAACCTTTTGTTTAAAGGTTAGTCTTAACACATTAAAGGGCGAATGCTAAAAGGTAATGTGCTTGGGCTGCAAGTCTCGAGTTCCAATCTCGTTGAAGGATTTTGAATTAAATGACCTCCCTAAGTGAGCCCAATTCTAAGAGGTATCTGTACCTAGCATTAGTTTGGGAAAGTAAAGGCGATTGGTCATTGTTCTGGCCTTTGGACACCTCATTAACTATTATAAGAAAAGAATAGTCTACACTACACTAAACCCTACACTGCAGAATTAGAGAGGATATCCTAGACATGAAATTGAGATATTTTAGAAGGATTCTATGTTTCATAAACAAAGACAACTTCACAAACGAGGAAATTTAGAAAAGTGTCTTAAAGCGATTGGACCCCATGATGACCGACTGACCATTATCGAAAAAACGCAAATTAAGATGTACGGCTATATAACGAGGTCCTCATTCGTTAACTTCTATTTTTACTTATTTATTGATTTATTTTCTAATTTTTATTTATTAATTAATTTATTTCTATTTTTAATTGGCCGAGAGAAAAGTTGACGTAATGTGTATTACAATGTTATTTAGTTAATAAGATTATATATATATATATATATATATATATATATATATATATATATATATATATATATATATATATATATATATTTATAAAAGTAAAACTGTTACTTGGCCGAGTGAAAACCAGACTGCATTGAAACAGTTTTTCTGGCGGAGTTCTTTCTATGTGTAATCTCATAACAACTGGGATGCGTGGTAACACATTTATAATCAAGCTGGCCGACTTCATTCACCACTGTTGTAGTGGCATCATGTTGCACCGTTTCATCTGGGAGAATATACAAAGGCAACATTTGAAATACACATTAACAAACGCAACATTGAAATACTTTTATAAATACAGCATTGAAATACACTTTAAGATATACAACATTGAAATAGATTCAAATGAACATCGTATAGATAAGATATACTGTACATTTAAACATAATGTCCTGATTCTTTAGAAGTAGTTCTACAATCCATTCGCTAATGAGAACATAGTCGACAGTTCTAACTTATGGATTGTATTGTGATTACATTTTGAACACAGAAAATATTGTCAACATGTTCAAACAAATTATTCACTGCTCCTGTGGTGTGTCTGCTATGACAGGCTGCTCCTGTGGTGTCTTTTATGACAGGCTGCTCCTGTGGTGTGTCTGCAATGACAGGCTGGTTGTTTCAATTTCTTTTCAATCACCCCCTTCATCATACCCAAACTTCTGAGCATCATATAATTGTTAAAAGTCAACAAACATACCGTACGTTATTGCCAGTAACCCACCTACCGGCTAAACTGTGAAGATGGAAAGTGGCGATGCTGGGCAGTGATGGTCGCACTTTACGTTTCAGGATCGACTTCAGCTCTCCACTTTGGCCAGTGATGCACGTTTCTAGTAAGATAAAATAAATCTCAAGTTGTGTGGACGCGAAGAAGAAACCAGTCATTTAGAATATAGATCAACAGTTGTTTAAGGAGCGTAAAATGTGTTTTAAGTTCATCAGCATTAAGAAAGAGAAACACACTGTAATTCATGCTACACAATTTGTACATTTTGCTTTGGTATGGCGCAACTTTCATGCTCAGTGCACTATGGTTCAATCCCGTTGGGGAAGGGAGTGTCTGAGAGAAAGTTTCCGTGCAGCCTTTAGACCCTTAGCAAACATAATTCAGCTCAACTCAACTCAGCTCGACTTGGGATTCGAACTCAAGCCCCTTTGATTGGGAGCCAAGTGTTTTTTTTCCATTCAGCTATACACCGTCAAATTAATCAGCTAATGCAATATTTTATTAATTGTGGGAGAATAGTAAAATAATGAGCTAATTAGACGTCTTAAATTATAATAATCCTTTTTTTCAAAGCAGACATTGGAAAATTAAATAGAAAAGCAGCTATTCAACAAAAGACAATTACCTTTCTTTTCTTTTAGTTGATTCTTTATTTTTTTCACATCCAGATAGCTTGACTAATAATTACAAAATATATCAGCAATTATAATATTGAGATAAAGCTTAATTTTAAGTCTTCTACCATCTTATCTTATCTTATATAATACAGACGTTACTTCCAAAAAGAAGATGATGACGTCCTACAGTCGACTTTCTTTTTTCTTCAGTCGACTTCGTTTTACTTTTTTCTTCAGTCGACTTCGTTTTACTTTTTTCTTCAGTGGGGACAGAACCGGATTTAGAATTGTTAAGGCCCTAAGCGATTTAAGATTTGGAGGAATGTTTCACCCAACCCCTACTGGCTAGGTCTATTGTGTTTACAGCATCAGCCAATTTTTTTTTTCAAAATAATTGAAAATATCCCGGGAACATTTTTTTTGTTTGGGTGAGGGACAAGAAGCCCTAAACTATAACTTGTGTTGCCTATATGTAAATCCAGCACTCTCAGTACAGTTCGTTTAATTTTTTTTCTTCGGTAGAGTTCGATTTCTAAAGAACCTCTTCCCTCTCGTTTCATTGATATAAAGTTAGCATGACCATAAACTAAATTTTCTTCAAAAACCTTCACCGTCTTCTAAATCTTCCCAGAGGTTACGCGAGCGCTAGTTAGGACTTAACACCTCTTTAGCATGTTTTTATTAAAAAGGTTTATTATTAATCAGCAGCCTCAATTCCGTGTCCTTCGCAAACATATGGGAGTCGGTACGGATCATGAATCCCATTATTTCTCAATCAAATGTTTACATATTCTTTTTTTTTTTTTTATAGTTTAACTGCTAGACAACATGCGTCACGAAAATCAATTTGTTCAAGGATACATAAAATAATATATTCTAAGATACATCACTATGTCCTAAGACAGATCTACATGAATATATTCTAAGATACATCACTATGTCCTAAGACAGATCTACATGAATATATTCTAAGATACATCCCTATGTCCTAAGACAGATCTACATGAATATATTCTAAGATACATCACTATGTCCTAAGACAGAATTACATGAATATATTCTAAGATTTACCAAAGGTCCCAAAAAACAGACTTTCCCTTTCTTGACAGGGCAGTTCTCCTTAGCGATTTCAATGATTTCAAAACAAGGTTCTTGAAGAGTTAGCAGTTCTTCTACAGTGTCTTTGGGATCCTGAAGCAAATGACTCGAGCCTTCTCCCTCTGCAATTAAAGCGGAATTAAAAAGAATATTTAAGGATTAAATTTGCATTGCGCTTAGAGGCATGGCTCGTCTTTACAACAATGGATGTTTTGGGCATCAACAATGCGTTCGACTTATCATTCCTGCTCGAGATTACAATTCTAAAAAAAAATAATCATCAAAGTAACAAGATAAAAAAAATATTGAAATACTTTTTAAAAAGCTTATATGAAGTGTAACTGTAGCCTTATCAATTAGTTTGGACCATCATGTAATTAAATTTTTAATAGATCTAGACTAACAATAATAAATCTGTGCGATTAGAAATATTTTTAACGATTGTTTTTGTTTAGCGCAATTTCATGCGTTTAGCTTTCTCACTGCGCCATTCACTTGTCTGAACTAGCTGGGAAAAGGGGCGGGGGGTAGAAAGAAGAGAGTTTCTTCAAATGCATTTTATAAAAAAAAAAGTTGTATGACTTTAATTCAAACCCGACGGCTCAAGCCTCCTCAATCTAATGCATTAACCACTGTGCCAGCGAAGTGCTTATGAAAACAGAAAGCTTTATTGTTAGTTTCAAAGCTTTAAGTGATAACATAAGTATAGAGGGGAATAATTCAACTTATGGACTGATTTTAACATTTTTTATATTGGAATCAGTAAGAAGTCTCAACGTTAGATCTCTGGAAGTATTATACTTGCACTCTTGTTTTACTAACTAATCACAAAGACATATAGCTATTAGCTTAGATCAAACCAACACTCACTATTTTTACTAGTGCTGAATACTCTTTTAAATTAGATATTTTTGGATGCTACTCCCACCCTTTGCCAAACCACATAAGACATGCAGAAACATAAGACATGCAGACACATAAGACATGCAGACACATAAGACATGCAGACACATAAGACTTGCTACTAACAAAGATTCTGTTAGATATGCTTCAAGTTCAAGCAATACTTTGTGATTGTGTTCTAGCAGGGATAGTGCCGGATTTTAGTAAGTGAATGCCCTGGACAGGATTTTTGTAAAGGCCGCCACCCTCTTCAAGCTTCATAGTGGATTAGTGGTTAAGAAACAAACAGAATACTTGTAAATTTAAGCTCAATTACATGACCTTCTTATATTTAGTATGCTTAGTATGCTAACAATTTTGTATTTTTGAAATGTGACAGCTGTCTCTAAGGCAAGGCCTGGCCGGCTGTACGGTCTTGCACTGTCATAAACCCGGTCATGAGACGAGAGAAACAAGCGCTATATAATCGAAAGCAACATACGGCTGTTTCAAATCGCATTACGGACATTTTACCGTCACGGTGTAACTTGAAAGGTTCCATGCCTTTCTTTATACATTCAACCGTAGTTTTTTTAAACCATACGATTACACTGTGTAGTATACAAGCGGCCTAGGTGTTTGAAATTCCCATTACTCCTCGCTAAAAGCTACAATGTACCTTCAGCAGGCTTAGGTTCCTCGTCCATTGTGAGCAGTTCACTTTCCCAGTTGAAGTGGTTCAGATTTATCTTAGCAGAAGAAGAGAGTTAACTTCTTGTATGCACAATCTGTTTGGTAAACAAATCTCTGGGGATGTTAGAAACACTGCCTTTTATTTATGATGCGACAGCTTTCCCATCTAATATGTTTTGAATCCTTTAAAAACAATATGACATTTCAATTTATAATTAACTTGGTTGGTTTGAAACAGTAGACTAGAAATATTCGTGTCCCCTATCATTTTACTCTCAAACTTAAAGAACAAAAATGATAAGCCAACATCAAGTCATACTTTTCACAGATAATGACAAAAAATAGAAATGATTTAAGATGAGTTGTAACGGAAACCATTTCTTTGTATATGTCCACACACCAAGGGCACCCTAAAGCATTTAAAAAAAAACAACAACAAACAAACAAACAAAAAAACTCGTTAAACAAGACATTTCAAAAGAAAACTAAAAATGGAAAAAAAAGTTTGTGTGTGACTGTGTGTGTGTGCGTGCGTGTTGTGTCAGGGTTGTGAAGAACGATAAGAGAGGTCCAAACAAAAGTGAAATATCTTAGTGCGCTGAAACAATCAGTAGAAGCCTATAATACATTCTCTTCAAACTAAACACTGTGTTGTAGTGAATCCAAATGTTACTATTTTTGTTCAACAATTATTTTATATTGTAGGCCCTACCTAGTTTGCTAGTATGCATTTTAATTGTTGGACTGGGTGTGTTCTAGTCCATACATTTTGAGTTTTATTTCACAAGATGAATTGGATGTAGGCTGGTTTTTAAGGGCTCACCCTTGCCTCTGTTCAGATGGTTAGATTACTTTCAAAGATTTTAATGAAACTTATTTAACTCTATTACTAGTAAGCAGTAGAAAGGAGTGTCATTTTGCTTCAATTTCAAAATAGTATTTTAAACTTCCAACAAGCTATACAAATAATATTAATCATATGAACTTCTTAGACTATTTATTCTGGGAAATCAAAGAAATACGTATGTATCTTCAACTTTGAAATGTCCATGAGTAAAAATGTATTTAGACCAGATATCATACGAGAATTGGCTTTTGCAAATTGTTCAATCAACTTTTTGAAGTCATTTGACATTGAAGTTCTTAATGTGCTCTTGATTAGTTAAATTTGATAGTTGATAAATGACCTCTTTCTAGTTCTTGATCATGAGCACTGACTACATTCGAAGGATCGTCTCTACAATTATAAATGTGATAGAAACATTTTGTCCACCAACAGTTTGTACAGAGGCCAATGTGTCTGCTTGTTAAATTAAATACTTCCGATGCCAAAAGTTCTTTGTTTTACCAAGAAGCCAAAAAGTGCACAGATGCGATGATATGCTTTTATTTGATTATCCAGTGAACTATTAAACAAATCATTAATTGGAAAATTGATTTAAACTCGAAAGTTTTCACATTCTTGAAGTGAGGGTGTAACTTTGATCGATTGTTCAGTCTATTTTCGTTGTACAGCTTCATCGTCAGATCCAGTACAATCTTTTTCCTCATACCTTCCCCTTCACCTCAGTATGTTGAACCGTTGGGGCATCACACATGATCTGTTGTCAATTTTTCTCAATTTCTCTGTCTTTTGCCTTGGGTAGAATCTGTCCGTTTCAGGACCCTTCCATTCTTTTATGTTGTCTTCCCATCGCTTTCACTGTCTGCTTCTTTTTCTTTTTCATGGTACTGTTCCCTGTAGGAACATTTTTACGAGCCTAAAGGACCTTGTGATATGGCCATAACGTTTAATTTTGCGTTACTTGGCAGTAGTAAGCAGGTCATCTGCAGTTGTAGGCCAAATCCTGTTTCTTATCTCTTCGTTTGTTATGCGGTCTTTGTATGTGATACCTATGATCATTCTATAGCATCTCAATTCCATTGCTAGGATCCCTAGAGATTTGTTTACATTCAGGACAGGTCAGAAAGCTCAAGAAGTTAAATGTGAAAAAAATATATTTAAAAAAACTCGCTTAAATTGAGTGAAATTACATCAATTATTTTGAATCAAGCATGCAATTAATTTTTAATGACTCAAAATTTAACCAAATACATGTAGGTTCTTGTCCAAAAAGGACAAACCGTTTGGTTTATCAATGGACCTTACCTTCTCGGGTGCTATTGAAGAGTAGGCCTACTATTAGAATTTGTCAAGTGGGTATATGTATTTTTTTACCTTGATGGTAAATTTATTTTGGAAGAAACTTGTTTACCCCAACTTTCATGCAGCATGTTCAGTGCGCCAAAGTCCAATCACTTGTGTAGACCATAAGTGGGGGGGGGGGGGGGGGGTATCTGGGAGAAGGTTTTCGTGATGCAATTAAAAAAAAAAGAAAGTAGTTCGAGGCTGAATTCCAAATCAAGAATCCATGATGGCGTGTTTTTCAAGTACTTATAAAAATAAAAGGTTTTATTAGTCTATTATTAGTCACTGGTCGCCCAGCGCAAATTAGCATATTTACCATAAATAAATAAAAAAAAACTAATCAATTACGAATAATTGATAAACCAACTGGTAAATTCTGTGATTGATTCAAATGTTGTCATCGACAGTGAGTAATTGTGCAAAGTTTCAACTTTCATTGGAAGTGGGAGAAAGAACGTGTAGCCTACTAGATTCAATCCAGACCAACGGAATGACTAGATTTACGCTTGATTTTTTTTTAAAAAGCAATATTTTCCTCTGTGCTTTAGTGAAATAGGTTTTGAAAAATAGTAGGTTTACATACTGCTGACAAAAATCTAGATCTTTTTTCGAACTGTTTAAATGTGACCAGAATAAAACGTTGGTCACTGGAACTTTGGCTCTGCTCTAGAATCGTTGACAATCTTTCAACTACACTGAGAGGTCGCCTAGTCTATAATTGGTCTTACCAAAAGGTTTTAAATATCATTTTAATGTTCCCGTGAAACTTAGTGGAGATTTAAATGGATCCTTCGGAGTTCAACGTTCTTCAATTGTCACGTGATAGTGTTGCTTTGCAAAAAAAATAAAAAAATAAAAAAAATATATATTTAGAAAAAGCTCTGGCTGGAAGAAATCGATAAAATCTATAGAGTCTATAAAAGGAGAATTTTTTGGGGACAGTTTTTAATTTACAGATTAATTCGATTTCATTGTGAACGACAGAGCACCGAGACAAAGTCAGATTTTACTTCTTGTGTCAACGTTCATTTAGGCTACCTGTAAAATGATCTACTTGAAATGATGCCCAAAGAATAGCAAGACAGTGCGCAAACAAATACTGGCAGGACCTATGTGAAAACATCCAATCTTGTGCCGACTGTGGTAACATCAGAGGACTATACGAGGGCATGAAAAAAGTCTTTGGACCTCATACCAGCAAGTGTGCCCCACTTAAGTCAAAAGATGGCTCAATCATCACTGATCGTGCACTGCAAATGGAACGATGGGTAGAACACTATGCAGAACTTTACCAGATTGAAAATGCCATCTCGACAACTGCTTTGTCTAACTTCCCACCACTTTCAGTTTTGAGCGAATTAGATGAAACACCTTCTGTAAAGGAACTGAGCACAGCCATTGACATGCTTGCACACGGGAAAGCACCCGGAGGAGATGGTATTCCTGCTGAAGTCATTCAGGCTGGAAAGCATGGCCTAATCAAGCCACTCCATGAACTGCTAAGTCTATGCTGGGAGCAAGGAATAGTCCCCAAAGAATTGAAGGATGCCAACATAGTAACGATTTACAAAAATAAGTGTGACCGCACGGATTGTAACAGCCATAGAGGCATTTCACTTCTTAGCATAGTTGGGAAGGCTTATGCCAGAGTAGTACTGAAGCGACTACAGATCTTGGCAGAACGAGTTTACCCAGAATCGCAGTGTGGCTTTAGGGCCGGTAGATCCACAACAGATATGATCTCCCTGCGACAGCTACAGGAGAAAAGCAGAGAACAAAGGCAGCCCCTCTTTATACCTTTTATTGACTTGACCAAGCGTTTGACATTGTCAGCAGAACCGGCTTGTTTCCCGTATTAGAGAGAATCGGCTGTCCAAACAAGCTACAGAAACTAGTGTCAGCTTTTCATGAAAACATGCAGGGCACCGTACAGTTTGACAGCTCCGCCTCTAGGCCATTCTCCATCAAGAGAGGAGTAAAACAAGGATGTGTTCTGGCTCCAACACTATTCGGGATCTTCTTTTCAGTTGTACTCACCAGCGCATTCAAATCCCTGGAAGATGGAATATATATCCACAGTAGATCCGATGCTATTTAACCTGGCACGCCTTAAAGCCAAAACGAAGAGACGGCGTATCTTGATTAGAGAACTGCTGCTCGCAGACGATGCCGCACTAATATCTCATTCACAAGAAGGATTACAGAGGCTTGTGAATGCACTGGCAGCTGCTTGTCAAGAGTTTGGCCTCACCAACCAGGAAGTTTTGACACGGGCCAACATACACAGCATCTATGCTCTCCTTCAACAAAGAAGACTACGCTGGCTCGGTCATGTCACTCGCATGCCAGATGGAAGAATCCCTAAAGACATCCTGTACGCTGAGATAGCAGAGGGAGCCAGACCCAAGGGCCGCCCAAGACTAACTTACAGAGATGTCTGCAAGCGAGATATGAGAGCCATGGGCATCGATTTAATTATGTGGGAAGATATAGCCCAAGATCGGACAGCATGGAGACAGAGTGTACGTGCTGGTACGAACTTTGCTGAATGCAAAAGAAATGAAGCTGCATCGGTCAAGAGAAAGAAAAAGAAAGCTGCCCTGTCAGTGAGCCCTAGGACAGATGAATATAAATGCTCAAACTGTTGCAAACTCTGCCGATCCAGAATTGGCTTGATCAGCCACTCCAGATTCCGTCCCGTCTCAAGACGTAACCAAAGCCAGTGACTCATCTGGGCGCATCCATTGTCTTACGAGACAGAATGAGCCATATATAAAATGACTAAACGTAGAGACACGTCAGGCCAGAAGGTTGAAAAGTAAAGAAAAACAATAAAATATTCAGAAAGACGTAAAAGATGAACGCACACTTCTTATTTCATAGACTAAGACAAAATCGTACAAATGCTTCTTCTTCCCTAGCGCCATTAGAACATTGAACGGTTTGCCTGAATAGCCACAAAAATCAATGACTTGACAGAGATTACATCTTTAATTACGACTATAAGAATAAGCACATGAATACGCTTAGGAGGTAGCCTAATTTTCTTCTGTTCTGTTTTTATAAGATAAGATTTAGAATTACGTCATTTAATTCATTAGGCCTACTTACTCATTAGTACATGAACTTGAAGGAAAAAAAACAAGAAACATTAATGATAGACCTAGATCTAGACTATAATCTTACACAGGGTTAACAACAAAAATGTATAGATCTAAATGAACATGTTTTTGTTGCAGTTATATCACCTTCCAATAGACGAGGATACATCGTGAAAGTTTGTGACGTTTAACTTTATTCCATTTTTTTTAAATTATTTCTGGGAATACAGGATTTGACAATGTCTGAAGCACTCTGGTATTAAGTTTGTTAAAAAGCATTCTGGGATTAAATAGTGGCAACAAGTGGATGCACTAAATGATCTTCTAAGAGTTCGCGTGGAAACGTGCAGTTAATATTAATTTAAAACAACAACAGTAATATATAGGCCTAGAAATACAGTATTGAGTAGTTCCTCCTTTTTGCCAGTCAGAGTGTAATTTGTAATAGTTCAAACTCATTTGTCTTCCTTCCTTGGTATTTGATACATGATACTTAACATTTTTTCTGTAGCATTTACTCTCAAAGGCTTGAAGTCTTCTTTCCGCCTCACCATGAAATGTTCAACCTTCACAACCATAGGTATAGATTCTAACACTCTAGAGTAGGCCTAGGTCTTCATCTTATCTTATATAGGCCTAATACAGACGTTACTTCAAAAAAGAAGATAATTACGTCCTAAGCGTCATGCATTCATTCAGGCATATTAACCAATGACCTAAATTCTGCCAAGTCACTGGTTTTCCTGGCTAGCTCAGGCAACTCATTCCATGTTCCAATAGCACTAGGGAAGAAGGAGCATTTTTACAAATTTGTCCTAGCATATGGAACTAGAAGTGTGCATTTATCTTTATGTTTTTCTGAGTATTTTATTAAATTTTGTGTTTGTAATAGAAGATTATGGTTTAGGCTAGTGTTTTATGTATAATTGCTACTTTAATTTAGAGTCTTCTATCCTGAAGGCTTTCTAAATTTAGTGATTGTACTAAAGGTGTTACTCTATTCAAATGTGAATATTCGTTGTTATATCACCACATTTGTGTAGAATACCGTTTTAATTTTACTTGGAAGCTGATGTTATTCTTTCAATATGCTACTTATTTAAAAAAAAAGACTTCATCACTCGCTTCGGACATAGAAAAAGATTTAATAGTAATGATAACTGATTTAAATCATTTAGAGAGGAATATGGAAAGGTGAGCGGCCCTTCATGTACCAAGGGAGACTATACTAATAAAAAAAAGTTTGAACAACAAGATGGCGACGTCGTCTTCGTTATTGAGAGTGTCCTCTTATGGACTTTCACGAAATAATATTACGTATCCACTGTTTAATTACTTAGATATAGATCTAGTTGTGTCAAGAACATACTGCACAACAGGAACATCAAATGGTAAGATAATAAAAAATAGATCTATAGTATTGAATAACATTATTTGACTATGATAAGAATAATTTTGAATTTGAAAGAAACTAAAGAAGAGTCACGACTACGGACTAGAGTCTAGTGACTAGATCTAAAGTGACTTAAGATTAAAATTTCACGCCACTCCACAGTGACTTTTTGAAACTTTGACATCAGGCATCCATTTAATATAGATATAATAGCCTAAAATATGTGTATAAATAATATTAATAATACTGTTTGTTGATATTTCTTGATCCCTCTCCATACTAAAAGTAAAATGTAGCAAATAGTAGTGACATAGATAGATCTAGATGAGATCTACAGCAAATAAAGAGAACTATCAAACCTTTTACCTTTACCTATCCCGTAGTCTGTTGGACCGTTGGGGCACCAGGCAAGACTTGTTGACCGTCTTTCTCCATTTCTCCCTTTTTTTTTGCCTTGTTTAGAACCTCTCTCAATGGCAGGCCCATCCATTCTTTAATGTTGTCCTCCCATCACTTTTTCTGTCTGCCTCTCCTTCTTTCCCTGGCACTGTTCCCTGAAGGAAGGTCTTTGGGAGCCCTGTAGATCTTGTAATGTGGCCATAGGTTTTATGCTTTTGTCTTTTTACAATAGTTAGCAGGTCGTCATGGGCTCCGATTGCTGCAGTAACCCTGTCTCTGATTTCTTGGTTTGTGATGCGGTCTTTGAATGTGATGCCTAGAATCCTTCTGTAGCATCTCAATTCCATTGCTAGGATCCTCCTCTCTAGCTCTGCATTCAACGTCCACGACTTGCAAGCATATAAAAATGTGGCCATGACCAGGGAGCGCATCAGTCTGATTTTGGTGCCGAGGGCTAAGCCCTTGTCTTTCCATATTATTTTTAGTTTTGAAAGGGCTGCTGTGGACTGTGCTATTCGGGCCAATAGTTCGGGTTTTGTTCCCTCATCTGAGACAATAGCTCCCAGGTATTTGAAGCATTATACATGATAAACCAAAACAAAATGGATGAATAAAGGGTTTGAAAACTAGCTTTGTGCAGAAATCTTATACCAGTATTATATGTAAATAAATAGAGTAGAAGTTTTTTTATTCCGGACATTAGATGAATCCTTACAACTCGCTGTTTTTGTGGTTGTTACATTTTTTTTAAATATTTAATATGAAACAAGCATGCTGTATTATGTGCCTGTCCATTTTCCAATGATTCTGACCCAATTTCCTTCCATTTAGCAGTCTTTTTATGTAAGAAAAAATAATTTAATTTCAAATTTGTAAGTCTTGTTTTTTTTTTTCTGTTACCAGCATGACTTTACCTTTTCCTACGGTTAAGACTGTATTTTTTGGTTGGCTAAGTCTATGCTAATGAGCCCGGCAATATTTATTCTGTTTTTTTTTAGCTGATTTATTTGATTCATATGCCAAGTTGTTTGATTCCATACAAAAAAAATTGATAGGGTGTTTGTAATAAATTATGATTTTCTTACCAAAATTTATTTCAAACAGCCAGTTTTGGACATCAATGTTAATGATTTGTTTGTTTGTTGTTGTTTTTTTTATAGAGAATAAATGAGCAAATGTTTGGAGTGCACTTGAAACATTGAATGAAGTTAAATGTCTAGATCTAGACCTACTAGATAGATCTAGATTTATATAGAGAGAAATAGAAGATTCAGCTATTTAGGCAAGAATGGCCATCCTAGCCTGTACTATACTACAAAAGATCATTAGAAATTTATTAAATGAATAAATAATACACACACATTCAACACATATCTAATCATGCAAACATCAAATAAGTCTAAAAGTCGATGTAGAAGTCACTATCCCAGTGACCTAATTTTGGTAGAATAAGTTGGTTCATATTTTTATTTTTTGTGTTCATATTTATGCATAATTTGAAAACATTTTAATGATCAATATAGAATTAAAATCTGAGTTTATTGATGCCAAAATATAGAGACTGTTTGAAACAAATTTTGTTGTTAGGAATCAAATTATGTGTGACAAAATTTGTTTGAATTAAATGAAAACACATGGCCTCTTTGACCTTAAATATAATAACAAATATAAGTAGTCATCCTTATTCTCCTTAAACTAAAGAAGATTTTGATATTTCGTTTTCTTTTCTATGTCAAACCATTATCAAATAATGCACTGTCAAAGTCAAACTTTGAATTTTTGGCCTATAGTTGTTTGAATAACATAAACTAATCAAATAATGTTCGAGATATATTGTGGAGGGATGTGTTTTTAGTTAATTTGGTTTTGTTTATTCTAGGAAGTTGTCATTATTCTGTGCATGCCACATCAAAACTTAATTCATCTTCTTGCCAATAAAATACAAAATAGGAAAGATGAGCTGGTTTACCTATATCCTTTGCAGTGGATTATCATCAAAGTCCTAGGTGTGCTGGAAGTAGTGGAAATCTTATGAGAGATAAGGACAATTAGAAAAATCATAACCATGCTGCTGACCACTTTTCTCCTGAGGGTCATCTTTCACTTTATTTTCATTTGTCAATCCTCCTTTTGTTTTCCACATCAGTCTTTATATTGTTCCAATGAATATGGGAGTGTCAATTTTAACTTTAAAAAAAGTTTTTATTTATTCCAGTCACCTATCCTTTGGAATGAATTCATAACCTATACAAGTTTTGTTTAAACCCTATTGAGACATTTCAGTAATATAGGACATTCATTTTGTATCTGTGTATATTTTTCTACATATGTTTGTTAGACTGTATTTTATTTCATTGCTATTCCCATTAGTGGCCATTAGCTGTCAGTCAACATGTGTATATTTCCTATCACATATGTACACACAAATAGTTGTTCCTAAAGTTTATGATTCAATTTTCTTGGTTCAATGAACCAGGGGATTAAGTGACTGGCCAACAATATTTTATTGAGATCAGTCATTAAACACTTTATCAAGAAGTATGGCACTAGATGAAAACTCTCCCCAAATGAAGGGAAAAGTGAGTAGACCAGAAAAAATTATGGGAAAAAATGGTCTATTATGAAGCATGTTCCGCTTACATATATTAACATATAATTTTTCTTCTGAAATGTTGGAATGCTTTCCGATTGGCATGAACATAGCTTTTTAAATTGTCTTAACATGATATAGATATACTTAGTACCTACAGTAGCTAATAAAATTTTTAAAAAAATTTTATTCTTAGATGTCACTGACAACAGAACCTCTGAAAATATTACCAATGTTTCCAGAATGTCACCAAACCGTTACAGACAGTATCACAGGAAACCCCCAGAGATGGCTTATAAAGATTTGATACATAAAAGAAACCTCTATGCTACTTATGGGAATGCCTCTGGGGAAGATGCTAGGCTATTATGGCCGTCAAGAAAGAAATTATTAGACCAAGAGCAAGAAGAAAAAGAAGAAGGAAAACCTTTACTGGAAAGACTGGCACAAATAGAAGCAGACAAGAAAATGGAAGAGCAGAAAAGGTTGCAGAGGTATGTCCATTTGGTGTCATGCTACAAGTTTAGTCCACCTATTTTATGAATTAATGAAATGAATTCTGAGGGGTTGCTACACAGATTGTTTAATAAGAGTTGGATTTGTATCAACTCTTTTGCTCAGTACTTCTGTCCTTAAGAAATTAATTCTTTTGCATCGCACAGTAATGATTGTCTTTTCAGTGATCATGCATTTTATAATTTAGCATATTAAACCATTTTATTTTGATCTTCATATAATTATTATTTCTTGTTTCCCAGACATGAAAAGATAGAAAAGAATATGGCGCAGATGAATAAATGGATAACAGAATATAAGAAGAAACATGAGACAGTTGCATTGCAAGCAAAAGAAAGAGAAGCTAAAAAAGAAGCCTTACTAGAAGAAGCTAGAGAGTATTTTGGATATAAAATTCAATACAATGATCCCAAATTTCAAGAAATGTTAGCTCAAAAAGAAGAAACAGAAAAGAAAGAAGCCAAAAAAAAGAAGAAAGAAGAAAAGTTAAAAAAACTAGCAGATTATTTATCCAGACCTGATGGGAAAAAATCTGAGTCTGCAGAACCAGGAAAATTAAAATCATAAACTATGACCATTTTCTCTCTCTTATTGTTATTTCATTGTATTAGCTGTTTAGGATCCTTGCTCATTTGTTTTTACACTTACAATTGCAAAACATGAAGGCCTTGTCCCATTTAAATTATACAGACCTATCAATTGCATTGCTTGGGATTTGTTCAATAATAAAGTGTTTGTTCTATTGAAATGTTTTAATGTTGTAAAGACAACCTATAGTTTGCTGATTAGTTAGACCATTTTGAAATCTAATTATGAACTGCTAATACAAATATCACTGATTACCACCCACTGTTACTCAAGAAAAAACTCAAATCATGAACTGGTAAAAAAAAACTTAGTGAAAAATATAAATTTCACTGGCAGTGGTATTTCAAACCCTTGAGTGAAAGAAATTCAGCTTTAAACAAGTAAAATATAAAAATAGATTAAAAAGAAAAAAAAAGCCAATATTGATTGAAATAGCATTGATCAATTATTCTGAATAAATCCTATAATAAGTTTTGAATGACTCAAAAATTTAACCAAACATATTCAACCATTTAGGTTTATTGTACAAAAAAGGATAAACTGTTTGGCTATCAATGGACCTTACCTTTTAGAGTGCAATCCTTTTTGTTTAGCACAACTGTTATGCTTATAGCATGCTTAGTGTGCTATGGTCCAATCACTTGTGATAAGGTTCCCATGATGCCTTGTTAAAAGCAATAAAAAAAAAAGTTGCTTGAAACTTGAGTTCAGACTCTGAGGTCCCGAGCTTCCATGTTGGAAGCCAGTGTGTTCGCCACTGAGCTTTTCAAGTACTTTTAAAAATATTTTTTTTTATAGTTACCGTAGTTTAAAATTTTAAGTGAATGACCTAATTCTCTACTCAAGCTTATCTCCCCTTGGCTTAGTAGGTTTTGTATATAAAAATTGATTACGGCTTAACTAATTTGTAATTTTTTATTGATTCATGTGTTGTCATTGACAATGAGTAATTGTTTAAAGTTTCAATTTGTTCTGAGAATGTGAAGTGGGAGAAATAATGTATAAAAGATTCTCTCCAGACTGACAGTGACTAGATATAAGCTTTGTAAATAAAAGACTTGCAATTGTAGCTTATCCTACTAAGACACCGGTATGTCACTACTACTGATACTTTATATAAAAAAACAACACTTTACCCAAATACAAATTTCCCTTCAATATTTATGGTTTCATTGAATTAATGGGCATTTCAACTAGTTCTGACAATGCTAACCCAAAAAGTTAGTAGACTGCTGCAGAGCAAATACATTAAGTAATATCTGAGGATAACAATCAAAATCTTTAGTCATACATATATGAAATTGGACCACTATTAAATTAAAAAGTGAAGATAAGGCTTTCTAAATAAATACTTTACACCAGCATTCTCAGCCCCAGGAGACAAAGACACATTGCTTAATTTAAACCAAGTCAAAAACAGGAGATATAGATGTACAAGAAAAACTACACAGATAAGTATTACTAACCAGCAACAAATGCAAAATACTAAAACAAATCATAAATCACATAGATAAAAATATACCAACATGGCTTTAGGAAATATAGGTCATGTGAAACAACTAGGATTAATTGATTTTTCAAAGGGATTAGATAATAATGAGCTTGTACACGCCATTTTATTAGACTTTTCTTAGGCATTTAACAAAAGTTCACTCTAAAGCTTGTTTAAAAATTAAAATATTTTGGCATTGATGGTTCATTGCATCAGTGGATTAAGGATTTTCTGATAGAGTTAGGTATAGTAATAGTAAATGGCTCTAAATCAACACCAATAATAATAAACTCAGGTGTACTTTGGGGGGGGGGGGGGGGGGGGGGCGCAGTGCGTCAGCTTCCGAACCTGAGGTCCTGGGTTCAAATCTCGGTGAAGGCTGGGATTTTGAATATCGAGATTTTAGGGTGTCCCTGAGTACACCCAACTTTAATGGGTACTTGACTTTAATTGGGGAAAGTAAAGGTGGTTGGTTGGTCATTGTGCTGGCCACATGAAACCCTGCTTGTTAACCATTGGCCATAGAAACAGATGACCTTAACATCATCTGACCCATAGATCACAAGATCTGAATGGGAAACTTTACTTTTACTTTACAGGTGTACCTCAAGGAACAGTCTTAGGTCAACTACTGTTTCTAATTTACGTAAATGACCTACCAAATTGCAATACTTCAGAAACTAGAGTCAGATTATTTGCAGACGATTGCATAATATATAGAACAATAAAAACAACACAAGATACTGAAATTTTACAAAAATAGAATTAAAGAAATGGTAATCAAATTGGAGCATGTCTTTCCACCCAGAAATATGCCAGTTATTAAGAGTAACAAAAACACTAAAATAAAAAATGCTTTTTTTATTCATGATAAACCAGTCACACAGACTAAAAGCTCAAAATATCTAGGTGTAATAATAAATGAAAAGTTAGAATGGAATCTCCATACTGATGAAATTATTATAAATCAAAGCACTAGGGTTTATTAAAAGAAAATTGCAGAAATCAAACAGGAACATAAAACAAAAGCTATTTAACCTTAGGCCAATATTAGAATAAGCTTCCTCTGTTTGGGAATCAACTCAAGAAAACATAGTATAACAAATGAAAAATAGAGCAGTGAGATTTAGTTGATGTTTTTGGCACGTCTGCACAATTTAGGCCATGTCGTGCCCCCAGTGAGGTTTATAACAAATGAATATTTGGTAAAATCAATTAACTTAGAGACAGAATAAAAAAGTAGCAATATTACATAAAATACTGCACCATAATTCACAAATATAAAAGCAAAACCTAATAAAATACTCAGACACAAATATAGGCACATTTCTTTTAGCATAGGACAAATTTGTACAAGTTCCAGTAGAGTATGGAATGGGTTGCCTGAATCAGCCAGGAAAACCAGCTTAGTTTAAGTCACTGATTAACATGCATGACTAGACACATGACATGCATAGCATGTAATTCTCTTTTGAAGTAACTTGAAATAGAGAAGCAAGAATGATAATTTTAGTTTATTTTTGTGTAAACTTTTTGGTCTGGAAGTTTATTTTTGTGTGAACTTTTTGGTCTGGAAGTGATAAAAAATATAAATCAATGAATCCCTTTAATAATAGTTTATGACCAGTAACTTTTAAGGTATATACTTCTTCTTCTTCTAGCCAGCTTTATTGCTGCTGAGCTGTGAGCTCTTTTGCAGACTGTGCCAAGGAAAAAAAGTGTGCTGTTTTCTTAACCGCATATAGTTTAACCACAATATCTTAATGTGTATTTTTAAATAAACTTATTTGGTCTTATAATTCAAAACCTAATTTACATTTTTTGGGTCCTTTAGCAAGGTAGCCTTCATCTCTATATAAAAAAAGGAAACATGGTAATAAGGAAAAGTAATATCTTAGTTGGAGTCTTCTTATAAAAGTAAGAATGAGTAAATGTTTGTTGAACTCCATGTTATTAACAATTTCAGTACTAAACCTATGTATGGATTTTGAAGTTCTAGAAGATAGTTGTTTTTTTTTGTAGCCTCTTAGAAAGAAGTTTGTAAGATATAGTTTTAAATTTGACCCTTTCAGTAAGTAAATGAAGATCTACAAAACTTTACTTAAAAATTAATTTTTTTGTTTTGTAGATGTATTAGAGGAAAAAACAAGTTGAACTAGATTTATATAACTTCTTCACATTTAGACTATCTCTAGTTCAACATTAGCTGCCAGATTCCCTAATAAATGTAGAATAATTTTATAGTTAAATTTTCTTTGCAACTTAATGCCTTCAGTTAGCCTTTGTGGTAATTTAGGTCCATTGTATTTAGTTAACGAAACTTTTAATAAATAAAAAGCAAAGAAAATATTTGTATTACTGTGGCTTTTATTTTACAACTAAAATAATTACAAAATTACAGATTTACAACCACCTGACAATGATTTTCTGGAAGCTACATTAGCTGATTAAAGGATTATGTGCATGTCAGAATAGAAAAACCAAGCTGTGGGAAGTACATATTTATATAGGACCAAAAAAAAACAAAACAAAAACTTATGTACATTTATCATATACATTAAGAAAAATTATTTAGCCACTCATAACCCTAGCAAAAATGTATTAGAGGAAAAAAATGATATGTCAATGTAAAAAAAAATAAAATTGCAAGGCAGACTTTAAACATCACATAAATATGGCATTGCCAGATCCACTCACACAAGCTTATACATATCAACAATTGAGTTACCTCAATAGCACTTGTTATATGAATTACATGTAATGCAGTCACTAAATTCAGACATAGAATTTTAACAAAATGAGTCATGTTTTCAAAATGAAGAAAAAAAAAGAAGTGACATTTAGTTAAGGTATAATGGTAGCTAATAAATGGGTGTAAAAAAGTTAGACCTGACCATAAAAATCTTAAATATAAAAATCAGAATATACATAAAATCATAATGGAAAGTTAATATAATTTCTCTAACTATAAGAAGTATTAGTGCTAAATAAATTATAATCCATGTTTAAGTATCTCAAATTCTCATATGAGCAAACAGAAAAATCTACCACCAATAAATTATCCAAACAAAAATCAGTATCAGAGATCGATATCCATTTTTTTTTTGCACAGAATACAGATTGTGACAAAATATGCATGCATTGACATTGATCAGCCATTAATATCACAGTTAACTTGAAGCCAACTCGATGCTTGGTAGTACAAATATATGGCCACATGATTGAAGTCATGGGAGGTGTCACAACCACAGCAAGACTGGGACAAGCAACAGGTTAAGTCAGCTTAGATCTTACGCTGATGTTATTTGCCTCTTTCAGCGACGTGGAGGTAGTTGAAAAAAATTAAGGAGGAAACTGAACACGGGAGGTTGACTTTTATACATTGAATTTATACTAGCAATGCATAAAGATTTTTTGAGACAACAGAATATCAAAACATACATGCTGTTTAAACAAATTAAGGCTATGAGAATGAATTGTTTTAAAAAATCACTACAAACAAATATCTTGCTAAGTCAGATTTTTTTTTTTAATTTCAGAATGATCTGACGTGAGTAAAAAAAAATGTGTAGATGTAACCAAAGAAAAACAGTTTAACAATCACTAACAAAACGTTCTCAGTACTAACAAATGACATTTTAAGCTGTTAAATTACAATGTCACAGGATAACCATATCATGAAGGACATGCAATTAACATCTAACAAGTGCAATATTAGTTTAATAGGGATATGACAATTGGACAAAAACTTTGCCATTTACGTTAACAGTATATTTTATAGTAACATTTACATGCTTCTTTGTTCCTTAGAGATATGCTAAATCATGAGGGGGAAAAAAAAATTTTCCAGCAAGACAATAAATTTACTGATAATTGCTATAAAAGAAGCTAACAGATGGTAAAGATTGAAGACAGTTTGAAAATTCAAAATTTGGTGGTCCCACACTCCCTATGCTATGTTCTTACAAACCCTCCCATTTAATGTTAGTACCCCAGACCCATAGTACCCTTGCGCGACCCACCCAGTCCCTACCCTTCCCATAATGAGGGGAGACAGTGTCAGCCAGAATCCTGTTTCACCCTGAAACACCTGTGGAAAAAATTTAAACAATTAATTAAAGTTATATTGAAGATAATTTTATATAAAAAAATCTTGATATTTTAAGTACTAACTCTAAATATTCAATACAAGGTTTGTTTGAACAGTTAAAAATTAGATCCTAATGAAGTGAAATTTGTTCTTGTTTGAAAATTGGATACATAAAATTAAAAATAAAGAATGCCTTTATCTCAGTGCATAAAGTTTCTCTAAAAAATGCAACACACAGAATATTTGCAATGAAATGACATTCCCAGACATTCAGAAAAAAGTTTTTTAAATATTCAAACCCGGTATAAGTACCTTGAAAAAAATCTTCAGGTTATTTAATATATTTTTTGAAATTAAGGTAACAATGTTTTTGGTCAACATCTTTTTTTCATAATATATAAAGATACTTATGATTTCACATTACAAATTACAACTAACCAGTTGGACAATTTTTCAGACTCCATAGTTGGCAGTCAAACGTTCTCTCAATGGCTGAGGAAATTGGTCTGAAAATTTGGACCAATTCTCTTCTCCAACTTGAGCTTTAAAACCATGAAGAATCTGAAAAAAAATATTAAAAAAATCAAATGTCAATTGGTTATAACATGAGAAAGTGATCACGACAATAAGTAGACTAAATCCTGAGGTCATAGTACGAATACAACTTCATAACATTCAGCTTGGAAGTGATTTTAATCATTCCACAGATTATAGCAAACACGAATAAAGAAATTAAATATTAAACTTACTTTATAGAACATGTCTTTAAGATCTGGCTTTGGATGCATCCAGGAAGCCACAGCATCACAAAAAAATATGAAGTCCTGAACCACTCCAGCTGGATTAGCTCCTATCATGTGACAAACACCTCTAAAGGCTGAGTCTTTCTCTTCATTATCTCGGATATTTCGCAGTGAGGTACACCTGGAGATAACATTTGGAATTTATTCCTCAATATTTAGATGAATAGGGTGAAAGAAGCACAGAACAAATTATATCTGCAATTTTTATTAATAATACTAATAAAACAGACTCAACAAAGATTCAAACACATCACTCAAAATGCACCTGATAACTTACCATGACAAAAAAAAAACAAAAAAACTACACATTTACTATTTAAAAAAAAAACAAAAAAAACTAAAACTGTGTTCAGGTAGGCACTTTTCATTGTATCAATCATCTACTCTAGTGGTTAATTTTAATATATTTTAGTTAAAAATAAAAATAAAATAAAAACTTAACAGATACAAATTGTTCAACTCAATTTTCGTCTGAAATAATGAAGGGGGGGCAAATAAAAAAAAATCTTTACCATTGCTAAAAATGTGTAACACAGAGGTTAACTTAGGGTTATGTTAACAATTTGAAAATGAAGAAAGTTAACCAAAGGAAATTATACCAAATAAAGAAAAAGAAAAATTACCATTGTCTGATAAACTGTTGTAAAAGTGGGGCCACATCTTGGGGGCAAACTAAGCCCAGTCTCCCAATAGTTATGGCTATGTAATCACGACGAGGACACGATGACAGAACGCACGAAGAAGGCAAATATAATGGGAAGAAAGAACATACAACGATAAACAATACATACATGAAACAGTAAAAAAAAAACAAAAAAAACAGCGATATAAACAAAATAACCTTGAAAACATAAAAAAAAAAATTACAAATAATGACAAAAAAAATAAAAAAATAGAATTCCTCAGGGAAGCCTAAAACAATATGAGCATCATTACAGTTACAGAAACATGACATAGAACAGAAAAATAACCAACATATTATAAAAAAAAAATAATTTAAATCAATAATAAATATGACAAAAGAAAATTGTATGTGAGAACATGAAAAATATAGTTGACAAGACAATGGCAAGACCACAGCACAAGTCTTTTAAACATTAACAGCACTATTCATTAAAACCCTTAATACAAAAAAAAAAAAATCAAGGGGGAAACTGCAAATGGATATATTTTCAATTGGGAGTGTCAACTATATTAAACATTGTATTGAATGTAAGGTGAAATATGTAAAAACAAAAGGTGTTAGATGATGAAACAGTTATGACCATATCGTTGAAAAATAAAATCTACAAAATGTTGACTAAATCATAATTTACTGCATAAATTTGTTACAATTTAAATTATTTTGTTATTGGCGATGAAAAAAAAAAAAAAAAAAAAGAGCAGGACAACAATTACTCAGAAAGGCTGGGACATTTAGCTGAGTAGTTAATAATTGAGAAACAAATTAACACAATTTCCAATCCAAACTATAAATATGTTTTCAGCACCTACCAGTATTTTCCAATAAAGTTTTGGGTGTATTAGATCTGTTGATGATGTCAATTAACTGGGACAACACCATTCCAATAAAAGGCTGCATGTCAGATCCTAGTGATTGAAAGCAAGATGATATAGAATTAAAATACAATTGATTCTAATGGATGCATCTTTTTACTCCTTTTCTATTTTAGATATAAACTACGCTTTCCCCACATCCAGTTTAACAATTTAAATCTAACTCCAAGTGCCCTGTGAAAGAGGGAAGATATCTTTTAATACATTTTAGATTACCACCAAGTCATGTGGATTTTATTACTTTTTTCTTTTCTGTGACAGTTTAGTTGTAATTGTTTTAATGTTGAATTACACTACTGACTACCTACCCATTTTAATAGAAATTTCACCAATCGCCCAGGTAGCATTATTGCACACAGAAATGAATTCAGGATTCAGATTGGCTCCCAAAATGGGCATGAATTCAGCTGTTGAAAAAATATATTCTTTGTAAGTATTTATAAAATGTTACATACAATCTTACTTTCCACAAAAGGAACTAAGTTATGAGCATGAATAGAATAATTTAAAAAGGTGGCATATCTTGTACTACAAACTTGTGGACAGCCCCTGTGGATCATTAGGTTGCACAAACTTACGCTTATATTACACTCACAATGACTCAGATTATTTCATCATTAAAAATTTGAAGGAGTGTAACAGGTTGGTTTGGTTTTGATTTTTGGCACATCGGCACAATTTAGGCCATGTCGTGCCTGCAGTCCCTAAAGGATCTCTGTTAAACCATGAGTTAGGAAAACTCAACAATGATGAGCTTGTGGCCTCTAATACAATTATTGCATGCACATTAAAAAAATATTGACATAAGCATTCAGCAACTAACTAAAATTCAAGTACTAGATTTGCTATATCTACACTTGATATATGTATATTAACAATATACTCTATTAAAAAAGAAAAAAAATTTAGGATCAGACAGTACGAATACAAGCAAATATCAAATAATATCAATGCTTGGTAGTCATCATCTCCACAGTACAAGTTATAATAATAAAACATGACTTACGGATACATGGACGAACATGTTGGAAACAAGCCTTTGTCAAATCTCCTAACAAAGCAAATGAACTTTGTCTCACTTCCGGCATAGGGTCCTAGGCAGACATACAACATTAGCATATCACACATTGTATTTTAGTTATAGAGAAAAAATAAAAAATCACTAATTCCAAGTTGAAGAGCCCAAAAAAAGTCAAAATTATTTACCTGCATGCACTGAAAAAGTAGCTTCAAAATAGTACTGTTGGCCACCAGTCCTTCAATATGACCTTCTAAACCCTCAGCCAAACCAGAGAGTAGATCTAAGGCGACAATCATGAAATCCTTGTCAGGAGGATCATACTGATCTGGCTGAGACAAATTTGCCTGAAATAAATATTTAATTTATGATGTAATGGTCCTTACTAAGCATTATGCAGGTTAACCTTCTGTACAAACAACACATAATGGTATCACATAGAAACACTTAACCAGGAATAACTTACGTAGTTTTGAGTAAGTGTCTGTTCAACAAGACATACACATCGTTGATATACTGGCTCACAATATGGTAGAAAACCAGACTGCAGGGCAGTAGCTACACTTGACAAGCACTATAAAACAAAAGGTTACTTTTAAAATCCAACCATACAAAATATCCACAAAATTTGTTAAATCAAATAAATGGATCAGACAGTACGAATACAAGCTTTAATCATTAAGATAATCAATGCTTTAAGAGTCATCACTTCCAAATATTAATATCACATAACTACAAACATACTATAATGAGAGCTACCTTTTAATAAACATAAATTACCTCCAAAAGAGGAAACAAATCTTTATCTTCATCTTTCAACATATTCCACTTTTGAATCAAGGGTGGCATCAGCAAATTAACATATTCCTATAAAATAGAAAACTTTAGTTTTAAAAATGTATACTCATAATAAAATATATTGTAGAATAAGTATGTCAAATGTTATAATAGCCAATCAAACACTATTGAAGAATAAAGTATGTCAAATGCAATAATACCCAAATCATGAACAGCATGATCTTTTACTATGGCATGAGTTTTAATGTACTTTCCGTCTCCGAAACTGAACAACAAATATTTTGATCAGATGCGATTCTGGAAAGACAACCACATTATCTAGAGCAGATAAGAAACTTACAGGTTTGTTTAAATGATGTCCAACTGAGTCAGCCAGTGTCCCAATGGCATCATACAAAATGAGCAAATTTTTGTGCTGAAAAATATGATAGCAATAGAAAACATCTTGAATAAAGGACAAAGAAATTGACAATATTTATTAATCTGTGCTAAAGAGTAAATCAATCATCAGTACCTGATACTTTCCAAAAGCAAAGACAAGTGTTTCTAATATAAAGCCCAGGTAAGGAACAAGCTCTGTACAGGCCTCTTCTTCAAGGGTTGCAAACGCAGAGCATGCAGCTTCCTGTACACGTTTATTTGCATCCAATACACGCTTAAGAAGCTAGTATAAAAATACAAACAAAAAAAAAAAAAACACCTAAAATGTCTATGTTCTAAAGCGTTTTTTTTTCTCACTCTAAATAAGATAGCTGAAGCATTAGTGAAACTTATTCAATTCAAGTCAAAAAACAATATACCTCTGTCATAAGTGGCTTCAAGAAGTTGTCATGAGGTTGACCAACTACCCAGTGGGCATAGCGGCTCAAAGTCCAGCATGTTATTGATCTGACAAGGGCTTTCTTATCGGACAAACAATTAATGAGATATGGGATCAACTCTGGTAAATGCGGGATCATACCACTCATGCATCCTTCAGCTATAGCCCCTAGGACTAAGATTCCAGATTCTTTGACTTCCCAATCAATATGGAAAAGTGTATCTTTCAAAATTGGTAGAAGAACAGGAAGGATTTCTTCATGAAATACATTGGCCAAGACATCAAGAGCAGCAGCTGAACACTTTCCTGGTAATCAAACAAAAAAAATAAATTAATTTTTATATACAGCTATTAAACATTTTTGTATTAAAAAAAATATATATATGCTACAACATATGCCAAATACACACATAGGTTAAGCTAAGATAAACTGTGTTGCACTTATTTTAGCTTTAAACACTGATCAATGTAAAAAAAAAAAAAAAATCTTACTAAGATTCCAATCAGACAAGGAGTCATCGTCATCATAACTTTCATCATCATCACCTTCCTTGAAAATATATAGAAAATATAATTTTTTTTTTTACCACATTTATCACTTGGTTGTCAAACTTGATATTTTGACTAGATGCTAGTCTAAAGTAAGCTCCATGCATTATCTGTTTACTTGTAATCATAATTTTATTTACCTCTCCCTCATCATGTTTTTGATTGGAATGTGTTCTTGATTTGTGAAATCTAGGTTTGATGTCTGATTCTTTGTCTGGTATCATTTCATCTTCTTCTATGTCACCCTAAGATATTTCAAAATAATCACTGAAGTAAGACTGCATATATATTATGACAACAAATACTCAAAATAACACTTTAACTCCTATTAGGATAGAATGTGTTCATGGTTTACTGGTATTGTGATACACAATAGAACAGGAAGTAACCAGCAGTTCATCTCTACAGTTTGTAGATACACTTTGTTTAAAAAAAAAGTGAAATGCAAAAAATCTTTATTTCCTTTTTTTTCCTAAACTACAGCGTAAAAGGCTAACCGAAGAAGTAAAAAAAAAAAAAGCAGCTTTTTAGGTTTAATAGTAGGATATTGTCACTACTGACAAAATAATTACCTTAAGTAAAATGATATCTATCTCTGAATATCTCATCCCTTTCACCAGAATAGGCACAAGCCTTTCTATGTGGGGGCCTAGCACATCTTTACAAACTTTCTGTTCAGCGAGTGATAGCCAAAATTCACAAGACTCAAGAGCTACAGTATCGTCAGCATCCTGCGTACGTTCCATCATGTACTGAAAGATAAATTCACACAAAATTTAAACAAATACGTCCTTATTACACATCTACACTTTTTTTATGTATCCATGTCAAAAGCAATTATTGTTAATTTACCTGTATAATTTGATCAATGTGAGGCATGAGTCGGTCAATTCTAACTTCAACAAGCATTACCAAAGCTCTACAAACATTTTTTCTTACTTCAGTGTCCTCGTCTTTAGCCAAGAAAAACAAATTCTGCCGAAATCAAATTGTTTAGTTAATTTTTGACAAAAAAATAAACTAGACATGCAGATCTTAAAAAAAAAAAAAAAATTGAAAAAAAAAAAATACCTGAATAAATGTATCAATGTGAACCATAAGTGCTTGTGTCCGACTGATAATAAACTGATTCACACATGCAATGGCATGAGATCTACAAAAAGAAAACAAACATGGCATTTATGTGGAATTTAAATGCCAAAAAAATAGTTAACATTTAAAATACGTATTTAGTGCTAACCTCAAAACGCATTTAAATATTTCCATTTCTTAAATCAACAGTGAATGTTCATTTGTTTTATTTAATCAGATGCAATTTTAAAAAGAAACTACATGTAACTGTATATAAGCATTAATATTAAAGGTGTCACGTTTAAACTAAATAAACCAACCTTATCTTTGGACTTTGGTGTCTAAAGAAATTCAGGAATTTGGGTATCAAAACATTTAATGGCCTTTCAGCCAAATCACTATCAAGTGTTTCAGAATTATCTTCACAGATTTTCTGCAGTGCTCCGAATGCTCCCTGCAAGAAAAATAGCTACAATGACAATCTGATAAATGATTTTTAAAGTCTCAGAGAAATTAGTTTTTGGTTATGTTATAGGAACATTTACTATTGAAATGTATAGATTTAACAGACAAGCCTAAAGCCCTAACCCCATAACTAATATGAGTAACATTCAAGTGACAGAGGTAATATGGGTCCAATGAGAAACATTTGTGGTAGGAAAGTTAGGTAAACATTTTGTGCAGTACTGATAGTAAATTAAATTAAAACAGCTGACACAATTTCTTATTAAATATTGCAGGGAAAGGAACTGCACACATCCATGTTAGGAGAAAACATTCGCAAAATTTGGCATTTAGTATTTTCATTTTGCATTATACAGAATTGAAAATAATGTACATTTTGAAAACAAGCAATTTTTTTGTCAAAATACAAACTAAGAGGTACAAGAAAGCACTATTGCAAAATGGCAAGCATAAGCACATCCTAGATAATAATGAACAAACAAGACTATTGATTTTTGAACTCGAAGCAAAACATGATTGTCATTACATCATTATCCTTTCGCAAAGCTCGAGGAATGCTTAAGGTTCACCATCTCTTAATGTCTCAAGATCAACAGATAATATAATAGTCTAAAACTATTGATTTACCTCACAAATATTGTAGTCTTCTGAATCTAAACATGCACAAAGATGGGGGAGTACTTCTGGCCAGTTATGTAACTCGCCCTTTGAGATGATATTTGTGATGATAATTCCAATAGTAGCTCTGATAAGAGGAGATGGGTCGCCAATACTGTTTAAACATTCTTGCTTTATAAAGCTGGTAACTTCAGGTGGAAACCGCTCAAAATGTGCACGAACATTGTTTTTTAAAATTAAGCCACTCAATGATCGTGTAGGATCATCTAAAATGAAAGAAAGAAAAAAAGGGTTAATTCTTTAATAATAACAGAAGGAACAGATATTTATGCAAGGTTGAGAACTCCCCTAACTTCACACTTTTAATAAATAAATGTGGGAAGCAAGGTTGAGTGGCTAAGTACGTTTGAACTTGGCCACCTACGGAGGGGGCTCGAGGTTTAGACTCGGGCAGAGATGTTTACTGAGCGCCTAATGCTAAAGGCAGCGCGGAAAACCTTCTCCCAGAGCAATGAGATTTGACCACAGCGCTCTGAGCATGCTAAAAGCATGAAAGTAGCGTTATGTAAAAGCTATAATAATAAAAGTATATCCTACTACTACTAAACTACTATTCATATAATAGTTTTAAAAACAATGTAAAGCCAAGTTTTAATTTAATTTAGTTTTAGTTTAATTTATACAAAATATGCAAATTAATTAGTACTAGATCTAGTATTGAATTTACAGTTATAAAGCTTTACACAGATTCTGGACATAAATATAGTATTATTATTAGTAACATACCTCTCAACTATTAAGAATTTAGGAGGATGGGTGATTGGGAACAGGAGATATGAATGACGATATTGCACAAAGGCAAAGCCAGAGAGGAGGAGAAAGAGAGGTTGTTGGCGCTGGATGAGTTTAGGAACAATGGCCCAAATGGAATAGATCTAGAAGTCATTTCATGTTTTTAAGAAAATGTAGATCTAAAATCTAAATCATCAGCATTATCACATGTTTTCAAAATCAAAATTAGATTATTTGAAACATATTCAGTGGTTTCTGTTTTATCAAGATCTACGTGTAGATTTAAAGATCTATTCCACATCTCAATCATCTGGATTCTTTAGAATCTCTAGTCAGTCTAGAATATTATTAAAAATATATTTTGACCTTTAAATCTTATTTTAACTATATCTAGATCAAGATGTGTCCTTTGTACCTTCAGTTTTGAGCTTGGTGAGAACAAAAATCAAGTAGTTGTTGAAGTCTGGATAATTATTTAATTCACCCAATTTCTGCAAATTTACAAAAATTTAAGTTAAAAAACTTTTAATTATTTTAAATTCATAATACTACTAATATAAATATAAGAGATTCTCGAATATGTTAACTTTAATTTTAAATGCCAAACAACGATGCATCGTCATGCTGCGTGATTTTAATTTTAACACTTAAACCAACACAATCATCACAATGAATGTGACAATGCGCTCTCTTGACTTAAGACTAGATTAGCCAGCAATGCAACAATTTGAACAATGTGCTCTAGACTACGTCAGGAAATAGTTCTAGATTAGATCGATAGATATTTACAAATGTATCTAAATTATTATATAATAATTTGAAGAAAAAAAGTGACCTGCTGAACAGCTCTCTGCGTATCTGTATCAGGAGATTGTGACTCTTTTAATAATTGAAGAATTTGGCGTAAACCGTTTTCCTCTGGCTGCCACATCGCCATTTTGATTATGTGAAAGAAGTAATTCAACTTCTTACGACATGTGCTAAAATTAGTCCGATTGAAAATCTTTGCGCAAAATAAAATTAGAAAATTTACTATCATCAATATACTGTTAATAACAAATACCATTATTGAGCAGAAAGAATAATTAATTTGTTAAAAATTTAGCTTCATTTTATTTTATTTCTAAATTATATATTATAGAACTATTTTTTTACGTAATACAGTATTTTTTGTTAAACTTTGATTTGTAAAGACTTCCAAAGTTAAAAATAAGTAACCTGTAGATGCAGCCAATATAGAATATTTAGACTTCTGTCACATAAATTTACAAATGATAAACCAGATAATTTGGCTGGTAATGCGCCCCCCCCCCCCCCAACCATATACTTTGTGCCATACCCTTTTTGTTTATTCTCCAAAAGATTGGCTTTAAATTATAATGTTCTTATTAAAAAGCCATGCACATTTTTACTTTTGAATTTTTATTGCCCTTACTTAAAAATAAAGCATCTTTGCTTTGCTTTTCCAGCGGAACAACACTTTTTCTTTAGTCATAGTAACTAATTTACCAAGAATAAGATAAGTACTTATTTTTTTTGTTACTCTTATTTTGTTTGTAGACATACGTAATTTTCGTAATTTATTTGATGTTCTTTTAAAAATGTTAATATCTTTTGTCGTTTTTGTTGTTCTATACACTATACAATGGTCTGCAAATAGTCTAACTTTTGTTCATCGAATTCTATATATGCAGTTAAGTATGTCATTTGTATACGTTAGAAACAGTAATTTACCTATCACTGCTCCTCGAGAGAGGGATACATCAGTTTAAATTGAATGATTTGGAACCATTTTTGATTAATGTCTCTCCTACTAGGAAATACTGAATCCAATGGTGTAAGCCTAGCTTAGGTAGTGAATTTTGTGGAAAGCCTTAGATAATTCTGATAAGATGCTTCAATTTGATAATTATTATCTAACTTTTCTCCAAATCACCAATAAAACATATATGTTGAGTTTTAAATGTTTAAATTTCCTAAAAACATGATGATATATAATTAAATAATTTCTAGGTGATCTTTGACGTTGATAGAAATTATGTGTATGAAGACTATGTATTTTACATGTGAAGCAAACGAAACTGGTCTAAAATTTCCTAGATCTTTTTATTTTAGAGAAGCAAAATACACTTCTTTCCAACCCCTTGATCCGCTACAGTCTACATTGATCCTGTGAAGCATGCAAAACAAACCCCAACATCCTTAAAAAAAGCTAAAAAGATTCTAGAAATAAAAAATCACCCTTTGGGTCAGGATTTTGTGATTTTACCATGACAAAAGAGATACAAGACACCGATAGCAAAGACATAAACAGACACAAACACTCTTTTGTTCCCCTGGCAATCAAATCATTAAATAGAAACAATCTGGTCAAACTTTTCACATATAAATTATGAGTCAGTCTTGTGTGAATGTACATTTTGTTTTTTTATAGTTATAATGTTTTGTTTGGTGTAATGCACAAATTGTAAGATAAATTTCTTTAGTAACAATAAAGATTATTATTATTATTATTAAACGTAGTCTCTATGTACTGGTGATAGCTAGTTGTTTAGTTCTTGATATAATGTAGCTGGTACTCCAACCAGTTCTGGATTTTTATTGAGTATACGAGGCAAGTTAGTCAATAGTTTTAGGAATCCTTTTTCTCCTTTTTTTTTTCTGTTACTGTTTTATACTTGGTAAATAATTCAGGATGTATTTGTCCCTAGTAGCTAAGAAATGCTGATGCAAAGTAAAAAAATAAGCATGTTTTGTTTCGCATCATTATCCTATTTTTTTTAAACTGGTTTTTTATTTTCTCCTTTCAACGGGTTTATTTCTGTTGTTTCCATTTTCTAGATTTAGTGTATGCCCATGGATTTTTATCTTTATCCTTAATGATTAAATTGTTTATGCATTCACTGCGCCATAGTCTAATGAGTTTTTGGGCCATTTGTTTCATATGAAGATGAATTTTATCTGGACCGGCCTTGGTGATTGGAGCCTAGGCGAAGTGAATTTGGTGGCCCCAAATGAAATTTAAAATATATATAATAGCGAAAAACTAAAATTACGCATTTTTTAAAAACATGTCCGTCTATCTAAATCAGCAAGCAATTGAAATTCATTTATCGCAATTTCCGTAGTAGAGACAAAGTTAGACTGGTAAACATAGAGTCATAGTGCTCTACTATGTTTAAGATCTGATGCAAGTTTTTTTTTAGTCCTGTGCGAGGCCCCCACCAATTGGAGGCCCTAGGCGGCTGACTAATTTGCCTATGTCTAAGGCCGGCTCTGCTTTTATGCAATCTTAGTTTCTTTATTTTCTTTCTTCCTTTCTTCAATATGTTTGTAAAATATCTTCTCGATCTGCGTTTTTTTTTCAATTTTACATTTTTTTTTTTTGATAATATTTAGTTGATATTAGATTTCCCGGTAACACTTCGAGTCGTGGGACTAGTTTTTTTTTGCGCCCATCAAGTAGACAGCTATCTATTCACATGTAGGCTGAAGTAGGCCAGCTTTCCAAAAACCCCTTTCGTGACGAGTATCGTGCAGACATATTTCATTAGAGCCCGAGAAAGAAGCCATCTCCTCCTCCTCAGTAACTAATATTATATATACATATATATATGCGTACGTGGCATGGGTTGGTTTGGTCAGTTGCAGATATGCCTGCTTCTTATCTCAGCTTTTTGTTGATTTAGCGCTCTTTCACTCTGGCTATTCTTTTGCTTCAAATCTTGAGACTCCGGGACTCACACCTTCACACCATGGAGCGATCGAGAGCTAGTGCTTCTCAGCCTGCATGTCGATATCGCATTCCTTGAAGGATCTCTTAAGACTAAGAGTGTCTTTATAGCGCTTATATATATATATATTGTTGCAACTCGAGGTTAGGCACTCAACGAAAAGGCATGCAACAACACAGTTTAACAGGAAATAATAGTTGTGTTTATTCATTAGGGTAAACACAATACATCCTTCAGCTTCCTCAGAGTCTTATTACTATCTATACCAGTCCTTTGCTACTTAACCCGAATGCTTCGCTCCAGGTCCCTTCTACAACCTTCAGGCAGCACAAAAGTTGGCCTCTTAGTTTCCCAAACATTCAGACTCTTAACAATCCCTGATGCACTGTTATTCTCTCTCTTCTAGTGCCTTCCTGTTTACGTTCGCTAGTGCGCTAGTGCGCACCTCAAGCACTGGTGCAAGGCAGGGTTACAACAATATATATATATATAGGTGGCTTGTCTTCGAGACAGAAGATTAGTGAGGAATGCAGTATTTCCCGTGGCTGCGCAGCCCCAGCTGAGACCTACATATTTTGCCAAAACCTAGGCAAGCATAACCATTGTCCGCAGGTGGTCGATTTAGATTTTCTTTTCGCCGTCCGCGTTTGTCCTCGGCAGCGGATTTTCTTTTGGTCTCAAATGTGTATCCAGCGGCCTTTGTGAGTGACCTCCAGCTGTCTCGTTCTGAGGCCGCATGCAACCAGGTTATCTCTTCTATGTCAGCCAAGGAAAGTTGACGCCTATATATATATCTGTGTATAATGTCTTTTAATTTATACTTATTCTGTATTATTCACTAAATTTTCATTTTTTCACACTCCCATTTGAGGAATTACAAGAGTTAGCAATTTCTGAAACCAGTTTAAAAAACAACAACAAGGTTACAAAGATATTTTGTGTGAAAACACAAACTCAAAATCGGCCCCCGAAGTGGTCTACCCAGGCAGGTAAAAAGGCAGGTTTTAATATTTTCAGAAAGAATGTCAGAATGAAATTCTATCAAAGGCAATTGGCAGAGAAGAATGGAGAAAGAAGGTTGTCAGATCTTGTGTGGTGCCCCAACGGTCTAGCAGACCAAATGATAGGTGAAAGTGAAGACGAAGTTAGATATGAACCTGGATTAACTGATTTCATATAATGATTATTTTATTGATCTAATTGTTTTGCATAGGGTCCATCTCTTATTCAAAGTCTCATTAAAAAAAATAATTAAATTTTTCACTTTCAGAAAAGAAAAAAAGTAGCCGTTGCACCAGAACTTTAAAAAAAAGGTCTGAAATATCATGATTTCGATTTTCAATTTCATTTCTAGTTTACGAGATCTAAACGGGACGGACGGACGGACAGACATTCCACACAAAACTAATAGCGTCTTTTCCCCTTTCGGGGGCCGCTAAAAATTGCTATTGTCTTTTTACATCATAACATTTCACTATTACAGTTGTACTTAATGTGAAGTATTTAACTGTTTACACTCATGTGTAATGTTCCAGAACTGTGGAACTAGCTAGTTATCTTTGTGACTCCTTTCAAGTTACATTTAGTCAACATCGAGGTGTGATTACACTTGTGCGATAGACAGCGCGGCGCTGCCACTTGCGTAACATTCTTCAAAAGGGTCCTTCGATGGGAAGTTTTACCCACTTGTTTATTTTCAAACAAGTAAAAAATATTTGTTCACAGACCCAAATAATGTGAAAGTTTAGCTGCAGAGCTACAACTTCTGGCACCCATAAAGCTCCAGCGGAAGAACTGACTTGAACTTCTCTTTCAGGTCATAATTTGCATGGAGTTATGTGCTCTGGAGCTGGATCAGCTTCTGCGCTAAATGCTTAACTGATGATAATGAAAAATGGTTCTTGATGTCATAAAGTTTGCTTTTATAAATTCCACAACTAAGGAATCCAAATATGTCTTGTACTTAAACTATTTCAGCAAAGGAAAATGACAAAACCTGTTTTCACTTGCTTGCTTGGAGAAATGGGAAAGCCTTGATTGAAAAGATTTAACATGCACTTACATTTCATATGCAAACAACCCATTTCAATTGTTATCATGAAAAACAGGTAATCTGTCTTACACTTTTCATTAGAAATATTAGTAACAAGATCACATGATTGTCCTCCAAGAAGCGTACACATTTCTTCCTTGAGATTTTATATTCTTCTCATTACTTTGCCCAGGCTAAGCCAGCGTAAAACATCGGAATATTTTGTTTCTAAATCTTCAAGTACTTTTCGGACCCTGGCCCTGATAAGTTTGATCACTCTGACTTTTTGTATTCCATTATTGATATGTTAAATGCAGCTTTGTGCAAACTTTTCTTTTTAGAGTTTATGGTTGGGATATTCTTTATTAAAAAAAAACAAAAAACAACCCTGTTTTTCTCAGTCAAAGATCTGCCATCTTGTTCCAAGCATACCCAACAATTAACACAGTTCTTCATAGCATTGAATGAATACTGACCAGAGATTGTGTCTTAGACTGAGTGTATTGAACAAGATCTATCTATAGCCAAAAGCAGGGGTGTTCAAATAGCGGCGCAATAGAAATATTCGTTTACTTGAAACTTTTTATGATGAGAAAGTTTCAATAATTTAGAGATATTTAGAATTATTTTTAATACATTTGCATTTGTATATGATATACAGTAGGCACACCTTATTTCTGTAGGTGTCATCGGGCCGCATAAAACACTCGGGCGGGCCGCATGTGGCCCGCGTCCGTAATTTGCCCACCCCTTGTCTACACGAATGGAGGTCGGATACTAAAATATGTAAAATATTTAAGATGTTTAGCAAAAGGAAGTTATACAGGAAATACATAGGATAAGAACGATACAGGTAAGATAAACAGATACAAACATAAAGTAAGTGAGAGATGTAATATAAGCAAACTAAATAAGATATGTGAGATTTGTATAGTAGGCTTATAATTAGAGGTCAAACAAATCCACTTCACTTCTGCAGGCAAATGAAGCTTGTGTAGTAAGGGTCACACAGAAGCCTTGAACTTGATTGGTAGCCACTGAAACATTGGTGCTTTGTTTGAACTTGATTGGTAGCCACTGAAACATTGGTGCTTTGTTTGTCTTGGCACACGTTCCATTTAATTAAAAGTTTGCAGTGCAAGCTTCAAGAAAAGAGAGAACACACTATGTGATGTAATCAATGGTGTAATAGTACTTGTAGTCAGTAGAAATTGTCAAAACAAAAAAGGTATTCAAGGCAGGATGGCAGCCTTCTTAAGGCCTTAAGTTCTAAAACATATTTTTCTAATCTTGAAACATGTTTAATTCTATTAAATATTAAGTCATTGATTAACAACATGCATGACTAGATTGATCTAGGGACACGCAGGTAGGACGCAGGGGCGGACTGGGTGTAAAAATCGGCCCGGGCATTTATATTCAATCAGGCCCATAAATAGCATATTATTTGATGGGCATCCAATTATAGGTATGCATGTCCTCAAAATCGGTATGTTGATTTGAGCATCGATAACTGTACACATGCATACAATGAGCTCTATATTTTTACCAGAAATATAGGCATTATGTTACTTTTTAATCGCTAAGTGTGTAGGCCTTAAAAGGATGAATCCTACTAGTAACACTGACTATGGATGGAGGCTATTACATTATTTCGGAAAATGTGTTAGATCAAATTAGTATTAAACTGTAGAGAGATTTCTTTTCAACATGATGTCGCTTTTATAAGAGAATAATTTAATACATAGTGGCATCCATGCGGCCCTTTCGGTGGTCCACCGGCCCAATTAGGTATCGGCCCACCGGGCATTTGCCCAAATGCCCATATAGCCAGTCCGCCCCCGGTAGGACGTAATCAACTTCTTGTTTTGAAGTAAAGTAACGTCTTTATTTTATAAGAGGAAATAAAATAAGGAAAAGCAATGTGTTCATTGATGTCTATTTTGAAATAAATCTCAGCCAAATCGTTCACAATGACACCTTAGTTTTGCTATCAATCCGTACTGATCAAAATAAGCAGTAGGCCTACCTGTAGCTCTGAAACTAGCTCTGATCACGGACACCCAACATTTGTATTTTTTTCGAAAAATGTCTGTGTTTTAAACTGTTTTTCCACCTATCTATCTATCTATCTATCTATCTATCTATCTATCTATCTATCTATCTATCTATCTATCTATCTATCTATCTATCTATCTATCTATCTATCTATCTATCGAGAGAGAGAGAGAGAGAGAGAGAGAGAGAGAGAGAGAGAGAGAGAGAGAAAATTAAAGAAAGCTTATGTTAACTAAGGCATACAGAGATCACTATCTCGTGTGCTACTTTGCTAACAGGATGCAAATGGTTCACATATGCTTTTAAAAAAACAACAACAATAACAACAAGAAACCAACAGGTATATTTCCCAGTACTAAAAATATCACTGAAATACCGTAACGGTTACTGACTATTTATATTAACAAGTCCATTTTTGTATCACGTAAAGGGGAAGGCCTATTCGGAGGGGGGCTAGGGCACACAGGAACACTCTAGCTTCTCACCGCCTACGTCACGCTCTCGATATTTGTGTTTGAACCCTTCATCCTTAACTTTAAGACAAAGCTTGAACTCGCTCCATCCACCTGTCTGTCTGATACATTCACGTTATTTCTTTCACTTCCCAGTCTCGGATCAAGTGGAAACTTGAAGCAGTTTTACATTTTCCCTAAAAGAACATGACTCCATTAAAAAATATTTATTAATTAATTAGGGGTAATATTTTTTTTGGTACAGTAAAATGGAAGAGATATGACTCTAAATAAGCAGTTCTTTCCCTTATATAACCTTTGCGTTTTTTAAAAGCATTTTTTATAGTTTGCTTGTTTATGTCTCAAGTGGTGAAAAAAAACACTAGGAAATGCAAGTCCGCAGAACTATATATGTAGATACATTTTACAATATATATGTGTATAACATTGAAAAATAAACAATGGTTTCGGGCATTATATTGAAAGTTCACTGTTGGTAACTAAACAAACAACTATTAAAAGTCACAACACTTTACATGCATGCATGTATCCTTGCCTTTTATTTTTTCAGTGGCCTCCGTAAGGAAAAGCCTCTCTTTTTTTTTCTGTCCATCTGTCACGTTTAAATGCAACAGGAAATTTGGCCTTCTAAGAGCGCACCATTTTGGTTTACCTTGGGTGAGCTGGTTTTTTTTTTTTTTTTTTTTTGGTCATCGGGGTGAGGATGAAACAGAGACCTGACAATCCAGTCCAACAAGTCAACCACGCTGTTCCACAAGAAGGCCATCATCAGAAGAGAAACTGGGTTGGCTTTCATTACACGCCTGGTAGTTTGATAAAATCCTTTTTAATGGTCAGCAGGATAATAACGGCATCGGCGCCGTATTTCTTACTGGACTTAATCGAAGGTGCCATAGGACGAGGGTACATTCCAGTCGTCATCATTATGCCCTCATGGAAACGTTAGGGGGAGGAATCTAGGCTGAGGAGTAGTGAAACATTTCCTCCCACAGCAAACTATAGCAAACACGTGGGGGGGGGGGGAGGGGTGAAAGAAATGCGTCTCTAAAGCGTCCCATCCGCCACTATTCCTCAACGGGAGCAGTACGCTGCGGAGACTGCTCTTTTACGTCTAGTGGCGGTACATTATAGGAACACGGAGGAATATTTCGTGTGCTCGCCCTCCGGCCTCGTTCGGATGCGAAGCCCAGGCGGCTCACAATAGACGGATGTGATTAAATGATCTTCTAGTTGATGGGAGACCTCCACACAGAGGGGTCAGTAAAGAGCCAATCTTTACGGTTCTTAGGTCAAAGGTCCTAAAAGGGTGCAAGCTCACCCTGTAGGGACAGAGGTAACAGGAAAAAAACACTTTTGTTTTCTTTCATTTAAACTTGTGATATTTTGGTCTTGGGTCTACATTTCATACTTACATAAAATAAATACACATTAATGCATTACAAAAATGTAATAGAAACTGTTATTTAATAGTGTACCATATCTCACAACTTAAAAGCAATATGTATGTAACTATCAAGACCAGTGGTCCAAACCTTTTTTCTTACCGGAACGCTTTGCACATTATGAGTATTTAGTGAAACCCTTTGCTTATTTAGTTTAACTCACGTGCTTGCCTACTAGTTCATTATTTCAGTAGTTCCTGGGACACTTATTGAACACAGTTTGGGAAACACTTGTCTAGACTACAACGCTCACGATGGAAGTATTCAGGCAGACGACAAGAGCTTGTTTTATTGTGAAAAAAGCAACCACTATTTCCCCTGATTTGTGCAAACACTGCAATGATACTTTGTTACACGGATGAACTATGCACTTTTGTTTGTAAGAAGATACATTTATAATTAGTTATTGATTGCTGTTCCTACTTTCTGACACCCAGGAAGGATTCTTGTTGCATCTTGGCAACTCAAATGTACGTTTTTATAATTAACTATTACTTCTGGTGCAGGCCACTTGTGGCATTTTCATCTAAAAGAAAAAAAAAAGGAAAGCGGTATTGAAATCTGATTTTACACTAATAGCCGTGCGAAAAAAATGTCAAAACTTGTCCTTCAATATGTGATGCTTACAAGACAATGGGCCCACAACTTCATGCTATTTTTGTTTCTTTTCTCTCTCTCTTTTTTTTTTTTAACTAAAGACCTTTTCTTTGTCTTTGTTATTCTAGTTAAAAAAATGTGGGCGCCTCTCTCTACGCCTTTTAATTAAAAATACCACCTTGCTAGCTAAGTAATTTTAAAATCAAAGCATTTATTTTGATGTAGTGATCGATTTTTAGACCAACATACAGTCAACAGCTCTTTCTGACCATTAATTTACACAATCATAACAATACATGTGAAATTAAAATTATTCTTATTTATCCCAGGGGGCTAGTAATTATTTTCTACATGCATAATGCTTGGTATTTTATAAATAGCCTTTGGGAATGTCCGATGACATCACACTCTAATACTTTGCGTTAACACACATTATTTCTTCTTCTTCTTCTTATCTTATATAATACAGACGTTACTTCAAAAAAGAAGATGATTACGTCCTACGCGTCATTAAGTGTAGATTTTAAAATTCAATATTATTTTATTCAAAGTGCATTTCTCAAACGGGTATAAATATGTTATTCTAGCACATTGAATATATGTAAGAAAAAAAATATCAGAGAACAGAATTCTTGAACTTATTAGACTACAAAATATTTCTAGAAGTAGAGTGATCCTTTCTGAAAGTAAACATTCCGTAAGAAAGTATACCCTCTACTTCAATGTTCTTATTAGGTTGATAGCTACGTATCAACTCTTGGTAGTTCTGGTCTCTTGTTTGTTTTTCAAATGACATCTACCGAAACTAAATGAAAGGCTTATTGGAGCATCTGCATGACTTTCACGAAAAAAAAACTAGTGCTGTCAGGGTGTTTTGAATTTCTTGCAGGTTAAAACCTAAGTCTAGTAGATTTTATTGAAAGTTATTATTGATACTATTACACAAAAGGCCAAAAAAAAAAGC